>KN831825.1:0-11346 GCA_000827355.1 Hebeloma cylindrosporum | reverse complement strand
TTTATTTCCAATCATGAATATCGGAATTCCTGCTCCTTTGATAGATCATAATTTACATTGCCCATCCTAAGAAGTACTCTTTTTTAATACATAACAAAACCACAACAACTACGAAAGATCAGCAAAAAGAAAATTGGGCCCTTTACGTCTGATAATAGGACAAGAAGTGGCTTTGTAGGACAAGCATGTCCATTGAATTTACCAAAGTTTCCCCCGTCTCGCGATCCTTGAGGGCCTCTGTCAAGAATTTGCGGACGTCTTCTGGCCGCCAACTCGCCACTGCTAAAAGATACTCCTCATTAGAGCATCCAAAGTTGACCAAGTGGGGATGAAGATGGGCCATCGACGGGGTGCACTGTTCTAAGAAATTAGAGATGGCCTGGGTTCCAGCTCGGAACTGTCGTTCATTCCTTGGATTACGGTGAGAGCCGGATGGAATTGGGGTGGGAGGCGGAAAGTTTGGTTTGGAGAATCGACTGGACTCAGCGAGGGGATTGACCTGGCGGGATGCGCTGTTTATAGCCTGAGTCTGGGTTGATGCAGAGGCTGGCTGGGCGCTTGTGATACTTCCTGTCGGTTGGTTCATGGCTTGGCTTGGGTAAAGCGGTTCCTTGCACTCGGAAAAGGGACGAGCCGAGTTCTCTTCCGATCTCCCGTTCTCTGGTTGCAATGGAATGGTTGAAGGGTTCGCCCTACGCAATTGTATACCATTAGTGGATTTCAAGCCAGAAAGATTAAAAAAATACCTTCTAGGAAGCTTCCCTTCTTTGCTCTTCTCAACTGATTTGCCTTTTCCTTTGGATGAATTCTTTGTGGTTTTCATGTCGCTCCTCGGCTACCGTGAGTTCGTTCAGAGAAAGTTCGTGACTCCACAGATCGAAAGCACGTACTCCACGATTAAGGGGGATCCCCGCGCAATGCGAGCACATTTTGGCAGCCATGTTGTTTTGTGTCCTGCATGGGGAATGAGTAACTTTTAAGCCCGTTAAGCCGTCACACACTTTCAAAGCAATGTCAACTTTTTCCTTCGGCATATTGGTGCATGTCAAATGCATGCACGTCTCTATTCCAATTAGACCCTGACATGTCTTCACCATTTCCGACGTTAGGTCGGACGTTCTACCACCAGCATTCCTTGATAGAAAATACTGTCAAAGATGGCTCAGCCGTAAAATTGAATAGCCCCACCATGTAATATCTATGAACTCGGGACCTATATAATGTGCTACGCTTCTTAGCTTGAGGCCATTCCCTGAATCCCCATCCTCCATCTCTCGAAGCACCAAAAAAATGGAAGACATTCTCCTCGCCACCACGGTCGCCCAACGCCTGGGAAACTCCAAACGCTATGGCGTATATCTACCCTCGAGGGCTAGCTTATACGAGAAGGACATTTCCTTCGACAGCGGCAATGTCTGGGAATACTTGACCCCCGGCTTTACCGTCGATTCCGAAGGCTCGAGCTCCAGCAGCGTCGAATCTAGCGAGAGTACCCCTGCGCAGCAAATCGCGATTCCCTATCGGGCAGCTCATTCATTTGGCCTGTCAGCGTCAAGGTCGAGCTCAGACTCGTCTCAGGATGCGGAGCCAGATTCCTGGGAACAGTCTTCTCAGAACAACACGGACGAAACGGACGATACACATTCGCTTCCAAGCGCATTAATGCCAACCCCTCTCTCTACCGTGATGAAATCCAACAGTTGAAGTTGTGTGATATGATATATGATTTCTGGCCCATTTATAGTGTTTTTGGTTTCCTCCTAAAGCTCTAAAATATACCTATTATCAATAGGATCAGGTTTTAGCCCGTTAAAAGGTTTTGTCCTTGTGGAGCAATTCAATTGAGGAGAAGGGGTGGATCGAATATTATCAATTTCCCCACAAGTTCTGGACCACTTCTAGCATTCTTAGGTTCATCTGAAAGCTTTAAAATATACTTATTAGCCTTGATTTTCAGCTTGTTAATAGTTTGCATCCTTGTAGAGCAATTCAAGTGCGAGTTTTTTGATCTCTTGTGCAGGAGGGCACATCAAATAAATCCATTGCTTCACAGAAAGCTCCGAAACATACCTATCAAGAGAAGTACTGTTAGCTGGAAATTTTTCAGGATATTATTCTGTCTTGTTGATAAAGTACAGATTTTTCTTGATTTACATAGTATTAAAAAAATGAACATTATGCTTGGGAATTGAACTCAAGAGTTCTTCCCAAACATCCTTCGATTTTATATTTTCCGGACCCATATTTAAATATGAATGATGTTAAATCAACAGCGCCCCAATGGTAACATGAAGAAACAAGGATGGGTGCTACCCCACTACCATCTCCCAAAAATGGCAGTAATGCGCCACATAAATTGTCTATCTGATACCCTATGTACCCTTCTATGCCCTATAAAGTTTGCATATGCACACCTTGCATGCCTATATCTTAAGAGAACATTTCTTAACTGGAGGAATGGCTTAGGTACCTTGAAATCTCTGTGTTTTGGACTTTGTGGAACGAATAATGATGCTAAAAAAATATAAAGACATATAATGAATGGTATCTATAATAGGAATACAGTGCAGAAGATCGATTGCAGATTGAAGCGACAACAAAATATGTTAGACTTACAACACTATCCTACGTACGGATTGTTGCAATGTAGATCACGAAGGATCCGTGAAACAGCCCTGATCTCCTTCTCCCGACGCGGACCTGGGAATATGCGGGCGAGGACGCGTCCCCATGCAGGTGTCATCCATCCCGGATCATGCATCCGGCAATACTCCCAGAACTCGGGGTAATAGCCGGCAGTCTCCCAGTCAACGATAGCTGTAATCCTGGACCCATCGACGAGAATGTTGTGAGGGAGAAGGTCGCCGTGAGTCAAGTAAACCTCTCCCTCCGTCGGGAAGACGCTGAATAACTCGTTCTCGTACTCGGGTCCACAGAATTCGAGGAATATGTCGCGGTAGTAGTCTAGGTACTCCTTGATACTGGAAAATGCGTGTGGAGGGTTCCAAGGGTAAGGCATGTTCCGGTTGTTGTAGGGACCGCCGGTGACGGCGCCGAGCGTCGTGCTCGTGTATGAGTGCATCTGGCGGAGAATGACGAGCAGCTGATCAGCGATGTGGCCAAGTTCGGTGGAGGACATGCCATTGATAACGGTATCAAGAGGCACGCCAGGGCATTCCTCCATGATGAAATACCAGACGCCTTCCTCCCAGTGCCAGGGATCGACGACGACATTGGTGAAGGGAGCGTGATGCAAAACGCGTGGGGTACGAACGGAAAGCCGTCCATGGACGAACTGCAGCGCGCGGACTTCAGCGTCGTGGTCCGAGCCGAATTTGACCAGAACACCGGGCGCAAATCTAGAGATAAGTTTGTTTCCACCAGGATCAAGACGTTTCAGGGACAAAATATCCTCGATGTTAGGTGATGAAGGTAGCACGTCCGAGGCTGAAGCAAGCTGAAGAAAATATGAATGAGTGGACAACATCGAGGAACTGACAAGGCTTGCCATCGTTGTTGGCATTGCGACTGAAGGTGGGCTAAATCCAAGAAGGGGTAGTTGAAGTTAACGAACAGACACGAGCCAATTAGACGAAGTCTTTTGTTGGGTCTGCTCGAACTTCGGCCATTGGCCATTGTGCTTATTGTTTGCGCTTATTGTTGTTACGCGCCCGTTACGTGCCCATTATCCGCCGATTAGTATTTCCTCGTTCCTATTTGAGATTTTGCACTCAAATTGGGCATAATCAACAGACGTAGCTAGGTAAATTTTATCCTGTTCCATGTGTGCGCCTTTATTTACTGTAAACAACCGCTTTTGGGCAAATCCGCAGTAAATACGACAAACTGTGGGGCATACAGGCATGATGAGGCCGTTTTATACCACAACCATCCTTGCTAAAAGTCGCCTCTTCAACCCCACTTCGCCATTATCCAGCCCTATCCTTCACCGTTTTATCTCGCCCATCTCGTTGAATTACTCGCTTTAATATACCATCCTCAGTATGCCTGTCTTCGCCACACCTTGCTCGTCTAATATTTCTCTCCCAGAACATGTCATCAGTACCCGGATGACGACAGCACAAAGGAGATCGTGCTCCAGGCAGACTTGTTCCATGGCGAGCAATTCGGTAGCGGGAATCACCCAGTACCAAACGGCGTATCTCCATCCATTCAATATCCAGGCAGCGAAGGAATTCGTTTTGCATAGCGGGAATCGTAGCATGATTACACAATTATGTGCGCGAGCGAGTGCGAGAAGCGCTAAGCGCCGAGAGAGCACGCGGCTTCCGGGCCAAATGAGATTTCGCGTTGAATTCTCTGCGTCGCAGCTATTCTATCGCTATCGAAAGTTGTTTCTATTCTAAATTCCCTTCCAGAAATGATAGTCAGGCCTTTCAATTGCTTTATTTCCAATCATGAATATCGGAATTCCTGCTCCTTTGATAGATCATAATTTACATTGCCCATCCTAAGAAGTACTCTTTTTTAATACATAACGAAATCACAACACCTACGAAATGTCATCAAAAAGAAACTCGGGCCCTTTACGTCTGATACTAGGACAAGAAGTGGCTTTGTAGAACAAGCATGTCCATTGAATTTACCAAAGTTTCCCCTGTCTCGCGATCCTTGAGGGCCTCTGTCAAGAATTTGCGGACGTCTTCTGGACGCCAACTCGCCACTGCTAAAAGATACTCCTCATTCGAGCATCCAAAGTCGACCAAGTGGGGATGAAGATGGGCCATCGACGGGGTGCATTGTTCTAAGAAATTAAAGACCGCTTGGGGCCCAGCTCCGAACTGTCGGTCACTCCTTGGATTGCGGTGTGAGCCGGATGGAATTGGGGCGGGAGGCGGAAGGTTTGGTTTGGAGGGTCGACTGGACTCGGCGAGGAAATTGACCTGGCGGGATGTGCTGTTTATACCATGAGTCTGCGTTGATGAAGAAGCTGGCTGGGCGCTTGTGACACTGCCTGTCGGTTGGTTCACGGCTTGGCTTGGGGAAAACGGTTCCTTGCACTCGGAAAAGGGACGCGCCGAATTCTCTTCCGATCCACCGTTCTCTGGCTGCAATGGAATGGTTGAAGGGTTCGCCCTACGCAATTGTATACCATTAGTGGATTTCAAGCCAGAAAGATTAAAAAATACCTCCTAGGAAGCTTCCCTTCTTTGCTCTTCTCAACTGATTTGCCTTTTCCTTTGGATGAATTCTTTGTGGTTTTCATGTCGCTCCTCGGCTGCCATGAGTTCGTTCAGAGAAAGTTCGTGACTCCACAGAGTCGAAAGTACGTACTCCACGATTAATGATCCCAGAGCATTGGCGACGGGTACCATGTTGTCGATAAATAATTCGGACCGCGAGAGACAAGCGGTGTTCCTTGTCCTCAGAATCAAAAATGTCGGGGTAGCGATCGCGAAGCTACAGGTATCAGAGCATACGAAGATGATTGCATATTTGGTTCTAGATACCTCTGTCTTTAAAGCGGTAATCGCTTCCTGTTGTTCGGATGCCACGCGATGTAACACCAGATGTTTTCTGCCGAGTTCCCTGAGGTTTGCCTGACCAAAGTCATTAACGACGCCGTAGCTTTATATATTGAAGACTTTGACGGACCCTGATCCCATTAAATAGCTCGGGGTTGTTGTCAAGGTGTAGACATTCCTTGAGCTGAACAGACGCGGGCTGTGGAAATAGATGAGGAAATGTGCGGTATAAAATAAAAGAGACACGTTACACGTCTGTGAGAAGACACTAAACCATTGGGTGGTCTTTCACCTGTTAAATAATACATAAAGCAATGAATAAGTCTCAGTAATAAGAACAAATCTGGGGCCGAACATACAGAACTTCAAGTTGGGCGCTTGTGGCATGTTGTTCGAGATGAAGGAGGGAGTGCAGCGATCAAGGGATGGTTGAGCTGTGTAGCCGACGCCCAAGAGTTAAATATGAAAGCTTATTTTAGGTTGATTCTGTCAACATGCTTCGCGTCCAGTCCACGCGTCGCGAATAAGCTCAGTGGCGACGCGGTCACGGGACAGCGGCGGTCGCGCCGCGAGCCAAGGCTGAGTCAAGCTAACATTTCCCTTCGACCACGTCCCATACCATTCTCTCCGAGTCAACACATGCTATCATAGCTATCCACTCCAGAATAAATCGACAATAAAATGGTTAAACTTCCTAAAGTCCTGCGAGGTATATATCAATTTTCAATCAACAGGCCTTTATTTCATCCTCTGTAGTTCGCGGAGGGAGACAAAACGAAAACTTCGGATACATGTGGAAAGATCCAATTGTGAGTCCCAAAATTGACGAAACGCAAGTCTTTTCTACCTTCTCTCATTTTGCTTCGCAGGGGCCTCAATTTTGTCGGGTGTTAAGGCTGGATAATAATCAAAAGCTCTGGCGAAGAATTCAGGTGAGTTCCCTTTTAAAATCTATCTTGCGAGGGTCTCAGCATCATGTAGAAAAGCCTTCAATCCATCTCCAGAAGATTCCTAGATATAAACACGCCTTTTTCGGACCAACCACCCGAGAAATTGATATTGATGCACGACGAGGTTCCATCAGCAATTCCTGGCGCTCAAAAATTTTAATGACTTCGAGTTCATTTTTACCACAGGTCACAACAACATATCCCGATTTATTTGCCGGTGAAAACAATGTTAAGAAACTATTCTTCGCCATTCGGTTTATCCTCAAGGAGCACACTCGTCAACGAAGGATCTTAGCTAAGAACATAGCTGTCCAATCAGCTCGACTCAGTGCAAGCGCAGAACCTGAGCAGGAGATTTTGGACTTGGTAAGGAAGTGTCCCATGTAGACGTGCTCGAGAGATACTGAACAACATATTCATCGAAAATTAGACGCTCGATGAGTCGGACTCGGTACAAAATGGTTTTTCTCGAACATCTTGAGTACCTCTGACCAGCCTTTCCATAAAATTGTTTAGGAAAGTGAAGATGCCGATTTCAAGGAACCGGTCGGGGAACTGATTCCCAAGCAAAATCGCGTCCCGATCTCGCCATCAAAAGGTTCAAACAGAGACGCGGCTGGTAGTACTGTGGAAGGTCCCCGTTACCCCCGCTCTCACGCAAACAAGGAAAACGAAACGCAGGGTATTCGCCAATTTCTCAGGACCTGCGTCCCACCAATGGATGGATTTTTAAAGCACTTCCTCGATTTCGGATGTTACAACGAGGGATTCCTTCGAGGTCTTTCAAAATGGGATCCAGAGGAGAAAGCGAAATTGTTGAAGAAGATTCTTGCTGGACCAGAAGGAAAGGGAGCAACGGAAATGGAGATTGCTGTGATTCAGAATCATCTTGGACGCTACTTCATGGATAAGTAAATACTTGGCTTCTAATTATGCGCATGCCTGGGATGTATTAATATCGCATATCTGTCTTGAGACTTAACCACTCCTGTGACAAGCCGCAGTGTTGATAATTTTGTTTATCTCTGAACCCACCTCTACCACGACAGACCGCGGGTAGTTCAAAAAAAAAATTTCTCGCAACTCGCTCTCACCCAGCTCCCACCCGCAAAGCGGCAGTACGTAAAAATCAATCGTTCTGCTTTAAGCATTTTCTGCACCAATTTCCCATTTAGGTTGGATGGATTCTCCCCAAGGCCAACTCAAGTCAGACCTACGATGGAAAACGAATCGGTCCTGGATGGAGGTAAGGTGCCGTGCGCGCTTATGGCAGGATCTAATCTAATCTAATCTCCCACATGTGTGCAAATTTGAAAGACTCGCTGGTTGGCTCTCCCCACAATCATCGATGGCGCCCCGTGTCCCCTCTGAGCTCAAGCTCGACCATCCCATATATGAGGAGGACATTGGCGACCTCAGCCCATATCTTGCTTTGCCGTCATCCACTAGTTCCAGAGCCAGCTCATCCACGGTCGGGAGCTCGGTCGCGGCACGTTCGCGAAACAATTGGTCGGACGACGAGCTCGATGCTTCAGACCTCCACTTATCCAGTCGTATAACCCCAGAGACGGTAGATACACCCCGGAAGCAAGTGTTTTCAGTCCAACTTCTGTCGCCATCATCACCGTCATTGTCAAAGTTTCCCAGCAGACCGTTGGAACTGGCGCGTTCTCAGACCCTTCCGCGCACATTTCAGATAGAAAAGCGAAGTTCACTTCCAAGGCCGATACGTAATGAGATTATTGCTTTGGAGGTGGATCCTGTCTCTGTCGAGAAGATGCAGCACTGGATCCTTGGAATCGCTGTGGGTGAGTCGTGAAATTCCTCCTCGTTATGTGGCTGACGGCCTATAAGTGGAGTTCGACTTGGATTCGGGTCCTGTCATTGATGGAATATATCCTCCGTTAACGCTGCTCCCTTCGGAATCAGAAAATATGTGCGTTTGTCCTCACAAAAACTCACGCGTTTGCTGACGACTCAACAGTGCATTTTGCGCATTTCCAGACTCGCTGCAATTTGATCAGGGTTCACAAAGTCATTCCTTTCGCATTCGTGAGCAATACTCACCTCCTTCGGAGACAAGGCCCGCAACGAACGATGGCTTTATTTACGGCTTTTCGCACTTTATCCAACGTCGAGACGCATCATCGAAACGAGGATACAAACAGGTACGTGATGACTCTTGTCGTCTTAAAATAAATGATTTAATACCCCAAGCTCGTCAGCGCGCTCTGGTGATTTTAACGCAGCACCAGTACCCTGCACTTTACTCTTCTCTCGTTGGAATTTTTGGGCCCCTATTCGAAAATCACGGGGCACCAATGCTCGAGTCCGCTTGCCACAATATTGCGACATGGTATGCCATCCCCTCTTTTTTCGACCATACCTTTTATCTACAACTTATCAGGCCAAACCCGACTCCAGGCAAGACGTTAGAATTGGGATTTCTGGGAAGCGTGCTCCATGTGGAGATCCCACACTCCATTGATGTCCAACAACTCACCGATACTTCATCTTTTAATGAAAAATACAATCCTAGATCTCATGTGGGTGTCCTCTTTTTATTCGTCCATAACACCAGCTGACTGGCGTTCAGATTCTAGCGACGACAGCACCTTTCCTACCGCCTCCAATATTGCTCTTTGAAGCATGTATCGAGAATCTATGGTCAATTTGGGAATGTTTGGTGCTCTGCGAACCGATTCTTGTCTTCGGTGCATCGCCGGCGCAGACAAGTCAAGCCGTTTGGTGGCTTCGTGATCTCTTGCGGCCTGTATGTCGAATCCTAAGTCATCCCCAATGAGGCATATCCTGACTTTCTCTTGGTAGATCCCGCTGGCGGGAGAAATCCGCCCCTATTTCACAATGCAAGACAGCGACCACGCCCAGCTAGTGAACAAGCTTCCTCCCAAAGCTGGCTTGATCATTGGTGTAACAAACCCGTTCTTTGAGAAGTCCTGTGTGCATTGGCCACATGTTTTAAGTCTCGGTCGGCGAGTTACGTGCGTTCTTATTTTGCTTGAGGCTTCGCCCTGTTTATCTACCATCACAGAACACCCAGCAGCGCCCGTCAGAAAAGCCCCTCCCTCGGCGTTCCTGCAGGACCTGCTCCAGGATGGAAGACAAAAACTCATAAGCGCTATATTTCGAAAGACCGAGTTCTACTCAAGCAGCTCGAGAATGCTTTAAAAGGGAATGATAAAGCTCGTGGGTTCCGATTATCTTCACTGTGCCAGCGCAATTCTGAAAGGAGTTCAACCGTTTAGTAATGGACGCTTCATTGGTTTTGCGACGACATTTTTGTTCTCGATCGACTCAGCTAATCACGCCACTAGCAAGATACCTCAATACCCTTATACCCTCGCCGACTGAAGTTCGGCATGCACGCAAAGCTTCTACATATCCAGCATCATCTTCCCATTCATCCCCATCAACGCCACCAGTGCCCACTCCAAGAACAACAAAGCTGTCTACCGTTACCCCTACTCCTTCACCAGCCTCGCGTTATACCCAGAATCACAATCGAGCGCTGCGCTTGAAGCCATTCAACAATACCAACTTTTTTGCGTCTCTTAAGGCCCATGGAAGTATTCTCCCGTTCAAGTCAACGAGCAAAAGAACAGAGTTCTACGAACGGTGAGTTTTTCGTTCTAACATCCGTAATCGTTGATTAATGAAACAGCAGGTGGCTCAAGTCTCCCGCGTTTGGGACCTGGCTCGCACAACAGGAACAGATCGTGCAGAGCGTGCTGAACGACCCACCTTCCGTTCCTCCTCTCCTCTGAGAGCCCGCACAGAACTGCTGCTTCATCGACGCTACCAATCAGTGGGCGCAAACCCACAACTGGATGTATCTGGTGGAGGAAGTTGAATTCAAATTGTCAGATCCTATCACGAACGTCATGACCTTTTCGCTTTCTTTTTTGGCCGCCGCCGCTGCCTTTCTGATTATTTCATTCCAACCTTATTCTTTACTACTTATTTGGGCACATGGAGATGGATCAATAATCCGCATATCTGCATTTGGGAATTCAAATGTCCAAGTGTGGGTCGCCTCGTTCTCACGTTGTTGTCATGCTATTTAGGGTTAGAGTCTCAAAGCCAACATTCCTGATCCTTCTTTCGATATGGGCCAGAGACATCAAGCATTCATCATCGCTCGTGTAGTGCCCAGTGGAAGCCCTCCAAAAGGTGCTTATTATCGCTGCGTTGGCGCCCTCCACCATCAGTGGTGCTATGGCCGACTTCCTTTGAAAGCCGCCACTCGTTTTATGACACTGATCAAACAGGAGGATAATGCTCTCATAATTCGAGAAGAACTACGTGCAATGGATGGATTGTACAGGTTGTACGGCCCAATTCCGGATGTTCCCTGTCCTTTCACATATTTCCTGTTCGAGTCGGCTTGGTCAACTGACCTCAGCAAGGAAGAGGACTCATACAACTCCAACGTTATGACTCTGAAGGCTGGGGAGGGAAGCAAGCAAGGAGGTACGGATCTGTTCGTGCTTTTTTCTTCCGCATATTCAATACCGACATCCAGTCAATAACGATGGAATCACAATCATCGATGTTACCGATCCCGCGAATCCTTCCTACCACATTGTTATGTTACAGTGTTTCATATAATATGATTTAATGAACGAATACAGTGTACCATATGATGTGGGTTCAATGAATTCATTGAACCACTGAAGAAGGCCTGTTATAAGTATAGGGCTAATACAGTGTATGTATATTATTATAGGCTGATACAGTGTATTCTATTAGATATTAATGAATTCTTACGATACCCAGGATCCTCGGCGCGCCTCCTCGGCGCCGTCCATGCCCCACTGAATGTCACCTCTCACAATGACGCTGGAGTATGAACCAATGAATATTACTGAGTATGGTTGGCCTATGGTTAG
>KN831824.1:43398-56970 GCA_000827355.1 Hebeloma cylindrosporum | reverse complement strand
AATTTTTGCCTGCATTTAAAACATGGTTGTTGACATCGGCATAGCGCCTCATTTCGGCGTCAAGATCGGCGTCAGTCTCCGCTCCAGGATTCAAGGGTTAGTGGTTCATAAAGCCATAATGTGTAGGACGAGTGGTACATTAAACCATAGAATTTAGGGAAGGTCACCATGGGCCGTCGAGTGGGCGGCGCCGGCGGCATGTCTGGCGTGTGCAGCCAGGTGTGTGGGGACAGGTCACATTCAATGAATTCATTAAACCATACGATATGATACACTGTATCCACCTTATATAATGCCCTACATTATTCACCGGTTCAATGAATTCAGTGAGCCCATATCATATGGTACACTGTATGTGTTCAGTGTACCATAATATATGGTACACTGTAGCATGCCTATCTGGACGGTCGCAAATCAATGCACTCAAGACCATTTGCCCCGAACTCGATCTCGACGCCGCACTTCACACAATTGGTGATGATATCGGCAGTGGATATTTTCTTCTTGCCCCACGTGAGAAGTATCCCAGCAACCTCAATGAAGGACCTGAATGGATTGCGATCCAAACCCAGTTTCCCCATATGAAGGGAGTACGGCAATGGGGCAGGCTAACTCTTCCCAATGGGCAAACTGCCCGAAGTCTCTATTCAGAGACAAAAAGGAAAAGGAAGGCAGAAAATACCCGTGTTACTCGAAATGTGAAAGTCAGTGTCTGTTTTTGTATATGACTCACGATTATTTACTGTATTTTCAAATTTAGATTGAGCTCGAGCAACAGAAGATTCAATTTGGCGAAGTCCAGTTTTTCTTTTATGCAGCAAATGAAGATCCAGATGATGAGAAGAACCCAGATGCATATGCGCTTGTATCATTTTATGGGCCTCGAGACGAGGATTTGTATGAAGATTCCTTCGGTTGCCTATGGGCCTGCACTTATTCTGGGAACAACAATTTGGCGGTGATCAAAATCAGCTCAATTAAATCCGTTGTCTCTATGCAACCTCTACCTAAAGTCGACGGCGATCCAGACGGATTATTTTTTGTTGTGGAGAAGTCGGGTCTGGATGATGTCGAATTAATGGGGGACGCGGACTTGGCGCAAATGCAGAATTGATGTGATGTTTGTGTTTGTTGAAAATAAATGAGTTCATTATATTTTGCCGCTTGCGAACCTCTTCCTCTTCTCTTAGCTCCCACTCTTGTTCTTCGCCCCCCCAACTTGCTTTATCTATATCTTCTGTACTCTGGGATGGCCTATATGAGCTACAACTTTCCTGATCTCACTCAACACTCTGGGCAACAAAGAGGCTTTTATGAATCTCATGGGCCGACATCTGGGTCTCGTGAAATAACCCCAGAATCTTATCGTGCTCTCGAGGAGGAGCTTAAAAGGACAGTGGTGAAGTTGGGTGCCATGGAACGTGATTTAGATATCCAAAGGTGAGCTTAAATATGATTTTACACGCATATATGCGCTGAAAATATGCTGGCAGGGCTCTTAACATCCAGGTGCAGGCACAGCTGGATAAAGCCATGGCAGCTCTGGCGACGTCGCACCCACCTGTTCCTGCTCGATCGACCTCTCCTGTCCCCGGAAAGCCTCTGCAAACTGACAAAGAAGACGCTGATGACTCTCCTGCACTACCTCCTCCTGTTGCCGAACTTGATCCTGACGAATACCCTAACGCCTGTTACTGGACCCAATCTAGCTGGTTGGAGTACAAAAAGAGACGAGCAAACCAAGGTTTCTCTGTCTATGGCCTCGATTTCATGCGCGATGAAGATGGGCACAAGGTCTCGGAGGATCGGCTCGCTGCCATGACGAAGCGTGCTAAGCAGCTATGGAACACCCTCTATCGACACCGTCAAGATCCCGCCTCATGGGGGAAAAAGTGCCGGTTTGTGACGGATTTTTTCTATAGGCATATGCGCAATAGTTTCCCAGAGTTTGGTCTCTGCGAGGGTAGCTGGAAGGCCGAGGCGTTTGCCATCATCCGTTACCCTGACTGGTCTTCAAAAGTTCGAAGTTCCGGTCTCATTTTGCGTGGGTTTTTTTTGTCGTCTACTTACAGACTCTTAACATACTCATTATCACAGGAAAGAGACCGTCGAAAGGGAAACGAAAGCATGAAGACGACTCGGAAGACAAATCAGCCCCAAAAACCAAAAAACAGAAGATTAAAGCGGCGCTGCCACCTGCCGACACCACCATCATCTACCTTGACGACGATGACATTTATGCTGATCCACCGACGGTCTCTGCCCCTCAAACCGCTACCACCAGCTCATCCACGACAGGCCCAACCCCACCCACTGTCTCTGCCCTTCAAACTGCAACTACGAGCTCCTTGACAGAAACCCCTTCCATCACAGCGACAGGCTCAACCCCGCTTTCCCCCATCGTCATCCCTTCTACCTCATCTCAAGATTCTGAACTATCAACCATCTCCACCCGTTCAGTCGACTCTACCAGCACCACTCCACCCCCTTCTGGCACCGTCGTGGAGCCTACTTCTGCGGTCGTGTCGCCTGCGCCTCCATCTATCGCACCCACAACGGCTGCCCTTTCTCCTGCAGATGCAGATTCCGAAGAACCGACACGAAACAAACCAGTGGGAAATGCTCCTCGCCGGTCTCGTCGTCAAGCCATTGATCCGCTGTAAGTCTTCGCAAGTCTTTGTTCTACATAATGCTGGCAGATCGCTAACTGTATTTCTAGGAAGAATTTAGTCGTTCCGTGTCCCCCCGAAGAAGTTCCAGTCGCCGAACAGATACCAGCGCCGCCAGCGTCGGCTGCAGGGACTGCCAAGAAGGGTGACGACAAGGAACTCTCCATTCCGAAGGGTTTGAGTGCAAAGTATGTGTACGACGTCTTTTCCTTTCCCCTTTTGACTCTGACTATGTTGCAGAAACCTTTACGCAAAGGAATACAAAAAAACACACCCTCGCGTTACAGGGGCAGAATACCGTTCTGTTTGGGACAACCTCGATGAAACAACACGCAAGGTATTCTGTCCCCCACTTTCGTCATATCTTTTCCATCATTCATTGATCCTTATTATCCAGGAATTCGAGCAGTTGTGCAAGGCCAAAAAAGCGGAGAGGAAGGCCGAGAAGGCTCTTGTCGCTGCGGAGGTGACGGTTCCATGAATTCTCGCCTTCAACAATAGGTATGTTCCGTATTTTTTTAGAAATCCTGCTATTAACGTATCGAGAGAATTCATAGATCTCCCTCAAAACGGTCGCTCGATGTTTGAAGTCTGCCGCTCGTTCGTTCTCGCTTTCAAGTTCTCGATGTCCTCTTGCTCCCTCCTCGTCCTCTCGCTCTCTCGACATCCTCGTCCTCTCGCTCTCTCGATGTCCTCGTCCTCTCGCTCTCTCGATGTCCTCGTCCTCTCGCTTCCTTGACGTCCGCTCGCTTTCTCGACGCCCTCTCACTTCCTCGACATTCTCTCGCTCTCTCTCAACGCTCTCTCGTTTGACGAAGCTCACTTACTCGACACCCACTCACTCGCTAGGCTCTTACTTACTCGCCCACGCACCGATTTTAATAACTGTACCATATAGTAGAACGATACGAGCCGCTCAGATGCCCTCAGATAAGCGCGGACTCCCTCTGTACCAGCCAGAAATTTCTGTAGTATTCTGTAGAAATGAAATTTTATTCTTTCTAAACATGCACCGAAGGAGTCAGATACAATCAGTATGATACCGACTACTTCAGACTACCTCAGCCCTGCTCTGAGAGTCTAGTAATGGTGACACCGGACATTTTCTTTACACGTGGCAAATCTAAGTCGTCAGCGGTCCTCACCCGATCTGGGCTGTCTTCCTCTGCCGAGCCGCTGTCCTCTGTTCACCTCATAAAATCTACGGATAACCTCCGATCCCCTCCGATCCCGTTCTCACTGGGCGTCAATCATGATTTCGCTATCAGCGATGAAGATGGATCGCGTCAATGATTTATGCCTCACTTGCTACCACGCCTTACATTCCTTTCTTCCTTCTCCCCCTCACCCGTGTAAACAGGATGCTCCAGTCCTCCGTCCTCGTTGTCGACGTAGCGGTCGGAAAAAAAAAAGAGGATGTGTGGGAGGGGATGAAACAGTTGACATTTTGCTCCCGAGTGAGTAGTCAAGTTGTCTGATTCCTTCCTCACACACTAATCTCCAACACATCTCGTTTAATTGGTAGTGTCAAGAACGAGTTCTTAACCCTCCTTTGTGTGCTCGTCTATCCTAGTCAGTTCTGGATGGGCTTGTGTGGCTTATTTGTGCGTTGTCATCCTGGCTTCTTTCAACCTTTTGTATGATTGATATGAACTTCAACGGGAATACCTACGCCGTCGCAACGCGCAATGTTATGGGGACGACCGAGTGATATGTACTAGCTATCTCCCTGCGAGTCGACATCTCCCGAGAACTAACCCGTCTCCCAGCCTCCTCAACTATCCGTGAATACCCGCGAATTATTGACGATCGAATCATAGGCGAGGAAATCGGATTCTATTCAACCGAATCTAAACAGCCAAAACAGGAATACTGTAAGAAGTAACAACAAAGCCGAGATGAGAGGGTATAAAATAACAGAGTCGAGGTGAAATCGACCCGCTTCACCCGCGTCGTCTATCGTTATTGAATTCGCCATGTATATCAACCCGGCTAACATCCCCAGTAACATGAGCGAGAGGAATGTGGTGAGGAGGACGATTCCGAGTTTGTATCGGCGCCCGTTGGACGTCTGGCGTTGGGGGAGGACGGCGAGGATGCCGAGGACGACGGCGATGAAGAGGGAGCCGCCGGCGGTGGAGAAGTAGAGGAGGACGATGGTGAGGAAGGCGGGGCCGTCGATGTGGTTGTTGGCTTTGAGGTCGTTTGCGAAGGAGAGGAGGGAGATGGAGAATGCGACGATGACGCCGCCCTGGTTAGTTGGTAAGTAAGTAAGTACAGCGATTGATTGGTTGTGTGCATACGACGGCTGCCATTGCGGTGAATGTTTCTCTTGGGGTCGCTGCTTTTTCCATCTCTGTGTATACTATAGGGGTATGTAGGCTAGGAACGGTGTTTTGGAAGACGGAGTGGTCTCACTGTGAAAGTGGGGATTGTGTGGGGAACTAGGAATTTGTTGTCTGGACGGTACCTATGTAACTGCAGTTGACAGGATGGTGCCTGATGCTCACAAGGTTAAGTGAACTGAAATATTTTCTCCTCGACCAGGGGTATCGATACCGTTCCAGGTCCCACCGATTTGGTTCCGAGGCTGATGCGCGTTTTTCATTTCTCATGTCGTCGTCGCTCATCGTCAGTACGGACCTCCATCGTCGTCTTCACGTACACACGCGACCTCTTCCTTCCCTTGTCGACATCAAGGCTACCTTACCCACAGGCGTTCCCGACCTTTACTACCATTCGCGACTACTTTTTTATCATCTTTCACGTATAACAGGGAAATCGCCACAAGAGTTGTTCTGCGACATACCGTTGGTCCTCTTTGTCGCCCTAATGAATCTATCTTGACTCCTGGGACGTGAGAGGAAGGGTCGGTTCACCATACAGAGCTCAGATGGCGACGAAGTACTCACCTGGTCTGTGGGTTCTTTTCTTTCTCTTGTCGAAACAAAGTCTGTGACGCGCGATGTTATCGATGCCCGGCACCCAAGCTTGATCTTCCCATATTCTCCTCGACACTCAACGCTCCGATGCCTCCACCGCCTCCGGTCTTCTCGAGCGGGAATCGTTGGGAGAAACCGATGGTGGTGATCCTAAGGAATACTCATCGATCATCGATCATCCCTTTGTCAGTCGGTTCTTTTTCCTTGTCAACCTGAGAAGCCTTCGTGGTCAAGCTCATCCACCATCCACCGACGGAGGCTTCCCTTCTCGACGTACTTACGTTCGACCGGGGTACCTTCACCGTCTTCTTGGGAATCATTGGGCGAAATTTCTGGTGGCGGGGGAATGCTCAGTCCTTTCGGTTCCTTTCCGTTGTTGATATGGTCTATCCAGTGCAGCGATACCGTTGTTCTATCCCAGCAGGTTTTACATACTAACTGAAGAGATAGCAAAACTTCCATTTCCCAAACTTGAACCTCGTCCAACGCCTCTAGTCATCCCTTGCTTGTTGTCTTTAGGAGAATAACCGACCCCTTTTCCTCACCTCCGCCGTTTCTAGCTTCCAGAGCGGGAATCATTGGGAACATGCGATGGCGGCGAGGGTGAACTCAATTACCCTGTCAGCCTTTTGGCCTTTTTTGTCTGTCACCTTATCGCACCATCATCTCGATCTCGTCCTTAGTGATGACGAAGGGCCTCCTAACTCGACTGCATGACTCGTGATTTCTTTTGGAGGTCCCTGCAAGGCTCCACAAGATATTCTTCCCTGGGTCTTCATTCTAGCGGACTCGAAGTGACCAACGAGTGGATGACCTTAGGTTCGTTTTCCTTCGCTTCCAATATCTTTTTTTTCCCACCCGCATATGCGATGTTCCAAGACTCTCCCTCTGTCTTGTGCTGACCACCGTTTCCACCCTTTTTGCAGTCTGCAGAGGAGTTATGTTGACTAAGGGACACGAAGATAGGTGTGGGCGACTGATTCTGTACATTCCGTCGTCGACAGAAGTCGATCCTCACATCTAGTCCGCCTCCCAGCCGAAGTATGCGCTCTTTTTAACACGTAACATTCACCACGCCAGATCCACACAACCTTCCCCTTCCATCTCCCGACTACCTAGCTATCCACGCTACATGCGCCAAAGTCGCTCATTTATCTGGAGCCCGCGAGCGTATCGACAAGCTCTATCAAGAGATGGAGGAATGTACTACTACTCTGGACTCGGGAGGTGCCTCGGCATCGATGTTAGAGCATGCCATTGTTGAACTTCAGGCTCGTGGGTACGAAGTTCGGACGTACGTTTGAGTAGTATCATGACTTATCATGACTTGTTATTGAGCTACACGAGCACCGTAGGTGAAGCTGAAGACTATGACTTCGATTCCATGAGAGCTTGATGGCTGGGGTGCAAATGATGAATGAATGGCCAGCGCGTCAGTTCTGTTTATCATTCGAGAGATCTGATGAAACTTAAGAATGGGTCGACAGAGGTATGGAAGGATTGATCGGGCGCTCAGATTCAGTAGTACTTAGTATCGAAGGGACGGTTGGTTTGTATACAATCGACCGGACGGGAAAGCATCGCCACTGGATGATTTTCTTTCACTACGATGAATATATAGGTTTTCCAGCTGCCTACGCGGCATGTGTCCTTCTCAACCGATTGGATCCCCTGAACATCCTTCCGTACTTCTCGCTTCGGTACAGCTAAGATCGAATAGGTCATTCACATTGCAGTGGTGGAAGCTACCAAATATCAATATCATCTTGGACTATTAGTACCCCTACTTTCCCAGAGCCGTTAAGAAGCCACATTGACAAGAAAAACCAAACGGCGCAATCACTTTGTTCGTTGTCGATTTTGTAATACTTAGTATTGTATTGGAACCTCGAATCACTGTCTGATGGAGGAAGGCGAAGAAGAAGGCGAAGATCGAAGTGTTACATGTAACAAGCAGTGTCAATGACGAAGGAGTCAAAGCACGATCGACGGAAGGACTGCGAATAGGATGGCCAGAAGCTTCGGGAAGGATTATATATCCTCGTCATTGGACAGGACGGTATGCACACAAGATAGAAGCGTCGGTCTGTGAATTTGCCAAGAAACAGAAAGAAAAAGCCGAGCCAACGCCTGAAAGAAAAAAAAAATCTCCGAGACGTAATCTCAACGCGCATCATATCGGGACAAATCCCCAGCACATGGGTGTCCAGCTCGCTATCCCAGCTGCAGCTTTGGATACATCCGGAGCAGCTGTGGGTATGACGATTCGAGCTTGTATTTGTTCGGGATGCCTGGCTAAATCCCATCGTGATCGTGTAACAACATTACATTAGCATGGTTGAACAATCGCAGTTTAGTAGGGTGAACGTACAATTGCAGTGAACCAAATCGACAATTGATCGAAGTATTGGTGGACATCACTCGACAAGGTCATCACGTTTTCCAAACGGTGGATTTTGGAACCGTTTAACTCCTCAGGAAGCGTGTCATACCCGAAGCGTTCCATGACAGCCCACATGGTCCCTTCATAGTTTCGCTGTACATCGAAGATCGTGAGCGAGTCCAAGAACAAACCGGAATGGTGGAAGTCACCTTGTCTTCATCATTTCCAATGTTCCCGTTAGAAGACTTGGCGATTATATGTGTGCCATAGGTGAACACCAGCTTCTGATCGGGGTCCGCATCGAACGATTGAATTGCCTGTGGGATTTTGTGTCTTATTATCGAGTTGGAATCATGTATCTGGGTAACGACGCAACGATACCCATCGCGGAGAAGGGCCTGGATCAATATTCATGAGACGAACGACGACACACTGTGGAAGGGGAACACCGATTCCCGACCTTCTGAGTGGCACTGGCATGAGATTGTTGTGCTTCATCCAAGGAGCCATCCGCTATATCACTGTCGGAGGTGTCAAACACAGCAGGGGAAGCGAAGTATGTTTGGTTAGGATTCCTGTTGGCTCGAACTGTGAGTGCGTCAGATAGACCTTGTGTAGTTGTAATAGATTTTGAAAACTCACATGCCCGGATAAACTGATCGTAGTACACATTTCCAACGCCAAGAAGGGCCGAATCGTCGACGCACGAGTTGATTTCTTCAATGAGTTTTCTTAATCCCCGGTCTGTAGGCATGTAGTGCATGAGATAGCCAAGGATTCGAATGTAAATGAGGTTATTCCCAACGTCTTCGCCTTTGTCGACGGCCAGTTGAAGAGATTTCTCCAGACTCAGGCAAATATTGTACGTGCTGACAATGTCAGCGATGTCGTGAAGTCTCTTCGGAGCTTCGGGTGGCAAGGAGGTCATGTTCGTTGGTGGTGAACCATCCTTTCTAAAAGCGGACGACCTTGTTCAATTTGTTTGGTTCCAAAGCTGATGCCTTCCTTCCTCTCATCATCATCGTGCTCACCGCATTCAGAACCGTCCTCCAGCGTGCACGTCGCGTAAGTGTTTTCTCAAACAGAGCCTATTCATCCTTCAAATTCATCAACGTCTAATCCGCCTACCTTGCCCACAGTCTTCCCTGTCCTGGTTTTCTCTTGTCCCCACTGGCTCACGGGTCTAATCGACGAAGCCCTTTTTATAAAACCGGGGCAAGATTTATCTGACGCGGATGTAGCTCGCGGTAAAAGGTGTTTCGAATCTGCCATTGGCTCTATTCATCAGCGTACCGCATAGATTATGATGCCTAAGACGGTGCGCGAGCGAGGTTGAAGCGAGGGTTCCGCGCGGAACTGCGATGGCGAGGGTGTTCTCGTCCATGGTCAGTCGCTTTTTTCACTTTGTGGATAGAGTCGATCATGACCATTCTGAGAGTAAACGACGCATTTTTATATATTCCAGTTGGCGAAATAGATGAGACGCTATGCGACGAAGCCTCTGTTGCCCAAGCTCATGCAGCCTCGTGGTTCCTCTCCTCGGCGTACGGCGTTCGTTACAGCCCTTATCGTCCTGTATTCGAGCATGCCCCTATGGAAGTAGGACCTATCGTCGGCCGCCCCTCCACCCGCATGACCGAGGTGTTTCCTTCGTCTCCAGTCTTCCCGGGTGGGAATTTTTCAGAGACAGCGACGGTTCCAGGGACGACTCATTCACCTTGTCGAGCTTTTCCTTTCATCGCTCTTAACGAACCTTAGTCGTGATCCCTCTCTCAGCGTCCATAATTCAAAGAGTCTTCTACACTTGGCTGGATGCTTGTGTGCCTCATTCGCGTTCTTCTCCCATCATGGAAAAGTATCGAAAACAGGAATGTCTTCCCTTCTGCGCATGAACGGCTCGTCCAATTCCAGTGTCCCCCCCTTTTGCGCGGCGATGATGAGATATGAATGCTACTCGGCTACCACGTTCGCGTCGAGCCGAGCGCTGGGATGCACTGCCGACTGTAACAGCATTATCCACCACGGTGCCAGAATCTGCCGATCTTTCCATTTGCGTATACTAAAATAAACCGCCTTGTTTGCGCGTTCCTCCCCATTGTAATATCTCCCCCTCTACCCTGTCTCTCGTTCATTCCGTAGAATGCCCGGGCAAGATTTCCTCCAAATCAAGGCGGTTAATAAATTCCAGAAACGGACACCCATCTAACTTCTAGTAAACCACTGCCTCTCGCGGCTCCCAAATCGACTCGCAAGCCCTGACTTCAGCCGTTCCCCCCGTGACTCGTTGTATGTATTTCGCAAGGGCCAAAATCACCTCCTTGATATATGACGGATGATTTCGACTGAAGTATGCGAGCCTGAACATTATTCGACGAGAAAAGTTGAGAATATCATCGGAATGTGAAGATTTTTCGAGGATGAATTGAAGGTGACTTGAACGAACGCGATCGTTGTCCACGTTTTTTTGAAGTCGCGAGTAAAGTGCGTTTCTGCATTTCTGCGTCATCCGAGTGGTTCTAAAATGCCAGTAAAATCTGACACTTTGGTAGTCTTTAATTTCTGCCAGAGCTGCTGTGTGATGTCGTCCGGAAGGTTGACATTGTGCCTTGTGAGCGCGGGAGTGCCGACCTAGTAGCCACGAACTTGGACGACGGACCTGGAAAGGCGGTGCTTGATAATGTTTGAAAAGGAGTTTTAGACAGACAAAACTCGCAGTGGCATACTTTTGCCCATCCAACGCCATTGGGTGGTCCGAGTCAAGGAAATGGGCAAAGATGGTCCAGTTCGGTCGGGCATCGGCGTGACTAAAAAAGCTGTGTAGACCGAAGGCATTGCTATCCAGTGTTTTCAGTCTTGAAGGAAGAGGGACGGTATCTGAGAGAATGCTGGTAGCTCGAAAAAAATATGGTGGGATATCCAATAAAGTAACGAGCAATGTCAATCGACGGCTGGAGTAATATAACGGGAGCTTGGACACAAAGAAATCCAGGACCTCCCCGAGCTTTTGATGGTAAACTTCATTAACACCGTCGAAGGACTGCCCTCATGTGGTTCAGTATATTAGATTAAGGCCAATAAAGATTATAAGGACGCACGAGAGTTTTGATACCCAGGAGAAAATCTGGGACAAGGCAGAATAAACTGCCTCCGGGCCATGGGTATGCGAAACAGGTATCGGGACGACGAAGGGAAAATTCCATTATCTCTTCACGGAGTTGAGAAGCTGCGGACAGTGGTGTATTTTGGCAGTGCAATGTTAGGTAGTGAACGGCGTAGGTGACGTGGTTCTTGCGTTCACCGGAGGTTGAGTCTATCAAGCTTAGTGTGGTACCGTAGAATTTCTCGTGCAGAAAATGTGGCCACGTACATTGTTTGTTATGTTGAAAACACAGTTGCATACATCTGGTATGAACGTCCGGAAGATGAATATAAAACTCTTTCGCACGAGCTGCATCGAGAAGGAAGTCTCCGAGGGAAGCATGTAGAATATGAAAAAATGGAAAGGTCTCGGAAATTTCGATGATAGAGGTGAGGTCCCCAAACAAGATCTCAAGCTCTCCTTCATTCAAGAGAAGAAAATATTCCAGATCCCGTGGAGTCAGCGGGAGACCGCTGTTGGCAAGTTGAAATCCAATAACCAAACGAACCAGCTCTTTCTGTTCCACCGTTGATAGAATATGGCTGTACAATGAGTCGAGTTCACCAAAGGGCATTTCGTGAGCAGTTCGGGGTGGTCGAAGCCTGAGTATAACATTCAGGCGGTCTGCGGGGTTATGGCGGATTGACGATACATACTTCATAATAGTTGATGCATAGATGAATTGCCCGGAGGATTTTTCAATTAGAGTGTCGAGCACGTCAACGGACGGCCATGATGGTTGTAAGTAAGCCTTCATAGGGTGAGAATATTTAATCCGCGTGAAGTTGTCAGAAAGGAATAGCCGTATATCATCTTCGGGTCGGTAATTGTGATCCAATACCAATGCGATATGGAATTCGGAAAGCAGTCCATTACGGAATGAATGCATGATATGCCGTTCCGGTCGACTGGCGATAAAGAATAGAAGGGGAAGGCGGTATTCATGGAATAGGACGGGGATGACTTCAAGGATGCTGCATTGCACAGCAGGAGTATCGCATTCGTCAAGACCATCAACAATAATCAGACGTCTTGAGGTCGGTGCATTGAAATGTCCCGCGGCGATTGGCTCACGAAGGGGTTCAACGATCAGGGCCATAACTTGCGATTCAATAGATCGTGTGAGAACCAGAGGGTCCCGCTCAATGGTAGCAACAATCTTCTCCCGCGTCCCCGGGACATTGATCGCGATCTGATAGGCAATTGTAGCGATAAGGGATTTGGGGTTATTGCGTGTGGGATCGGAACGAGAGAAAAAGAAGGTGGCGAGCAGGAGGTTCTCTACATCACAAAGTTCCGCTACTTTGTGAGCGATGGCGGACTTTCCACCTCCAGCAGGGCCATATAGCCAGAGAATAATGGCGTTCTGATCATCCACGCCAAGCCCCATGATCCAATTCATAATTTTCTTAATAACTGCGGTTCGGGTATTGGGATGGCATTTCTTTGGATCAACTGTGCCTCCGGCATCGTGAAATGCGCCGGGAGAAACTGCCTGCTCAAGGCGTTCAAATCCCCCTAACGCGATCGACAACGAGTCCCCGTCAGTATCTCTCCAGGTTGATACATACAATCGCACCTATCGTCGTCCGTTGAACGTTAATGTTGAATATTCCGCCGGTGAACAGATTATTTTTGGATCCCGAAAACATCATCCCGTCGTAGATGAAGTGTACATAAAGACGGTGGTTTGAAAATCTAGCGCTATCGCCGTTTGATCGCCGTGAGAATTCGAGGCTGGGAATATATTTTTAGCTTGTCAAACTGACGTGGAAATCTTCACGAATCCATTGAGGACATATAAGTATCTCTCTTGCAGTTGGCCGCCTGTACCGCCCTCGATTACGACCGATCCAGTTGGTCTGTGTGCTCCGTCCTGAACTCGTCATCGAGACAACATTACATAAAATGCTATTCACCGAATCGTCCCCATGATTTAAGGGAGACATACAAAGAGACAACTCGCCTGCGATGCGATGCGTAAAGAGAAAAAAGATGTGATCCCAAATTTCGACCACTTACGCAGGTAGGCACGCATATAACATCATCCCCCTGCCAGTCTCCGCGATGCCTTGAACACGTAAAAAGATAACTCGCCCACTGTCTACTTATCACCTTACTCGTTCCTTTCATAGGCATCTCCTCGCGTTACATAATATCGTTTTTTTTGGCAGGAAAAGGCCCGATCTGGCTGTTCACGCGATGTAGAACGGGTTGCGGGAGCTCAGTCTCGTTCTGTAACCCCCATTCTCTCAAGGAGAGCCAGATATCACGCTCGCAGCTGCGATTGTTCTGTAGGATATATACGTAGTCAGAGATAGAGACTGTCAAGGAGCCAAGTGGCAGAGACACAAGCAGGGACGTCGCCGGCGCTTGCCGCTCCAGTAGAACTTCCATTCATCGTTATCCCCAAACCCTCCGCGTCGCGAACGAAGCGAG
>KN831823.1:0-101310 GCA_000827355.1 Hebeloma cylindrosporum | reverse complement strand
GGATCACATGATATCGTTTATCGGGACTGCGCTAAACCAAACGCGTCGCCAGCACTAGGGTTGGGTAAAAAACCTCTGGGGGGTGTAAGTTACCGGTAAGTTACCTCGACCCTCAAGGCAGGTATTTTACCGAGGTAATTTACCAGTAATTTACTGGGTCACGTGCCTCCCAAAATCCAACTTTTTTTCTCCCGATTTCGGATTTTCTCCCGCTCCCAGTACCCCTCGACATCGAAATTGCGTCGAAATAATTACGGTTCATTGCTCATTACTCTTATTAATGCTCCAAGATGTAAAGTAAGTAAATATTGATAAGTAGCCCTATTCAAAGTCCATTGAAAAGTCATTGTCGTCGTGTGGAGCCAAAGGCTGAGATACACCGTTCATGGGATGGTCTGAGACGGTGGCTGGTATATCATCTGTGAGGAAGGTTCGGAGATGCACGGAAGCCGCAAGATCAATAGGAGAGGAATCCTCGGCTTTCAAAAACATTGCAGATGGGTAAACATCTGCTGGTTCATCAAGCCAGGAGTCGTCTTCGTCATCGTCGAGCAACTCGGAGTCCTTGGGTGCCTTTTTGGTGAAAATTTTACTTTTGACATTGTAGAACTTCACCGTTGGCCGTGGAGTCGAATGCTTGCGAGCCTGAGCACCAATCAGCATGTACATATGTGCTCAGCCATGCAGGTTGAATTCACTCACTTTGTTTTCAGTTGAATAATGTTGTCGCACTTGGGTACGTCGTGCCATCTGTTGGACGCTCATTCGCGAGCGAAGAGGACCAGTGATCCAGGTGAATGAAGAGACCGTGCGCTCTTCGGGCATCGAATTAACACGAACAGAAAATACCTTGATTGCAAGGATCTAAATGAGCGGTTAGCACCCCATACGTGGTTCCAAGGTTGGTACTCACTGGAAGGATCTGGGCATAGTCGCCACCTTCAAGTCTTTTCCACCACATAATAGTTGCTTGATCACTATCAATCTTCTCATTGAATGGGTACTGTTGCCGTGCGTACTTCTTCATCTCATCAAGAAGAGTTTTCTTGAATTCTCCTGCCCGACCTTTCCATCGAATTAATTCCTCCCGGTGACCATGAAGAATTTCCTTCTCGGCGACCTCGAGAAGAAACCGTGTAACAGTCTTAAACGTGGAAATATGCCGGATGCCTTCCATACCGGAAACTTGAGTGGATTTCCGAACCGACGGCGTGGGATCATCGACACGAAAAAGGTCAGATTTAATATAAGTTGAATAGAAAGGCAGTTAGCAGGGCTCGACTGAACAACATTTTGTAACATACTAGGATTGAGATAAGCCCCAGAAAGGTAAAGATCCTTGCTTGTCGACAGGTTCCCATCTCCAAAAATTTGATTGTGGCGTGAATTGAGGATTCCGAGGACTTGTTCTCTAACTGAGACCGGAAATTCCAGGAGAGGATCATCGAGAACCTCCTTAATTGCCCATATCATTGCATGCCAAAAAATATAAACGTCTCCCACAGTTGCTTCATTGGCCTCAAGACAGGTAAGGGCTTTTAATGCTGGGGACCCTAGTTTGATAAGAAGCGAGAGATCCAATTCGAAGTCGTTGGTGGCACGAGAGGTCAGGCGAAAGTACTTTGCGAAGTCCTTTGAAATTTTATGAAAGTGGGCGCCGGGTGAAAGAATTTTGTACATACCCCCAAGTCGAAATTGCCACGTTCCACAACTCTCTTGATAGCTGGTAGATTGTATTGCAATGCCCATGCCGCAAGGATAATGGTTCCAAAACGTGTTTTTCCAATCGCGTCCAGACCTTTGCCAATGTGACATTCCACATGTGCGAACGAGAGTTCTGCCGTACCCAAATGCGACTTGTGGAATTTTGTGATAACACCACGCATAATAGAAATTGTGAGCTTGAAGTACTCGAGTTTCACGATATCCTTGATGGTATTGCTGATGAAATGGACGATATCTGGCAAATTGAACATTGTTGGAATTTCATTGACCAGGAGCTGCCGATGAAGTCTTGTATTTCCAGTGCTATCACTTACGACAGCACACATTCGAGAGCGGCCAACTAAGTCAATAATCTGTCGAGGATCTAATCAGGATCTATATTTGGAATGATGACAAAAAACGCCTTGCCTCAAGGACAAAGGACTTGATCCAAACGGCCGTGTGAGATTCTGCTGTCGCTTCTCTAACATCCATCAGAAAAACCTTCCTCTCTGCCGTTGACATATGGAGCGTCCAGAAAGCATCTCTTCCCCTTGTGGTTCCTCCATCGCATGAGACAGTTATGTTGTTTTGGGTTTTGAGGTACGCAATTTGAATTTGCTGAATTTTCTCTGCTTCGCAAATGATGTGTTCCTCTTCCAGTTTTGCACGGGATGGTGGAACGTATGTTGGATCAGCCAGATTGAGCATTTCCTTCCACATGTTATGTTCGGCTATGAAGGTTGGAATTCCTGAACAGCAAAAGAATTTGACAACTGCTAACGTGAGCCTTGCATGTCGCTCCTTTCTTCCTAGTTTCTTCGCCTCCTCGTAAAGCTCAGAAGTTTTGGAATGGCCAGCAACAGGACTTTCGTTGAGTTTCCTTTTCTTTGCTGCGACAACTCTGCCCCCAACCTTGCTTTCCTTAGTTTTCCCTCCAACCGATGCGACCTCAACGTCATTGATTTTGGTGGAATTGGATTCATCAACTTTTCGTGATGGAGCTTTGCTTGCAGCATATGCTTTCGCTTGAATTCGTATTGGTGCAGGTAAGCGGTAACATCCAGTTGCATGGCGAATTGCGCGGGCGAGATTTCTATTGACATATGTCATCCCACAGCTGCCTACACATCGGAAGAGATGTTTCCCTGGTTCCGATTGCTGATAGCATTTCTGAAGCAAATCATCGAGGAGTGAGTTTTTTGGGCGTCCACCTTTGTTCGTAGCTCCATTTGATTTTGATGTTGATTTGATATCGATCAGGCTTGTTGGGTTATCCACAAAAAAACCGTAGCCATCATCATCGCCGTCGTCAGATCCACCATCATCATTGCCCGTCCCGTATTCATCATCCATGATGCCCTGTGAGGGATGGGATTTGGAAGGATCCACGAGTGTTTTCGAGGAAGTTGCCGTCAGAAACATTGTCGGTGTATAGCCCGCTGCCCTTTCCTTCCCCTTTTCTTTCTTCGTCTTCTCCTTTCCAGTTTCTGTCTTCTCTGCCTTTTTATTTTCGGTTACAATGGCATTCTTGGGCTCTTTTGGCTGGAAGCTAGATGCCGATGCCATATCAGAGTACGAGTGAGCATTGCTGCTACTCGAAAATATCAAAGGATCCTGCGTCGAACAGTCAGTGTAGTCATTCACGATGTTTGATTGAATTAACGTACTTCTTTTTTTAGGAGGTTAATTGCGCCTACTAATGCTTCAACTCTTGCTGGAAGACATAGCCCATTGGGAAGAAGAGAAAATCTTGAGGGAAGGAAATAGTGTGATAGGGCGTTCACTGCAAAGACAGCGCACGAGAAGGTGTCGGCCTGTTGTGTTATTGGGAGTTCGACCAGGGAGAATGGTGTTGGGAATGATAGCCCCAGCCACCAGTTCAATACGTCAAGAAGTTCAGGTGGTGGTGGGGGTCCCAGTGAATCGCCGTAATGTATGGTGCGTTCATTTGTATCGATGATAAAAGAACACCAATGGTTACTGATGATATCTTCGTCGAATGGGAGTTGAGTCTCGCTTCCTGTATAGCGAACTGGAACAGCCAGGCCAACCACCGAAACCTCGCCTGTCTTGAGTTTCTCTGTCAATCCTCGAATGAACGCAGTGGAAGCATCATCGGCATAGCTATTGCGGGTGTGTCGATAAACCTTGATAAGTTTTTGTAAAAAGTCCACGTTCTTGACCATTGCAGGCATATTTTTGCTCCTCATTTGGTCCCGGAGTATCTCAAGCATGGTATCCACCTGCGAGATTCTTAGCCATTTCTCTGAACAGAAAAGAGCAAGGTCCGAGATGTGGTCTCCCATCGTCTTTGGGATTCGATATTTCCATGGAAGCTCGGTGAGTAATTTGATAGCTTCATGGTATTTTCGTCTTTTCAACCAACAAACAGCTGGATCCCAACATAATTTCTGCTCGAGAATAACGTTGGCCTCCCTCCAGTAGTCCAGAACCCATAATGGGAGTTGCAGGGTCGAAGTGCCGAAGGTGTATAGTATTGACTGTATGCTGCTTTCGATTTTAGATTCCGCATGTTTATCGAACCTGGCCTGGAGAATTACGAGTTGAGGTGTGGTCGGCATTGGAAGTGACTGCAAGAACATGGCAGAACCGTCGGTGACCATGCTTGCCACTTTCGAAAAAAGGTTTTCGTCGGGAAGTGAGTGCAGTTCTGGTGCATTTTTGTCCTCTGGGATTGAAAACCTGCAAAGATCCACCACATTAAGATCAGCTTTGGGCAGAAGGGTATCGCGAATCTTTGGAGGTATAGGCATTTGTGCAACCGCGGTCCGTCAGAGGTCCCTGAGCCCAAATTATGGGGCCGGGCCGTGTAGACTGTTGTACCCTAAAATATAAGATAATTTTGTTGCATTGTTAATTGAATCTATTCTGACTAGTAGAGAATAATTTTAGTGCTATCAGGAAGCACGTTCTATTCTTTGTAGTATCAATAACCTTCGTGTAGGAGCCAGATTCCTGGCGTTGAAACATACCTTGGAGAACACGTGACCCCAGTAATTTACCCCCCAATATCCAGCCCCTTGGGATGGGGGTAAGTTACTGGTAAAATACTGGTAAAATACCGGTAAAAATCGTCCCGGTAAAAAACCTACAGTTTTTTACCCAACCCTAGCCAGCACACGTTCACGCGATCACATCTGGTTCCCTGGAGCATCCTTCATCTTTGGACTTTTTCGCGACTTCGATAGACGATCATGTCTACAACTTCCGTTCTGCTGGCAGACGAAACCGGCTTTCATCCCGCGCTAGAGAAGTTTTTTGACATGAAATACCCCACTACACTGGTCGATGGAACTTCCATCCTTTCTCCAAAAACATCTCAGCCTCTCGAATTCCCTGACAGACATCTCGACCCTTTTCTCAGCATAAAATATGTGAAGCCCATGGGATTCTCTATATCCGAATATTTGTCTGAATTCTGCGAGGCGGAGGTTATGGATTTCGTGCGGAACAAACAACCACTCAGGACCGGTAGAGGTTTCCGTGTCGGAAGGGTCCCAGGGCAAAAAACACTGAGCAGTGCTTATGAGGTGGGAACCTATTACGTGCAAAACATCGGAGAACGTGCTGCTGGCTTTCCTTCCAGACTATATCTCCGTCCATCTGACGAAGACTGGAATTCTTTCATTGCCATATCTCCTCCGGCTCCCATGTTTCCTGGCGTGCAGGAGGAAACTTTCAAAAAAAGCACGACTGTGTATCTGTTCGACGAGGAAGAGATGTGCAGGTTCAGACCCCCACCGAATGACGAGCTTGTTTCTGAAATGAAGCGCCTTGGGGACAAATATTCGCAACTTGCCGTTTATGAATTCTATGACTTTTCCGAAACCGCGAGAAGACTACTGGAGGATATGGGTCGGCAAGAAGGCTTTGAATGGACGACATCGGGAACAGGGGGCTATATTATGGACATAGCACCTAGGGAACTGCCCCCCGATGGGACAGAAGGAATCTGGTCGAAGATATCTTCAACCCAATCCGGAAAAAAACCGAAAGGCAAGGAGAGAAGGCTGACGACAACATTAACAAAGCGTACGAATGCGCGTTTGAGGATGGAGAACATTGTCCGAGCCGCCGCGAGGAAAGGCACGCGTGGTAAGCCATACACTCCTGTTGCGAAGGATTTCCTCCAGAAGGTTGGTTTTGACCTTTGATTCCTTCCAAGTGTTCAACTGTTACTTGCTGTTAGGCATGGATACGCGCTGTCGAAGTGGATGCAACATTTCTCGTGTTCCATTGTGGTAAAGCCGAACGAATTGGTTTTCGCCACAGGGAAACACAGACGCTTTATCTCTCAGAGATAATCGACCCATCTGTGATCGAAAAGTATGCGAAAATTCAAACAGGCCTTCACCTGGCAATCGCCAAAGACGTTCTCGAACGAGATGTTCTTTCATCTACCAAAAAGCGCCCAGCAGAGCCAACTGACGCTGAAAGCTCGAGCAAACGTCGAAGGACGACTCATGAAACCGACGATGATTCGAATCCCTCTGGGGAGCTGGTGAATTTCATCTTCTTTTTTTCCGAGAGCTAGTACTAATTTATTTCATAGCTCGCGAAGTCACTGGGCTCTCGCAACCTCGCTCTCATCTCCCTTGATCAAGGATTATATCGATCACCGGTTCCCTCGTCCTTTGTCCGCGTTGAATCAACATGGGATCCGGTTCACCACACCGACGTGGACAAAGAGCTGAGAAGAAAAGCCAGGTACTCTTCTTCGGAATACTTTACCCTGATCCTGGGGGACCCAATGGGCTCCGGTGCGGTGGGATTGGTGTACAAGGCATCAGCGACGTTTAGGTCGGGGTCCAAGTCATTCGCACACGCTAGATTAGCTGTCAAACTGGCCTTCCTTGAACGTCAACGCGCCTTATTGAGGCACGAATATGCGATGTACAAGCTTCTTGCCAGCCGAGGAATCACCGAAAACATTCTTCCCGTTTATGGGCTATTCCAGGATGCGGAAACAGGTATTTTGGGGCTTGCGATGGAGTATGGTGGTGAATCTGTTACATGTCGGAAATCGGAAAAAACCCGCCAAGTGTCCTTCACCAAACAAGAACGGTATGTTGCAAGTTAGGTTGTTAAATGCTATCCTTGACTTAACTTGAACACCTCCAGGACGACCATCATGAATGCCTTTCACCAGCTTCACGGCGTGGGGATCCTTCATGGAGACATCCGCCTAAACAACATCCTCCTGCATTCATCAGGTGCTGTCTACGTAATTGATTTAGATCAAGCCAAAGTTGATCCAGAGAAGAAGCAACTTAAAAAGGAGATGGATGAACTTGCTCTACTGCTGAGCAATGGTGACAACGCAGGCGACCCAGACACTAATTAGTAATTTTTTCGTTCCATTGCTTTGGGAAGGTTTTTGTGAGCATTCTTGTTTTTGTGCACTACAATGAAGGCTAACAAATCAGCTCGTGGAATGACAACTGACAGACAAAGGCGAACACGGTGCTGTTCGATGCAAGTGCCCCGTGTCTGGTAATATCAGCCTCTCGACTTTCATGTTAGGCACTTCAACCACTTTCTGGGATTCTCCGTCTCTGAATATCTCTCTCTATTTTGCGACAAGGAGATTATGGACCTCGTGCGGAACGAACAACCACTTCGAGCCGGCCTATTTTTTCCGGTGCCAAATAGCTTCAACGAAGCTTATGATGTGGCCAAATATTACATGCGACACGTCGCAGATATTACTACCCTTTCTGCCTCCAAACTCTATCTTCGGCCGAAGGACGAAAATTGGAAGGACCTTGTTTACGTCTTTTTTCCTGCCCCCCCCCCCCCGTGCGGAGGGAGTACATCTTCAGCAACCCCACTGGACTTTGCGTTTGTGGTGAAGGGAAGATTAACAACTTGAGGCCCTTTCCGGATGACGAGCTAGTTTCTGAAATGATGACGTTGCGGGAGATGCAGGCCTTACTTGCCATATTCACAACTGTTCTGAAGCCGCGATAGGGCTACTGGAGGAGACGGCGTAGCAGGAGGGCTTTGAATGGGCAACGCCGTGCACAGAATGTAATTTTATATACATATCGCCTAGGAAACAACTAGGAAACTATCCTCAGACGCTAATTTGGGAATCTGGTCCACGATTCCCTTCGACGTTCCAGTAAAAACAAAGCTTGTTCACTCGAAAGGGAGGCAAGCAAGGCCACGACGTCTTTGTGGAAAACCTTTCATCCAACAAGGAGCACAAGGTTGCGTTCGCGGACAGAAAAAAATGTGCATGCTGCCGCGAAGAAAGGCGCTCGTGGAAGGTTATACTACCGCCTACGGCAAAAGGACTATTTGCAACATGTTATCCCTGAACAGTGAATAGCGGATTTTCCTTGTCCTGCAAAATCCAAATTTAAATTGGTCTTCACGTGGCGATTGTGAACGTGCATGTCTTCGGCGAAAACGTCTAGCTAAGCCTGCTCCAGCTGGACGGCCACTGAGCAGACTTGCAATAACACAGTACTGACATATCGATCTCGATCGAATGACGTCAGCGGTTCTTTCAGTTTGTGAATAGAAATAAACGATATCATGTGACATTGTTGAAATTCTTCCGATAGACCAGTTTAAAATTACTGTCATGGCTGCCGTCTTGCTGGCTGACGAAACTGGCATTCATCCCGCCCTCGAGAATGTTTTCGCCATGAAATATCCCACTACACTGGTCGACAGATCTTACCCTGCTAAAAAGTATCAGCCGCTCGACTTCCATGACCGGCATCTCGACCCCTTTCTCACCATAAAGCATGTGAAGCCTCTGGGATTCTCTATATCTGAATATCTCTCTGAATTCTGCGACAACGAGATCATGGAATTCGTACGAAACCAACGTCCGCTCATTGCCGGACGAGGGTTCCGCCCGAGGCCACCAGTTCAAAATGGCCTGAGCACTGCTTATGAGGTGGGACGATATTATGTTCAACACATCGCAAACTTCACTTCTGGGTTTCCTTCAAGACTCTATCTCCGTCCATCTGACGAAGACTGGAATTCCTTCATATATGTATCTCCGCTTGCCATGTCTGACGAGCGGGAGAGAATTTTCAAAAGATCCACAGGTCTCTACCTTCGCAGCGATCGAGAGATACGCAGGTACAGACCTCAGCCGAACGACGACATTGTTGCCGAGATGAAGAGGCTGGGAGACAAATATCCCCGACTTGCCATTTATGAATTTTATGAATTTTCTCAAACCGCTAGAAGACTGTTGGACGATATGGGGCGGCAAGAAGGCTTTGAATGGACCACACCCGGTACCGAAGGTTGTTTGATGGATGTATCACCCCGAGAACTGCCTCCAGATGCGATAGCAGGAATGTGGTCCAAGATATCTCAATCGGAAGCGAAACTGAAAGGGAAGCAAGCAAGGGGGCCGACGACGGCATTGTCGAAAAGTGGTAATCGTCCGAAGGGTCGTTTGAGGACCGTACTGGCCGCTGTGAGGAAAGGCACGCGTGGTAGGCCATACAGACCTGCCGCGAAGGATTTCCTACAAGATGTAGGTCATGAACTAGATCCGCTTATCCGTAGCTAACCCTCCGGTCCTATTTTCTGTAAGGCATGGATACGCGCTGTCGAAGTGGATGCGACATTTCTCGTGTTCCACTGTGGTAGAGCAGAGCGAATCGGTTTTCGCCACCGGGAGACGCAGACGCTTTATCTCTCAGAGCTAATCTACCCATCTGTGGTAGAAAAGTATGCGAAAATTCAAATAGGTCTTCACTTGGCAATCGTGAAAGACGTTCTTGAACGGGACGTTCTTTCAACTACTAAGAAACGCCCAGCAGAGCCAATTAGTACTGAAAAACCGACCAAACGTCGAAAAGGAACGCATGAGGCGGAGGACGTTGATTCGAACCCGTCTGCGGAGCTGGTGTGTGTCTCTTTTTTGTTGTTGGAGCTACTTTGCGATCCTATCCATAGCTCGCGAATTCATTGCGTTCTCGCAATCTCGCTCTCATCGCCCTTGATCAGGGATTGTATCGATCTCCTGTTCCCTCGTCCTTTTTCCGCGTTGAATCAACATGGGATCCGATTCTAGGCACCGATGTGGTCGACAAAGAGCCGCGAAGAAAAGCGAGGTACCCTCCTTCGGAATATTTTACCCTGACTCTTGGGGATAAAATTGGCAGCGGTGCAGTGGGACTGGTATACAAGGCTTCGGTGACATTTAGGTCGGGGTCGAAGACATTCGAACACAGCAGATTAGCTGTTAAGCTGGCCTTCCAAGAACCCCAGCAGATCTCTCTTAGGCACGAGTATGCGGTGTACAAGCTTCTCGTCAGCCGAGGAGTTACTCAAAATATTCTTCCCGTTTATGGCATATTCCAGGACGCGGAAACAGGCATTCTGGGGCTTGTCATGGCGTATGGTGGTGATTCTCTTGTTAGTCGGCAGGCAGAGAGTCGCCGAGTATCTTTCACGGAACAAGATCGGTTCGTCCCCAACTTCTCAATTGTCATTTCCTCCATTTGACCATATCCAGGTTGGCTATCACCAATGCTCTGCGCAGCCTTCATGACAGAGGGATTCGTCATGGAGACATTCGAATGGAGAACTTAATTCTTTATTGTTCAGGTTCCGTGTACATCATCGATTTCGATCAAGCACACGTTGATTCAGGGAAGAACCAACTTAAAGTGGAGATGGATGGACTTGCTGACCTGTTGGCCAGTGGGGATGAGGAAAAGGGAAATGAGAACAATGAGGACGAGAACAATGACGATGTCGGTGGAGACAACGGCGGAGATCCCCCATGACATTAGGACATAGTCATACGTTTTCCCACCATTGCGTTGGTAACTGGGGATTGACATTCCATGAACAATACACTCAGAACACAAAGCAACAATTGTAGTACGATGTGCCTGTCATGACAACTGTGATGTCCATGTCCTCGCAGGCAGCATCTACGCCATGACAACGTTCAGACAATACCTGCGCAGCGTATTGCAATGTCATGATAACTGTGATGTCCATGTCCTCGCAGGCAGCATCTACACCATGACAACGTTCAGACAATACCTGCGCAGCGTATTGCAATTCTTCTCCGAATAATATAAATGCGCCTAACCAGCCCCCCATCATCCCTCAAACGACAAGCAAAATTTACACTCCCAAATTCCAGCACTCATGTCATCCCAACCTTATGAAGAGGATCGTCAGGCTTCCAGTCAGGGTTGGTCGCCTTTTCTCCCGGCTTTTCCAAATCGCTGAATTGTCACTTCTTAGAAGACGCATCCAGCCAGCAATCTTACAGTCAACAGTCTTACAGTCAACAATCTTACAGTCAACAATCTTACAGCCAACAATCTCAAAGCCAACCACAACCTGTCATGTTTGATGCCAATCAGGAAACCCAGGACAATATCCTGTTGAACTTCCAATTTTTCTTGGATGAAAACCCAGAACGCACTGAGGCTAAACCGTTTGGCACGAAAGCTAGGACTACCAGGAAGCCGGCTTTCTTTGATCTTCACCTCCACCCTGAACTAAGGCTCAAGAAGATCGTGATCATTGACGACCTCGCACAGCAGCTCGCAGGTACTTGTGATCGACACCTCCAAGATGGGCTCCGCAATCTCACGACAGAACAGCCTGTTAATGAGATAACGGCCTTAAAGGACGGCACGAAATCAACGGCCGCGGCCAATGAAGAGACTATCGCCAGGAATTACGGTAACTCGTCGGGAAAATACTGCGCCCGTATTGCGTCGACGCTTCTCTTCGGGCTCAAGGACTTCTCAGAAGAAATATTGGAGTGGAGTACCTCTCCCCAAGCCGTGCAGCGGCATGGTAAAGCAGATGGCTTTCTGTCTGTTGTCCGAGTCCCTTCAAAAAAAGGCAACGATGATGACGCGGAGACTCCAGCCAAGGCTGGGCAACAGACTGGCGTCGAGCCTTTTTCCTCTGAACCCGACGATAAGCAATCTGACCCGCCGACACTGCCCTCAGAGCGAGAAGATATCCTGGAGCCTTCGGACGAATCTGATATTGAACTTATCCGTAAATATGATCTTCAGCACGTCGCTGTGTGGGAGATGAAAAGCCTTTTTGCTGGGGACGAGGTCGTCATGAAAGAAATTGGTAACCTCGGACTCGAAGACGCTTTTGTGTGGACGCTCTGTGGAAGGCCGGGCGCGTTCGAAGCACTCTCTCAGGACAACGGCTCGGACGCACAGGGAGTGGAATGCGGGGCTGTGACCAAACACATGTCCGACATAAGAGTTTCCGTCACTGGCAGGAAAACGGGACCAGATGACAAGGCAACGTCTGAATACTGGACCTCTGTCAAAAGTCCTTCAAGGCAAAAGTTGAAAGCGCGAGCCAACCTGACGGCCCAGGAGAAGGCTCATTGTATTGTGCAACAGGTACACTGTCTTTCGGAGATTCGGTCCACTGCACCTAACTAACTCGAATGTGACAGGCTTGGGCTGAAGCGGTCATGAACGACGCTTCTTTTATCATTTTCCATTCAGGCAATCTTGAATATATCGGCATTCGACACCGACAATCCCAAACCCTCTATCTCTCCCAATTAATTAAAATCCCTAATGAAGATTTACCTGGGTATTACCGAATACATGCGGGGCTCTTCATAGCCGCTTACAAGGACGCGCTCGCACGCGCGAAACTTCTACATCAATGGAATATCCAGTCTCCCAGGGACGAGAATTTGTATCCATTATATTCCCAGAACTACGATCACGACGGCAATAGGTATCGTGGAGTCAAGGCCCAGCGGAAGTCATTACATGACGAGAAAACTGACCTGGTTCGTGCGCCCTCGATGTTTTGGTTCTTATCTGTTTACATTATGGATTTTGCTAGGAGTTGTTCATGGAGTTGGATAAAGCCAACTCCTTCCAAATCACCATTCCACATGGTTTTCATTTTAAACAGATTGCACGTCCTTTCATCAAACTGGATATCAACCCCGATACTGATGAAGCGCCGAGAGCTCCTTTGGCGGGGAAACAAAGCGAAGTTTGCCCCACACTGCACTTAGTGGCTCCAACGCCTTTCCCTGGAACCTTGCGGGTTTGGGATTTTGATTTCTTGAAGAAATTGCCAGGAACAAAAAATTTCCAGAAGCATTCCAAGGGACTGGTGGTCAAACTCGCGAAAGGGCCTCATGAGAAGAAAGAGCTTTACTCCGAGATCGCCATGTACAACAAATTGGACAAAGTGCCAGAAGTGAGGAAATACCTTCCCCGGATACATGGAATTTTCGCATTTGATTTTGAACGCGAAACGACAAACGGTCTGGGCGAAACAAAAATTGTTCCGGACACAATACTTGCCATGGTAATGCGACACGGTGGAGAATCCATCCCGGCCTTGCTGATGAATAACGAGAACCTCGATACAGTTCAACTACAAAAAGCGTGAGTACGCAATGCTTCACATCGAATTCAATCTCGACTGACGTGAACGTGATCGATATACAGCGCGCGAGAGGCCTTGAGAAAAATACACGGGGAAGGCTACCTCCTCCGTACCGGCCTGAGTCCACACAATATCCTCATCAAGAATGGAAACCCATCCATCCGCTTTATCAACCTCAGGACTTGGGAGAAGCGACCCGATGCAATGACCCAATCCGGGAGCAAGAGAAAAAGGGACAGTGACTTCGAAGAGGAAGTGGACGAATTGATTAGAATCTTTGACAGCCGACCTGATTGACTTAGGTAGAACAGCATTCAAATTTACCGCTTACGAGTAAACCAGTTTTGAGGCAACCTAAGGCAGTAGTCTCAATAATTATGCGATTCAATGGAAAGTTGACGGAAAGTGTAAGAAGCTATCTCATTTAAAGCCAAAAAAAAAGTTCCTAGCGACTCTGAGTGACCTATGGAGACTTTGGAAGCTTTACGCTGGGAAATGTATCGCTTGCGACAAGATCGCGGATACTAAATGTGAGGAGGGCGCTTTCACCCGTATCAATGGGTTGATGGTTCGGCTGAGATCCACGGTCAGAGTCAGAGGAGCTGCGATTTTCTGAGGACGCGATAGTAGGGATTCGGTAATTTACAACTGTCGAAAGAAATTGGTGTTCATCGGCGAAAAAATGGGAGTTCTGCTGACTTACACGAATCTCGATCCGTACCTGTGGGTGCCCTGGGCAACAATTCGGGAATTCCGAGGGTAATGGATCCCAATGATTTTGTTTTCTTCTTCAGGGCAAGGTGGTAGTTCAATTCGAAACGGATTTGTGAGGATTCGTGGACAAAAAACCTGAAATGAAACGTTAGGTTGCGGAAAGCTTGACAGAGACCCCAAGAAGGGCAAGTTGAACTCACCCAGGTGTATTTGAACTCCACTTAATAGTAGATGCCCATTTTACACGGTGAGTGGTGTGCGTAAATGACGCAGTGCCGTTCGAATCAAGCAACACCACAGATAGTGATACAGAAGGGTTGAGGTTCAACCGTCCTGTTCGTGGTCCGGCGCCTTCGAATTCAATACTTTCAACTAGTAGAAAAGCCAGGATTAACATTTCTTCACTGCAGATACACGATCGGAAAACAAACGGTGTAGTTGAAGCTTTCTTGGGTATTCAGGAGGGCAAACCTTCACTTTGGCGAACCTGGTGGAATGAAATGGTGAGTATCCTCATACGGAGAGCCAGATGCAGATGCGCTTACATTAAGTCTTCCAGCGCCTGTGGAGTTCGTGGAGTTGGCGGCGACCGCGGAACGACCTCAATGGCGTCGGGTGAGAGAAGTTGTTTATCGGCTGGCATAGTATCTTGATGCACGAGACCTGAGTGAAGTTAATCGAGCGGAGTAAGGGAGTAGAGTTGGTGACAAATGAAAAACCACCAGAGATCCAGTGTCCTTTATACTGGCACGGCCCACGAAAGCGGGCCCACACAAGGGGCACGCCCCCAGTACTTGATGCCACAAATACAACAACATGGCCTGAGCCAAATGAGGAAGGCAATGTGTACCCATTTACTAGCGCACCGCAATCCGCCCAGCCAATTGTCCCGGATCGGAGTGCGCGACTCAGTGCAGGGATCGATAAGCGCCGGATCATTCGCCCGTCAATCAGACCAGGTTCCCTCGTGTAGGCCGTCATCCCTCGATGCCAGAATGTGAAGCGGGCCACGAGAAAGAAATACTTGTCCTTATTCCTCGCCTGAGGCGACTAGTGGGCAGCCTTATAATCAAGGGTCCTGAATGGCCCAAAGTAGAGCATCTGGGCACAATTGATGGTTGACACAATTGACAGCTGACAATGACGATTATCCGAGGCAGTGTCTGTCAATCAGTGACACGTTGAAATGTTGACATCTAAAGCGCCCGACGGGAGTGCGTGCCCAACTCAGAAATGACCCAGCCGCTGCCTCTTTCGCGCTGCTGTTGATGTTTTCACCATTGTAACTCTTTTCGTAGACGTTCTTTGTATAAATAAGCTAATGTTACACATACGACACAATGGGCTGCACCTCATAGACAAACGCCGCTCCCTTGTCCCTCAACGAGTTCCCCAGCCCTGACTTCTTATTGGCAAGAATCAAGAATTTGACATGCCCAGGAAGGGTGCGCACCACGCGCGAAGTCGCCCATTCCACTAAACGTGCAAGTGCAAGGCGTCTGTCCTTTTCTCTTGTCGCAACGTCCTCGGGATCAGACCTCTCCTTCCCTGAGTTCGTATGAGATTCCATAAGCCACGAGGTATCCGCCAGGTCGTTGCAATCCAGAACGAACACCATTGGGTCAAGTGGCTTCCACGCAAAACCAGGCCGGCCAGTCACAAATGCTCTCAGCGGTGATGCGAACAGCACCTCAAAGCGCTTCTCCATATTCTCGTTCACGGCCCCGGGGTCTTTGGCGAACGCTTTGATAAAGCTTTGCAAAGCGTCAGCTTCGACAGTACATGCTTGATGTGTGAGCGTCATCGGGAGCGCGTCAACGGTGCGCTGGGAGGTGCGTGCGGGAAGATTATTACGAGATGGGGCGAAGGAGAAGTATCCCCCAAGATAGCCCATTTCATTCAGGCAATCCATTAAGCGTGCGATGGGTAGTGAGTTTAAGCCGGACTCGGCTTCAGATACGAGGCAGAATATATTCCTGTTGCTTGGCTTTGGTGTTTGAGGAGAGTTTAAATCCGAGTTCAGAGTTGAATTGGATGGGTCGAGCTGGAAGGAAGACGAAAACACCCATTCAGATACCAACCTTACCAAATCGCCACGGTCGTGTTCTGCCTCAGAGTTCACCGAAGGCTCGGGCAGGTCCATAGGAAGAAAATTTATCGTAGAAAGTTCGGGGTGAGCCACTGCAGCTCTATATCAGACAACGAATTATGCACGAATAAATATCTATCAAACGTACCCATATGCGGAGGACATCTGATTCGTCTTGAAGATGCAGGCATACTAGGTTTGTCCACGCCCTTCCCGGATATATAGTCTTGACACTGCTGGAAATAGGGCACCCAAAGTGTTGCCTTGAATTCGACCTTACCACTCTCATATTCTAGCAACAACAAACGTTCATTAGCACAAGCCATAACCCCCAAGGAGACGCACACGGAAAGACTTACTCCCTTTCATCTTCAGATATACTTCAGTAGCCGCTAGTGCGCGGACTGCACCATGAAGCATATCTTTGATCAGCTGGACCCCGCTTTCGCCCATTTTGGACAGCTGGCGCTCGGAGAGTCTCTCATAAGGGAGGAATGCGCGCTTGAGCGAGCTGAGGACAGCAACAGTATTCTTATTGATATTCTGAGTTGTGGGTTCGGTAATCTCTTTTTGAACAGCGTTCAAGATGCCCAGAATGATGTCGATGTGACAGGCGAACTAAGCTTAGATCAGAAGGTTTACAGGCGAAACCAATGAGAAAGAACCCTACAGAGGATCCACGCATGCTTTTCCTGAACGAAATCGTTTTCTCGAAAAGATCTCGAGCTTCCTCGAGAGCCTCACATTGGCAGTCATGGAAAAATTGTTTGAAATGGGATGCGGTCAGTGTCAAGTTCTTGTCTTTCCCTGCCAATTCGCGGATGCCGATGGTCAAAATCGCAAAATCGGCATTCTTCGCGGGTTTAGGAGACGCAATTGGGGAGGAAGGGGCGTGGGTGTTTGAAGAAATCAAGGGGATCTTGATGTCGATATCTGCCAGAGGATGTTAAAGATGGGCAAAAAGATACAGCGGTTAGTTGGATGATAAGATGAAACGCACAGGAATCCTGCCCTTCGCCTCTTTCTCTTTGTTTCATCAACAACTCCCAAACATCTAACGGGTCCGTCTTTCCCAGAACAGATTTATTCCAAAGTATATGACTTCTCACTTCAAAGCGAACTTTGGAGTTGGTTTTGAGATTCATCCTGAGGTGAATTTGTCACGGTCAATGACCTCCAGAATGCCCTGGTGAAAAGCCACTTACACCGGCATGTTCTCGTCCCAAACCATCTTCGGAGCACTCTTCCTGTACTCAGTCGGATATGATTCTCTTACTTCGACATTTTCAACCGTTATATATGTTGATGCAAAGGGCTGCCATCCCGCTGGGGGTAGACCACGAAGACTCGATACTAAGAAAAGGTCGAAATCGTTGGCATCAGTACCCGAGGGCATAAAGGGAACACCAACTATGAAATTGGATTCTGTTCCGTTCTTCGATCGTGACGTCAATCCTGCTGGGGAGCGAGAAGTTAGTTGATGATTGCGTGGAATTGAAAGGTTATTTTACGGGGGCGCTCTTCGCTTCTCTTTCTGGTCCGTGACTGGGGGCATGGGTTCGCCAAAGACTGGATATTTGGTGGTTGGACTTCAAAAGGCCGTTTGTTCTGCGGTAAATTATAGTGGCCTGCTGTTACCTCCAAACTCTTGTATGTTTGGAGATGGGTTGTTCGATTCTTTAAATTGCACAATGCCCTTAAAACGGAAATAAATAAGAGCTTAGTTGGTTTCAGGACGTAAGAATACACACTTACAAGGCACTCTGAGCCGCTGATTTCCAGCAGTACCGGGGGAGAACAAGGAAGGATTAATTGAGATGAAGACTCGCGCTTTTGAGACCTCTTCCGCGTGTGATTTGGTGGCACAGTGGATGCCTACCAGCAGGATGTCGTGAGCTTTTAAAGACTGCGCGATAGCCAAAAACGTTATTTTTACGCACCCTCTAAACGTCACAATGAATCTGTATGGAAGTGGAACGGGGCTAATTTCGAGACGAGGCTGTGCTTGCCAAACTCGGATTCTCGGAATGCCACTATCGATAAAAGGCTTGAGTATTATGCTTGAGTGGGGCGTGCTTTGGCCTTTAAGATTTCTTGGGGTTGATTGGAACAAGATTTATATATCCTGGCGGTTCGGGATGCTCAAAGTTAAGGTAGAAATCCTGGTGCGTGTCTTTAGTCTCTTCCGGGATCGATGACGGAACCTCCGATGGATCCTGGGCGCCAGAGACATCCGTCTTGATCACTGGTGTCGGCGCGCGATTCTGGTATTAATAGATTGGGAATTTACATGGGAATGACAGAAGCAGGTGCGCCTGTGAATCCTGGCAAGGAAAAAGGAAAACAGCTTAGAGCTAAGAGAAACTCAAAACGACGTTGAGCAAGCAGGTGGGTCACGTGACGAGCATGTCATCGTGGCAAGAATAATTCAATTGGAATTCCATTGGCACTCTTCTCCAAGCTTCAACGACGGTCAGATAGCGAAGGGTATATACTGACCGCAAACTTCTGACGGCTGCAAGTGCGATTACGGCGTTTAACGATGGTTACAGGGCGCAAAATGTTCAACTGGACCTCACTCGCTTTCCTGCTCTCGTTTACGAGCCTTTTCTTTGGAGTTGCCCGGGCGGCAGTAGATGACAAGACGCGGCTGGGAAACAATACTATTGACCGGGTGAGTCATTGTCTTTTACCAGGGGGAACTGCTGTCTCCGAGCGTCAAGGAGTATTGGTTTCGTTCAATATTCTACGGGGCTAGAATAAAGGCCGAGTTGGCAGCATTTCTGAAATTCAAGCGCCAAGTGTGACTTTTGAATTAACAATTATCCGCCCTATACCAGACTCTACAACTCCGTACGCATTCAATATTCGCCCCATACATCGATCACGACCTACAGAACCGGTTTGTGCATCCATTCGCTCTCCTTTTCATTTTATTCACCTCTGTTCTTCTAGTTGGTGGGACTTTGGTGCCGATTCCTATGTGGTTCGCATTCATTTATTCTCTCGTTCTCTTGATTCCACAACCTTATTTTTTTGCCTGTTAGAACACCAATAAGTACATCCGCCTCACGAGGAACAGGCCATCACAAATGGTGCTTAGGTTCTCCTCTTTCCTGTTTTTATTCCTTTGTTCAATTCCACTATTAACAGGGTTGGCTATGGTCCCGCCTCGCACTCACTCCATCCAACTTTGTCATTGAAGTCGAATTCAAAGTCACGGGCGACTCTTCCCATCTCTTTGGAGACGGCCTTGCAATGTGGTTAACAAAAGGTCGTGCTGAACCTGGGCCCGTTTTCGGCAACAAAGGTACGTGTTCGCATTGGAGTTTTAATCCGTTTCATGTACTTCTAGTTATTTGTTTCCAGACGAGTTCACGGGTCTAGGTATCTTCCTCGACACGTAAATATCCATCGACCTTTCGACATATATAATTATCCCAACTGAAATGAATGCTCTCTTTCTCAGATACGCCAATGCTAAACATTCCTACTCGTTCCCCCGTATCGTCGCCGTCCTCGGTGACGGAAAGACGAAATACGATTTTGGTAACGACGGCGATACCCAAGCCGTTGGCGCTTGCTCCGTACGCCTTCTCTTTTCACGACCTTCATTAGAGTCCTTTCTGATATCCAACTTGGAATTCGAAAAATAGGCGAACTTTAGAAGAACCAATGTTGCGACAAAACTCAAGGTGACATACGTCAAGGATGGCTTCCTCGATGTCAGTCTCTCTCCGTGACTCTTTATAAAGCGATTGTGGGCATTTTCTAACAACGAGTCATCGCTTCTATACAGGTCAAAGTCCAGTATAAAGCATGGGATGACTGGACTGACTGCTTCACTATCCCGAAGCTGGAGCTTCCCCCCAACCCATTCCTCGGGTTTTCAGCTATGACCGGCGACGTCTCTGACGCCCACGAGTGCGTCTTTTCATTCTCTCCCGCTATTCCAACCTCATTTAAACATTCCTATTATTTTCTTTAGCATCATCTCTGTATCTTCCTACTCCGCCATCGTCTCCCCGCCAGACGCAGCTCCCAATAAGCATAACAGGAAATCATCTTTCTTCGGTGCCTCGCCCCATGCTTCTCCTTCAGAGGGAACCTGGCTCGGCTTCTTCTTCAAGCTCTTCCTCCTTGGCGGGGTCGTTGCTGGAGGATATTACGGATGGAAGGAATACCAAAGGAGGCAGAGGTATGGTGGATTTGGGGGTGTAGGCATGGGTGGCGGTAGTGGAAATGGAATGGGTGGATACGGAATGCGTAGCGCGGGTGTTGGTGGGGGTTTTGATTATGGATCGAAACGGTATTGAGGATGCATGCTATCAAGTCTGAATTCTTGCAGGAGCGCCATTTATGTTGTAATTCGACTGACCTAGTTATATCATTATTTTCTGGATTTCGGCGTGAATTTGTTCTCGTTGCTGAAGCGTTGATGATCTAGTCTGTCCAATGGCAATACGCGATGTCACGTTTGATCACAAAACGCGTCACTTCAGGCTTGTACCTTCACCACCGCTCCCGATGGTCAGTGCCACGGCTTCTGCAGTGCTCAGGTCCTAATACCATTTGCACAGCTTCCCCTATCACTTCTAACTGCGGCCCAGAACAAGCCTATGGTACGCCAATTAACATCATCTGAAAAAATACACGCCTCGAGCTGATCTTCTCCCTCACTAACTAACAACAGCTTGTGGAACTCAAAAATGGGGAAACGCTAAACGGACACCTAGTGAACTGCGACAACTTCATGAACATCACGCTGCGGGAAGTGTACCAAACGAATCCGGATGGAGACCGTTTCTGGAAGTTGAAGGAATGTTACATTCGAGGGAGCACGGTTCGTGGTTATGTTTTGGTTTTATATTCCAAAAAATCCGAACTAAAGGAGAATCTTGATGTCGATGCATGCAGATCAAGTATCTTCGGGTCCCGGATACACTATTAGATGTGGTTAAAGAAGAGCAGAACCGGGCACGCGATGCTGGTCGAAACTCAAGAGGAGCCCATGTTGGTGGTGGAGGTGGTGGTGAGTTATACCCGCTTAATTGTCGCCATAAGATCGACGCTGACTTGATAATCCTCATCGGCAAGGTCGTGGAGCTGCTCGAGGTGGTAGGTTGCATTTAACATCCCATACCATAATTCACAGGCTGACATTCCCATTTCAAACAGGTCGTGGCGGACGCGGGGGTCCCATGCGCGGAGGAAGAGGTCGTGGACGAGGAGCTTGACGCTTTTCTGGGGCGATCTTTCACCCTACCCTACCCTATCGTCCTTTTTGCTGTCGTGATGCACAGTTCCTGATCATTGTTGAAGTTAATAATAACGCTAAGTACTATATCCACATCCATTTGTAGATCCGATCGACCCACTGTATAAAAGCCTCATTATACCAGAGTACAGACTGTGTTGGCATCCCCAGCCTCTCCCTCACATCCAACTTGGAATCTCAACCACGGAAATGGACACTCATGCGCCTCTGACGTTCGAGCCTCGAGGATCATGGTCGAAGAGAAGTCTTTGTCAAACAACAGAGAGCTGCCAGGATCGCGATCTTCAATTCGCCGCATCTCGCATTTTTTTCTCGATGCGCACATGGTGTCAAGAACTCGACGATGCCGAATTTCAAGGGAAGCATGTAACGAGGAGGAAACATCTAACAAGAAAAAACATCCTTTCCTGAAATATTAGAGGAACATATCAAACGCGTTCGTGCAAACGGGTGTCAGCGACGCCTGGCGATGTCTCTGACGCGAATGACTTGCGCTCTCTTCCTTGCTCATTTACCATTTTATCCAGTGTCTTCTCTGTATGTAATCTTCCTCCTACTTCCACTCACCCGCTCCCCACTCTTTCATTCTCCTAACTCCAGCCAATTTCAGAACCCGATATAGGATTGGTTCTTTGTTAATACACACATACGGCTGGGAGGGGCTTGGGTATGTTAAATGTAATCTCAGAAAAAAACACACAAGAAAAAAAAAAAGAGAGAAAACACGACAGATGCTTGTATCTACTTGCAGTTTGGATTCAGACGACAGGGGGAAAAAAACGCTACACTACAAAAAAAAAAAAAAAGACTACTCTACAAATATGTATACTACTGAGGGGAAAATCCTAACTACTGAATTGGAGATGCTGACTGACTAACTAACTAATGCTACGTAAAAAAAAAATGGGATGAGATGGAGATTGTTTGGACTTTCGACTTTGACTTGGGATGGGGGGATGTGGTGGGATTACTTGTTCGTTTGGAGTTGTTGAGAACCATGCCGTTGGATGTATGATGATGTTCGTTCGTTAGGAGGCAGACATAAGACGAAGGCGCGCATATGTGTGCATGTGTGGAGAGGCCGAGGCCGAGTAAAGACAGGCGACCGTGGAACAGGACGTGGGTAGGTGGGGATGCGCATAAGGATACACGGGCGACCGTCAACGATATACGTGTTATGGTGTGCACTTGTCGGTCATAGACTGGATGTTGAAGCGACGGGCCCAAAAGTTAGAGACGAAGGGAGAAAAAAAGGTAAACAAAAAAAGCCACATGAAACGAAGGTGAAGATGACTACACTACGAAAAGGTTCCAAATGCAAGAGACGAGTGATCGGGAGAGGGTAATAAGCACTTTTGTTTTCAGAAGACGAGAACACGACAGGAAGATAGAAGGGAAGTAGAAAAAGAAAATCTTGTGCTCCCGGGGAAACGAGCAAAAGGGCAGCACGAAATCATACACCGTATCGCGTCGCCAACCTTTCCTGGATGACTGGCGGGAAGGTAGAAACTTGCGCCGCCCAACCAGCCTCATCGTGCTGCTTGAATCCTTGTAGCAAAGTCTGGAACATGTTGTTCAACTCTGGCGAGGGAGTATTCCAGCGGATGATCGAGTTACAGAACCAGAGGAGACTCTGCAAAAGATAAAAAAGTAAAAGTAAAATAGAGGTCGTCGTCAGCAACCCGGAAGGCGACGATCAAAAGACATCTTCATACCTTGGCCATCCCAGCAGGATTAGTCTGCACAAGCGTGCACAAACCCCTAAACGCACTATCCTTCTCTTCGTTGTCCCTGATCTCATACAACGCCTGACACCAAGCCTGCGCGAACTCAGGCAGATGGGGCGCTACAAGCGTAGGATGCATCAACCCGATTCGCCCGATCGAAACCGCGGCATTCTCGTGCAAACTCCGCGGAGCTTTGGGATGCAGTAGAATAGGAATGAGCCTTGAGATGAGAGGTTGGACCCATTGTTGGAATTCGGGTTCGTCTGCGGAGAAGGGTTAACAAATGTAGGAGCAGCCCAAAAAAAGATCGTACCTCTCCCATATCTTAGCGAGACCTCTCCAACACTCCACGCCGCATTATTCGACGCACTCACAAACTCAAACTTCGGCTCCGGATCCAACTGCCCAATCAATTCCTGCATAATCCCTGGCATCGCAGGCCTCAACAACGGGAAGCACCCCATCGCCAAATCTCCCACAAGTGCATAGGCCGACTGCCTCACAGGCGCCTGAGGGTGTTTGAGGCACACGGTGAGTAAAGAAAGGAGATTGGGGTTTGAGGCTGCGAGGAGCTGTTCGAGGGACATTCCGAGGCCCTGGATAAGCCCGGAGAGAAGGTCAAGCGCGACGACGAGGAAGGCTTTATCTGGCTCGTCCAGATCCGAGTTTTGCTGGTATTGTTGGTATTGGAGCAAAGAGGAGTGTATGATTTTGTTGCAGCGGTCAAACACAGGTCCTGCATATGGCAAGAATGCGGGGCCCATGGCGATAGTCACCGAAGCGAGGCACTAAAAGGAAAATTGTTAAACGCTGTATGCACGAAAAAGTAACCAACACACCTCAAGCAATGGAATGAGATCCTCATCATCATCCTTCAACTTCGACCATCTCCCAGTCAGATGAGGCATCAAGATATCCACATACACAGGATTCTGCAGCGCCCTGCCCACTGCATCTGCCAGTGTGCCGACAGCGTCATAAAGAATCAACATATTCTTATGCTGGTACTTGTCGAACGCCAGAACCAAATTCCTCAAAACAGGCTCGAGGTAAGGCGCCAGCTCTAGTCCTGCATCCTCTTCAAGAGTGGCAAAGGCACTACAGCCAGCTTCTTGGACACGCTTGTTATTATCCAAGACCATTCGGAGGAGCTGTTGAAAAACAAGACATGGTTTAATCTCGGGAAGAAAAACTCAGAAAATGAATACATACACCCTCCATGGTGGGAATAAAGTACATGTTCTTGTGTTCATCCGATTTAGGTTGTGTACACCAGCTGGCGTATCGACCAAGGGTCCAACATGTGATTGATCGAACGAGCGGCTAGAGAAGACGAGAAGTGAGACGTAAGAACATGAAGGGACGAGACAGAATCGCGGTAGACGCACCTTGGGATCATTCAGGGTATTAATGAGGTAGGGAACCAGAGTTGGAAGATGGGGTTCGATGGCATCGATGCATCCTAAAAAAAATTGTCATGAGCAAGTCAAACAAAAAAAAAAGCGGCAAAAGGGAACGAACCTTCGGCCATGGCTCCCAAAGCCAAAATTCCACTCTCTCTCTGCAACCAATCCGCACTCCACAACTTTTCCTTTAACGGCCCCAGAAGAACTCTCAACAAGTCTCCCGAGAACCGCACAGCGAGCACATCAAGCGCAGCGGCAGCACACTTTCTCAAATTCCACTCTGTCGACATTTCATCGGCGAAATCGTCATCGTCGAGGTCATAGTCGTCCTCTTCGTCCGAATCGAGAAGTTCCTGGCCATACGCGCCAATGCGCGGTGGCTTGGGCTCGGAGGGGATCTCCTCGGCCCCATTCGCGTCACGTTCAAATCCATGGGATTTACCGCCGTAATGGCGTGGCTTGATGTCTGTTTCTTTGTCGGGCACAGCGGCATTGTCTTCTTCGGCATCACCATCCAGCCATAGCAAATCATCGTCTCCGTATATCATGCAATCCAAAAGGGTCGGACCAACTTGATCCAGCAATGGAAGGAGATATGGCGCGAGCTCTGGGTCCTCGGCGAACGTGAGCCAGAATTCGCATGCTTCAAGGGCGACATTTTCGTTCTTGTCCTTTGTCGAATAGAGCATGTACTGTGCCACGTTAGACATTTCCGGCATAAGCTTTTCCGGCCGAGCAGCAAGGAGTAGGACGAGGGCTTGGCAAACATGACGGCGAACCGAGGGATCGTCGTCGGATGCGCGTTTGAAGAGGCAGGCTATGAATTGATCGATGTGAACAAAGAGAGACTGGCAATTAATGGGGATGAAGTAGGAAAGAGAAGCGACTGCATGGGAGCGCATCTTCGCAGATGGGTGTTCACTGAGTGAGAGGAACTTTGGAACCATAAAATCCAAAGGCCTCGTCCCGCCGATGTCGACGTCCATTTTGCGAGGATAATCCTCACAGGCCTTTTCGAGAGCATTGAAGGCAGCCTAAAAGAATACAATTAATATCGATGGAGAGAATAGGAAAAATAGACACCGATGGACGATAACAAAAGAGTAAGATAAAACGGTGGACAACAACTTTAAAAATCGCAAGGCGGGAAGGAAAATGGAGATCAGGAAAAGAAGGAAGCTGACCTCTTGCCTCTCCAGATCGGTAGAATCAAGGGTCATTACGAGGTGTTGCAAACACTCTGGCCAGTTCCTTGGTTCGAGGACGCCGAGGAAGGCGACAATATCCTGACTGGCGGCATTGCGAATCATAAGGACGGAGTCGTTAAAAGCCGAAAGAATAGCCGATTTAACAAACTCGACAACATCGGGAGTGGCTTGAAGGATGAGGCGAGCGTTGTTCTTCAACAGATAACCAGCAATGGTTCGTATACGATCTTCCTCGTGCGGCATTTGGCTCAGGATGTAGGCGAGATATGCGACATACTCTGGTGCACGCGTGAATTGGTTTAGTTTCTAACATCTGGTCAACAATCCGCCATCTAAAATCTAAATGAAAGGAGCGTACCTCTGTGATATTACGCTGAACAGTGGCACTGGTTGCGGTTGATTCTTGGATAGTTTGCAGGATTTCCTGTAGACCCGCAGGCTGGGGACTCCAGGGCGCCATTTTGAAAAATAATACGCGTGTTGAAGAGGCAAGGTGAAGAAGGAGAGAGGATGAGTCTGAGGCATCCAGTCCAATAATCTTTCAGCCCTTTGTTGTACTCTGTTTCCCATCAAAGCCGTTACGTGTTACCGCCGTGACAGCTTCTGATCCCCTCAGCGCTTTCCTCCGCAATTGTTACTATGTACTGATAGATCAGCCTGGATCCTCACATAATCTCACAATGTTCCAGAAGCTTAACGACATTGATATCGGAGGTGGATAACATCATCCCCCCAACATAATCTATTCCAAACATAATTCCATCATTCATACATAGCCCACGATGCGCATCTCCGATTGTCCATCATCACAGGCATTCTTATCTAACGTTACCCTTCTCCAGGCCCTGCTTACCTCTTCTCGGAAACAGAATGTAAAATTTGGGGAACACGTGTAAACGACGCCCTATTCCAGCTTCTCGGTCTCAACAGAACCGAAGTTGATCCATCGATGATAGATCTTCGCTTCCAGAGCTCTGTCTTCTCTCCGGAGAAAGATCGATGGACTCCACCTTCCTTCAAGTGAACTGATGGATAGCCCAAAGAGCCACTCAAAGGTTGACTTGACAATGAAATCCACGCCTTGATGGCATATCTAACTATCTAAGTAGTATGTACGTAGTATCAGTAAGGTATATTTAAAAAAACGATCATAGTAAAAAAAGACTTGAAGAGGCTCCATATGAGCTCACAACTTCATCATCAACGCACTCTTGTAATTCCCATGGCCATTCGTCTCCGTCACACCCGCATTGGCACCGCTGGTGGCCGTCGGCGACATGTGCGGGCCCAAAGGGTCCTTCATATAATTAACCAAGAACTTGCGCCAGTTGCCTTTCGAAGGCACAAAGTGTCCTGAAAGCCCACAAGCCAAGTTTATTAATTGTTTGGGTGGGCAAAATACAGCCAGGCTCACCTCCATCATGTTCTTCCAGCCTCGCATTCTTAGATGCCTCGAAAAGCGTCCGAGAGCGCTCCTCCACTACCACGACGTCTGTCCTACCTAGGACATGCAACGTAGGTGTCGTATAATTCGGCGTAAAGAATGGGTTACATAAGGGATCCAAGAGCTTGAAGCCGGAAACAGCCACACAGAATTTGCTACACATTCAACGTTAGCTAGATAAAGAACATCATGGGCCATCACGTACAGAGGTGGGTGTGGCGGTTTACCGTCTACTAGGAATGGTGGGTAAAGGTGGGGACGTTCCAGCTAGCTCGACAAATAATCAGTCATTTTGACTCAAGCACCGGATTAGGGAAAGACCCACAAGCGCCGAAATCACAGCAGCAAAGGCCGCTCCTTGACTGTAAAAAGATATGGAACTCAGAGTACCATTCCCTCAACATAAAAACGAACCTAAACCCAAAAATTCCCTATCAAACATAGACTATATCAGCAACCTAGATACAGTCGAATCAGATACAAAAAACTCACATCATACCTCCCCTCCCTCAACACTTCTCTAATATACATAATCGACTCCGCCAATCCCCTGGCCTCCGTCCCTTCCTTGTTTTTCCTCCACCACGCTCTGAGAGCAAGATCAGGGTCAACCTGCGTATCCGCCTCCGAAGGCACCTCGCCTTGCGCGACAGAGTCAAAGCGCGTCGGGGACCCGAACAGCTCAGCGGGAAGAAGAATATGCGGAGCATTAAGGAATACTGAATAGGGGGGAAATCAGACGAGTTTTAGACCATAGGTCAGTTAAAGTTAAGAAGAGCATTTAGAATTGACAAGGATAACAAACCATATTCAATATCCTTGCTCTCCTTTCGTAGCGCGCCCAGCTAGATGGGGAGACAATCACAAAGATAAGCCCCCGCACTCCTTTCTACTACCAGAGATACAGAAGCGCACGCACGCGTTTGCTGAAGATAATCGCATTCTGCGAATACCTGCATTATCACATCACAGAATCGAATGAGTCAAGAACAACACCCTGATACAATCGCGAAATCACACACCCGTGTAGCACCAGAACCCTTCTAACAGCAGCCGAAGTAGTGGAAGCCATATTGAATCTAATCTATCCCGTAAAGCTCTAATTGTATTCGTCCCTCCGTCGACGGGTTCAGGCTCAAGAAACTTTGGGCGTGGCAGATGAACCTTAGATGGGGTAAGCGGGCGGGGTAAAAGAGGAGCAGAATTTTAACCTCTTTATACGTATACAACCCTTTCGCCTTCAAGGCCGGGCAACCGAAAAGGAGAGGAGGAGTTAGAGCAGGAAACAAGCCGGACTGGTGTCAGCAATTCCAAATGCAGTCAGTCCCCGGCAATCCGAAATAACCGGAATTCACGATACCCCGCGCCAACCCCCGCACTTGCGCGAAATGTGAAAACCTCAAAAAAAACATGCGTGTAATGAATAAGATATGCTAAAATGAGAAACATTTGATTGCTAGAAGTGCGCGATGTTGTATGGTAGAATCTACAATGGTTCCTTCCCTTTCTTCAATACTGAACGCCATAAAAATAATGACCACCCCGCATATTATGCCATCTACTCTGAATACCCATCGTCCTCCCTCACTCTCGGGTTAATTTTCTCAATAACATGGCTTACACGCTCATACACCGCAAATACGATAGCCTGTCCCGGAGCAACACGCAGCACACGCGGTGTGATACCCTTGTAGAAAGAGCGCACACCTTCCTGCTTCCACATATCCGATGCAATAGCGAAGATGCGCTGGAACGCAGATTGGCCGGGGGTGGCGGTGGCCTTTTGTAGACCTACAAGGAAAAGTGGAATATTTTAGAATTGAAGAAACTGAGGATGAAAGCTTTTCCGAGGAGGCTTACGGGTTTTAATGGTATCAATTGGCGCGTTTGAGAAGGGGCCCATGGCGCCTGATATCAGACCAATGCACATATGTTGGTATGAAGGCAGTTCGACGAGATCAGGTTGCAAGTTGTGCGCGAGCTTTTTGATTTCCTGGTACGCGGTGAAATTCGCACCTATACAAACAGCATTCCAGTCAGAAATATTCAAAAATAAGAATGGGAACATAGAACGGACCCTGATTAGTAGCCTGACGCAGCGCCGTAAGAGAAACACCACGGTATAGGGCCGAGATACCCTCCTCGCGAACGATGGTATATACAGCATGACCAGCATTGCGGTATCGGGGAGCTTCCAGAGGGTCGGCCAACGAATGCTGTTGGGCCTGCAGACGAATTTTAACCACCTCCATAGGCGTCACCACAGCGACAGCTTCTGTCACTCCGGCACCAAGACCAGCTGAGAGAACACATGAGAACGAGGGAAACCGGTGGAAATGAAGGCTGGTACAAACCAAGGAAGATATTCCCAATGGCAGTTTTTCCCGTCTCCTTATCCGCGAGCCAGCCCTTGTAGGCCTCGAAACTGGCGAACCGGATGGCCATCTTTGGAACGATACCGGACAATACCGCTCCGAGACCCTTGTAGAGCGCTAACGGTGTCTCCCGTTTCACGATGTACGCGCCGGTCGCAATAAACCCTCTGGCTTTTGTCTATTACATCCAGTTCCATCAATCCATACCATGGTGAGCATCCTCGAAGCCCGACTCACCCCAGGAGCACGTCCGGACTTTGAAAGCTGCATCCGGACCTTGATGGTATCGAGCGGCTGACATGTTAACTGCGAACAACGCCGTCAGTACCGCAAAACCACCTCGCGTGCTCCAATATTCACCGCTTCGCATCCACCGGCAATACCTCCAGCGATAATATGGGTGGCGAAGCCCACAGGCTTTTTGTTACCATTTCGAGACATTGGACAGCTTTACAGCGGGGATATCGTTCGTCGGGCACGTTCTGCGCGAGGCCAGGGTCGTTAAGATCAAGGAGCGGAAGAGAACATGAGTGGATGACGCGGGGAACAGTTATAAGGCAAGGCCCGACTCACACTCGAGCTTTTCGGACTGTCGGGGCGCGATTAACATGTGAATGTGCGCGGTTTTACTTGTCGCCGATCGGACCTGCGGATTTCCGCAGGAGTTAAGACAAACACGGCCGCATTCTCCTTTTACAGCTCGTGGGCGGGAGAACACATTGTTCAGCTGAAAGAAAAGTCACCGGGAAACTTGCATACATGACACACATCTCTGCAAATCAATGTTAGCCATTCTAGGCTAAGGGGCTTGTAGGGCCGAGTGGATCCCTGGGAGCGACTTCGAACTGCCTGTCCGGTTTTTCCCGGTCGTTGATCTTCGTGACGGTATCGAGTCCAGCACGTTGTGCAAGTAGCCAAGACAAAAGAAATTTATGTAATTATGAGATACCTCTCCTTGGCCTCCCCTCATAAATAGGTTGGGGTTCAAACTTCAAATCCTCGTTCCTGGACTCGTGGGTGAACAAACAACAATAGCGGAACATTGAGATACGGACCCCTAACACTATTACGAAAATGCAGACCTTTTTTTTTACCAAACCAACTCTTGCTTGGATGGCACGTCCAGCAGGGGTGTCTGGAAAGGCCGATGTCCACTCCCAAAGGCGATATGACAAAAAAAGTGGACACAATGTTGGAAATTGGAGAGTTTGAGTCGTAAAAGCCTTATTGAACAAAAATTTCAAAATAGAAAATCTCTCATCTCTTTCAGATCAGCAGTCTTTTAGTAGAATAGAACTCACAGGATGTACACATTACTATCATTTAGAAATCCACAGAAGTTGCATTCTAAGCACCAAACAACACTGGATCAGTATAATAGTATTCCATCCAAATGCGGGCATCCTTTTTTCCGTGAGCCTGGAGCCACTTTGGAGGACTTTGGCCCCGAAAATTTCAGTCAGGGTTGTATAGTGTCTTGGGGGTCCTATATACAAAGGGGGTAAACCCTTCACGCCAGAAAACTCAATTTGAAAACCCAATTTCAAACTTCTAGGCTTGGACTGCTGATTGTTCCCTGATAAGACATGATATGTAATCGATGGAGCGTGTAATTTAAATGTGGTCCCTTTCAGACAGAATGTGCCAGAACTTTTGTTCCTTGCCACCCAATTGCCACACGCCTTCGATTTTCCTATAAAAACCCTTGCTGGGCAATGTCCATTCCCAAAAATCCCCGCTTTTCTGGCTTCCAGAGGCTGAAAAAGAAGATCCCGCCCTTTCAGTGATCACCTGCAAGAACCACCATACATCTATAAATACAAATCGGGTGCTTGGGATAAAGCAGTTGGAAAGACACTTTTTTAGACGACTGCAATAATGTCCCAGCCGCCAACGCAATGGCGAGATCACGCCAATGGGGGGCCAGCCACTGTCAGTGGTCCCTCATCGTCTACCTCGAAACCCATGGTACAATCTAGGAGGCGTCTAACGGTACAAGGCGTATCAATAATGCAAGGTATATGCGCATAACACTGTCAACATTCCGCAGGTTTCTAATCAAGGAGGACCATTCTTTCACCTTCGGCTTTTGATGATCATGCAGACCATTGGGACAAGTTTCCGGGGCAAATGCCTTCTCCTAGCCAGAGAAAGGAGATGCTGAAATTGATCAAGGTGATTAGCTTCCAGATAGACACCGATAACCTCCGGTATTGACCAATGCATCTCTTTCTTTAACAGCAAGTCCCTGGCTGTGATTTCTACAAAATCGTGAATATCGTCGACTGGTTCAAGCGTCGTCTCGAGAGGGCTAAAAAGGTTGCTCCTGATGACCGTAAGTGGAGAATACACTTGGCGTTGAAAGTGCACAGAGGGAAGGGAAAGAAAAAGGACATGAGCTCATTTTTTCCCTCTTCCAGGTTTTCCATCTATTTCACCTGCCGCGTTAGAGCATCTCAAAGTGCTTGTCAAGAGTCAACGAAACCCCTCCGCCGATGTTGTGGCTACCTGGGCTGTCCTCCTCAGGGTGAAATCCGATGATATCGTGGCATGGCTGCGTAGCCAAGGTCTTCCAGAGGAGGAGGTTAATCTTCCAACCCCTGCATCCACAATAACACCATCATCTTCTGCGTCGCCTAAGCCTGCTCCCCAAGCGTATCCGGCTCACTACCGTACCATCAAACAAGACCCATCTGTCTCGCCTATCCTCTCACATATCACACCAGCGCCAGCATATTACCAGCCTAGAGTCGCTAGACCAACTTCGGAGCTGTCGATATCCACGACCACTTCACAGGCCACATCGGCATTTCCATCGCCTCTATCTCCAGTTGAAGATAAGAAAACCTGGCACCCTCGCGTCATCTCATTGGAGACCGCCATTGCACAAGGTGTGAAGGATGCCGCTGCGAAGCCACGAACTCCACCGACTGTGCTACCCAAAAGCGCCGCAGAATTCAATGCGATGTTCGCCGCTCACGAAGACACTTTAACGCAGCTCTACCAAGCATTCAAAGCCTCATAAAATGCACTCTTTGTACATTAGATATCGTCAGTCGTCTTCCTGCCTTTTCCAACGCGGCCACTTGCTGATTTCTCTCTCCCATTTTATTAGCCGACATTCTCGCATTCTCTTCCATCAGCTTTCTATTCTGCTATTATCGCTATCCAGATTTGCCCTTCACGTTTACTAGAGAAGTGTCATGACCAGGCCACCAACCCATCAGCAGCAACACACGACATTATACCGGTCCCGAATGATACCTCTTCTGAGCCACCAGGGGCTCCAATACTACCGAAACTTCAATCCAGCACATGAAAGAGCATGCGAGCACGTTGGTATAATAATAATATGAGTAGTGCAATTACGTATAATATCAAATACAGAAAATTATAAACAGGTGTACGGTTCGAGCAAATGTACAACAAAAAAAGACTGTGCAATAATCATTGTTACAAAGATTGTCCATCCAAAAAACAAAGAGGATGGATGGGGCCATCAAGAAGGAAGTTTGAAGAAAAGAATCACAAGCGCCAATCCCGGAAGTAATCGTAGTCCGCCTCGATGAATGCAAGCATATAGTCGACGACGGAACCACCTTGTTCTTCCTGATCTTCTTCATCCACGCCACCCTCGTCTCCGCCACCAGCCATATCGGCATCACCAAGAACATCAAGAACAGCAGGGGTCGAAGAACCCGCCCCAGCTACCACACCTCCACCACCTCCCTCTGCATCCCCAAAGTCCGCCTCATCCGCGCCAACCAACGAAAATTCCTCCCTTGCAGCAACAGCCGCAGCGTAGCGATCCTCCGCATCCTCGAAATCTCCTAACGCCTTGGTCAACGTCTGCGTGTTCTCTTCACTGAACAACGACCGCCAATCAAATTCGCCCTTCTGGATGACGAGATCGTCGAGGGATCGTTTTTGGTTAGCTTTGCGTAGCATAGCTTCTTCGACGGTAAATTGAGAGACGAAACGGTATATGTGGACGTCGCGGATTTGGCCAATACGATGAGCGCTGGGGACGTAATTCATTGATGAGAATCAAACTATCAGTGATTGGAGGTTAAGTAAATGAAAACTTACCGGTCTTCGCATTGTCGGTCCATCTGCGGATTGAAATCACTATCGTAGAAAACAACAGTGTCGGCACCCGTCAAACTGAGAAGAAAAATCAATACAAATCAGTTTTCCACAATATAATGTGACAAAACGACATCGTACTTGATCCCAACGCCCCCAGATCTCGAAGAAGCAATGAAACAGAAAATTCTAGGATCCGCATTGAAGCGCTCTGTGATGTACTGCCGATCTTCAATCTTAGTAGCACCATCGAGGCGAAGATAGAGATACCCATGGAAATTGAGAAAAATTTCCAGGATATCCAAAATGCGTGTCATCTGTGTGAAGATAAGGATCCGATGACCGCCCGCCTTCTTCTCGCGAAGGAGGTCTGCCATTTTCTGCAATTTGCCACAGTCGTATTGGAGAAGTGAAGGGTCTGGGAATGCGATTTGTAGCCTGACACTGGCGGGGTGAAGAACAGCATCGAAGTCGAGAGGTTGTTGCTGGATCGTATCCTGACATCCCGTGAGGGCGATGCGAGGAAGGTCCAGGGCAACGACGGGCGGGGTGATGAACGCAAAACGGTCAACGAAAATAGACATCTCTTGGCCTCGGTCGCCATACGATTTCACAATCCGATTAACACGGTTCACGTTCTCCAAGTAATTAATTCTTGTGTCCAGATTGGTGAACGGAACGATAGTGGTGGTCATTTGTCGGACGACAGCCAGCTTCTCGTTGCTGTATAGGGGAATACGGGCACAACGAAGCTTATTGAGGTAACCTGAATGAGACCAACGTGCAACTTTTTTGGCTCGTTCGAGGTAGGCAGCATACTTGCGGTAACCAGCGATGGTACGTAGATCCTTGGGCGGTGGTTCTCCTAGGGTTGCAGAGAAATACGAAACGGTCTTGGTGGCATCCAGTCGTCGAGTTTCAGCAGCAGCGAGTAGGGAAACGTTTTGGTAATTGACGAAACGCAATCCAATAGCATCCAGATCAACATGGTCATCGTCGTCCGCCAACAATCTCCGTCGAACGAGCAACTCCTTGATCTCGAAATCGGCGATGGCTGATCGAGTCATAGCAAACGAGGTGACGATGGGGCGGACTTCAAACAGGTCTGGATGGTTGCAGACCTTGCGGAGCTGCATCAGAATATTGGCGATTTTTTGATACACTCCTGAATCCAATGCATCCCGAGTTTGAGCCCGCGACATGAACTCGTCGTAGAGGAAACGTTGTCGTTTGGATAGAGGACAGAGAGTCAAGTGCTCGAATTTGCTCGGCAGTTCCTTCTCTACATCTCGTTTGAGGCGACGAAGAAGGTATGGTCGCAGGACGGTGTGCAACTTGGAGACGCGTTGTAATGTCTCGTCGTCGTGTGCATTTCCCATTTCAATCGCGCGTTCCAAAGGGTCTAATCATAGAGAATTAGAAAAATGCATACGCAATAATGGTCACCCTGCGCTTACTTGAAAACCATTCTCCGAATTCCTTGAGGTTGGCAAAATTGGCTCCTGACATCAAGAACTGCAGGAGAGCCCAGAGCTCCGTCAAGTTATTCTGAAGAGGCGTGCCTGTCAACAACAGCCGACGATACGACCTAAACATGAGGAGAATATTCCATCGCTGAGACTTGAAATTCTTGATCATGTGAGCTTCATCGAGGATCATGTAATACCAGGCCTTCCTCTTGAAAATATGGGAATCCTTGCTCGCGAGGGTGTAGGATGTTATGCAGACATTGAAATTGAACTTGTCATTCCATCCTTGTCGGAGTTCCTTCCGCCGTTTCATGGAGCCATGATAGCTGAGGATTCTGAAACCGGGAAGGAATTTCTTAAATTCCATTTCCCAATTCAACAACACACTTGTTGGAACAACCTATCATATCAAGAAAAGTCAGTTTCCAGAACTGGTTTAATTGCTGAGAACATACGATCAGATGAGGACCCCATATCCCACGATCACAAGCAAGGTGTGCCAGCAGTGCAATCGTTTGGATAGTTTTGCTATAGAAAACACAATTAGTCATATGCAAGGCTGAAAGCTAGAATTGAGGACATACCCCAAACCCATCTCATCTGCCAGAATGCCATTCAATCGATTGACATGCAAACTCGCGAGCCATTCCAGGCCTGACTGCTGGTATGGGCGAAGAACACCTCGAAGCAAGAGAGGCGGCGTGACTTTACTCTCCGGATCCCATTCCACAGGAGCAACCGCGTATGGCTTGAGGTATTCTGGTATCTTGATGTCCTTCTTTTCCACAGTCTCTTCGTGACCTTGATCGTCTTCGTCCTCACCCTCCTGCTGGATTTCGTCCCTATTTTCCAGATCCTGATCAGCTGGTTCTGGTTCTGGGTCGTCGACAGGTTCCATCTGAACATCTTGCTCAGACGCGTCCACCTGTGTTTCTACCAGTTCAGGCGAATTTCGAACGGAGGTTGTAACAGCCCTTGATACCGAGGCAGAATCGAAAATAGAGTCATGGTCATTAGGAGTATGAGCTTGAGAGTCGATCTGAATGTCCATAGATTTGTCGCGCATATCGTCCTGCACCTGAGAAGGAGATTCTTCTAGTTCGCTTTGGACCACCGTCGTAAATCCAACTGTAGAGGTCGTAGGTGATTTAAGAGGCGGAGTTTGGTGCGAAGGTAATCCTTCGAGTTCGCCTTGGACCTCCGTCGGTAACTCAATGGTAGAAATAGTAGGTGATTTCAGAGGCGGTGTTTGGTGTACCTTGGAAGTGGGTTCTTCAAGTTCGCCCTGGATCTCCATCGTCAGCTCAGTGGGAGAGAAAATAGGAGGCGGTTTAAGAGGAGATGTTGCAGGATCCGGTATGGTCAAGTCCGCCAAATCTGCTTCGGAAGAGGTATCAGAGTGCATTTCGACGTCTTCTTGCGGCCCAGTTCCGTTAAGTAGTTGGGCCGTCGCAAACTCTGTGTCATCGATCTCCTCGCTACCATCAGACGATGGCGAAGTAGGTCTTGTTGATAGAGGTGTTTGAGGCCTGGTTGGAACATCGCCTAAAAGCATCGAAGAGCTCTCTCCTTCTTCATCTTGAATGGAGTGGGCCTGTTGAGGAACATCGAATTCGTCCTCATCCCCGACTTCCTCTTCTTCCTCTTCGTCCTCCTCTTCGTCCTCTTCCTCTTCAAGATCCCCAACACTTCCCGAACGACTGCGCCTCAACAAATCTCCTTGCTGCGTCTCGAGAAGCTGCCCCGACTGATCCAAGATAGCATCCAGGTGGGCCCGACCAAGCCGTCGTTCTTCCGCCTCCTGCTCCTCTCGCTGCTTCTCTCTTATATGCTGAGAAAAATATCAAATCTCCATCAGTATCGTAAAAGCGAGAACGGAGGCACACAACTCACATGAACAGCTTTTTTCCACTCCGAAATGACCAATTTCATCGTCGACTTTGCAAGATTCCTCAACCGCCTCTCTTCCACCTCCTTCGCCTTCAACTTCTTGGTCTCCAAGCCATCAAAATACGCCTGCACCTTCGACGCAATTTGAGCCGCAACCTGTCTGCCAATGGGTTTCTTGGGCATGCTGCGTGCTCGCACAACAACAGTTTCCACCACCGCGTCCCAAATATCTTTCGTTTTACGACTCGGACTCGTATACGGCACTTCATGAGGTATAGTACCGAACAACGCTTGCGTTCCAGGGATAAAACGCCCTTCATTTTTGAACTTGACCACCTTTTCGCGGATCTCAGCTTCTGCTTGGGACTCCCTCTCCAGTGTGGCAGCGTCGATGTCGCGGTCCTCGTCAATGCGGGTGTATGAATGGAGGAACTTGTTCAGAGATAAACCGAATTTAGGTGGAGGGGCTTTTTGCCGAGGATCTGTGAGGGAGGGCGGAGGTCGCCGGACGATAAGTTTGATGCGCTTGATGCCGGATTTAGTAGGGATTGGTGCAGGTGGTGTGTTTAGAGGAAAAGGATAAGGGAGCATTTGCGGTTTATTGTACTGGGCCTTGTCCTCCAAAGGCAACCGAACCTGCAAGAACGCGTAAAATATAGGTCTCCGAAAATATCAAAGGAAAAATATATACCTTGATTTTCGTCCCAAGCTTTGGAGGCTCGGGCGGTTCTCTCAACCTGCCGCTTCGCCTCGAAAAGCCAACAGAGATTGATGCGTCAGGGGGTATGGGTGGACAAGGAAAGTGGTCGCCGATGCCATTTGTCAGGGTGGTGGCAAAAGGTAGATTTTCTGTTGATTCGGTGACATCCACATCCATTGGTACCGGTCCAATTTCTTCCAACCTTGGAATATCAAGAGGCAAGAATTCCGGTTCCATTGGTATATCAATTTTGTCTGGTGGATGAGGTTCATCTCTGGGTTCCTCGACAGGAGGAGGAACTGGTGGTATTGGAGGAGGAGGTCCCTTTCGTGAAGGTTGTCGCCGCACCGAGACTGGGGCTCGCCATCTATCGGCGAAAGGGGCAGACACTGATTCCAATGGCTCTGGAACTATATCTCCTGCCGCTGTGGGTACCATTTCCTTTGCTTTCCCTTTCCCTTTCCACCCTCGCGGGTGGTGTACGGGCGTCGATACTGAAGCAACCTCAGGAGTGGGCACAGGTTTAGGTTTGGTCTTGCGTTTTATGGGGGTAGCTGGTAAGGATGGAGTAGATACTGAAGGTGTGGATAGAAACTGGCGGCGTTCGTTTAGTCTTCCGCGGGTTTGTCGTGACGGCCCGGCTGTAGGGATGGTGTTGTCGATGAGGTCAAAGTTAGCTTTATACTAGAATAAAGTTTTAGCATGTTGCCACATTGAAAGCGGAAAGAAGAACGAACGTCTCTGAAAACCATGGTATTGTCTGTTTTCGCTTCCTGGGATTCATTCAATCAAATAAAATCCTTCCCGGGAAATTAGTCAACTCACAACCGGGTCATACGAAATCATCATGGTAAAGTGGTCCATATGAAACATTTCTCTAACCTGTAAGGCATAACTGAGCATTTTAAAACAGTTTTAAAAAGCCAGGACAACATACCAAGTTGTCGTGTCGGTCATTAACCGTCTCTAACTGCTTTTGCTTCTCCGCAAGTCGAGCAGCGCGTTCTGCGTCCATCTCCGCTGGCACAAGCGGCTGGGCCAACACGGCAGAGCGCTCCTTATTATCCCCTCCAAGTTTCGACGATGAAGCAGCAGCCGCGCGCGTCGAGCGTGTCGCTTTACTCCTCGCCCCGCCATTCCCATTGGTACCGTTCGGCAACATTCAAGGCTCGTTCAAAGCAGACAGCCGCCAACTATAGTGCTCAAATATCCACCACGCATGCCCTCTACCCAGACCGCCTGGGGTATTGTATGTTCTGCCTGCGAAACGTCCGTGCTTCGCACGCACGGTTTGCGTATGTGAGGCCCAAAATCTCGATCTTCGGAGATCCTCGATGGTTTGGGACAGTTTTTGGACCTTCCGTGAGCCAGGAAGATGTGGATGTCGGTGGAAAGCGGTGTACAGGCCAACTCTGGGAAAGGCGTTCTGTGTTCAAGGGAAACGTTCGTTTGGGACGGCATTATTTTTTGGTCTCTGATACGCTTTGTTTGCACCAAACAAACACCCTTGGGACAGGAATTTGGAAATCGTTGCAATTATCAGGTGTACATACAGACATAAAAAAGGATATAAAAAGAGGACGAATTCGCTCGATGCCATGTATATAGGGAGTAACGTTTCCACAAGGCAAATAGTCCAAAAAATAGGCCCAGATACATAGTAATGGGAATGTAAAGTTCGACCTTTGAAATGGTATTTGTCCAATCACTGGATATCCAAAAGAAAAGCGGAGGAGTGATCAGAGCAGTGAGGTGGGAATAGAACGGTTGTGGTGGTACAAGTACACAGCACAGCAGCCTTGTCTAGCTGTAAAAGGTCATGACGTGTCGTATGGGGTCGTGCATTGTAACTAGAAATTCGGAGAGGTATATTCGAAATCCGGGAAGAGATTTCCATGAGGGTCAGGCCCAGGCTGACCATATGAAAGAGCCACATTGTCTTCAGGATAGCTATCAAATCTGTGGTAAATAGTTCAGGAAAGTACTATGGAGAATACTTGCAAAGTAACTCACGCGCTGGCATCACCATCGCCAGAAATTCTAGGGAGGTAAGGTGCAGTGATCTCTCTCGCTGCAAGTCGATCCCAGTCGACTTCTCTAAACCAGGGATGGGCGAAAACGTCCCCGGCGCCATGTCGCAGATTACCGTATCGCCTCGAAGCATCGCCTTCCATAAGCTTCATGATGACATCCGTTGCATTTTCGTTAAATTGAGCCGGGAACCGGATGAATGAAGGTCCTCGTGTAATTCGCTCGTAGAGCAAAATATGGTCGGGTTCTGGTTGATGATAGGGCGGTACACCTGATAGCATCTCGAAAATGAGAACTCCCAATGCGTACCAATCAACACTTTTGTTGTAGCGTTGTTGTTGAATGATCTGAAGGTAATACATCAGGAAATGCTTATGATGGCGAGTGGTAACACAGTACCTCTGGTGCGAGGTAATCCGGCGTCCCACACAGCGTCCACGTTGTCGTTTCACAAGATTTGGCGAAACCAAAATCAGCAATCTTGATGTGTCCATCGGTGTTGAGAAGGATATTTTCAGGTTTAAGATCTCGATAAACAATATCTTCGTTGTGCAAATGATTCAGTGCGAGTGCGACCTCCGCTGCATAGAATTTCGCGACAGGATCTGGAAAACGCTGAATTTAGACAAATCAGCATATGTATTTCATCATCGAAGCGGAAGCAAATTACATTTGATCGCCTCAGCAACGTGAACAGCTCTCCGCCAGGGACGAAATCCATCACCATGTACAAGTTTCCGGGATCTTGGAAGACACCCCATAGATTGATGATGAAAGGGTGCTGAACTGACGCCAGCATTTGTTGTTCATTGTTCGTGTGTTCTATTTGCTTCATTCTGGCAATTCTTTCTTTGTTCAGGACTTTGATCGCATAAAAGCGGAGGTTGTGTTTACTGCGAACTGTGAGTGGCAATCGATGAGATCAGTATATAATGGCAGGAGAAAACCACTAAACGCTGACCGAGGTGCACCCGACCGAAACTGCCGGTCCCCAACGTCCGGTGGATGAGAAAGTCATCGAGGCGATATGTACCCTTGGGTCGTTGTGGTGTTCGTTTCCGTTTCGTTTGGAGAAGTTGGCCTGTGACCTCCATGCTGTCAGATGTTCTGTCGGTCGATATTGAGCCCCGGTGGTCGTACAAGGCGCCATCGGTTATGTGGGAATGCGTTGACGCTGGAGAGGGAAGCGAATTCTCATCCGCCAAAGGCTTGTGTAGCCCATGAACGTGCGCGGTAATTTTGGAGGCCATTCGCTTTATCATGAAATAGACAAAGGGGGAGGTGCGTCGAGGCCGGCAGCGAGCTGAAAGGTGAACGGGTGTATGGGGGAGATAGTCAAAGGAAGACGAACATTTAAATAATTCATTGTTCGATAAACCGATTTCTGATCTAGGGTGCCACACCAACACCACCAAACAAATCGGTCACGTGCGAATTAAAGTACAAGGAAACCTATCCACGGAACAAGGACCCATGTAATACTGAAACACAGATCCTTGACTACAAGGGCGCATCGTGTTGCTCGAGAACTGTTTTATGGGATGAAGGGGCGGGTTCGGAGGGGTGTGGTTAACGTTAACTCCGTATTATTCCCGACGAGTCGAGCTTCCACACACTTCTCGAAAATAAATTTCGCGTACCTCGAGGTACAAGTCACATTCGACCCACTAGGAGGGAATGTGATATCGTCGTCCCTTGAAGGAGTGCCTCTGTGGGGAGATTGAGAATCACTGCGTTGCACCGTCCCAGAGACGCAAATACATTCCCCACTATCGGAGACAGCCTGAGGACTGTTCATACCACGGCCGTTGCGAAGACTCCAGTGAGCGGACAAGACCTGCCCATCCAGCTTCACAACAATCGAGAATCGACCTTTCTCCCATCAATATAGAAATAGCCTTCACAGTTCGCACTGGACCAACTGGAATCTCCTAGAGGCAGCAGAACAAATAGATGAACACGAAATGCCAAGCTTCACGTCATGGAACGTCGACCTACCTCTAGTACATCAGACAACTCGTGTGTTGAGGAGTCGGGGAGCCCGCTACTCTCCCTCCTTGATCTGCAAAGTATCATGACCTGACGGGCAATATCTAGGAGAATTTGCCAAGGGACACTAGAGTGTTCGTCATCGTCGTTTCTGTCCACGCCGTGGATTTCGTCATCGTCCGAGTACTCTAATTTCAGCAATAAATCCAAAACGAGCGGGAGGTACCCGAGAGCGTCGACTTCCGCGGCCAGGGTGAAATTTCGTCTCGAAGCAAGTACGAAGAGAACAGTCCAGAGTGGATGTGATACCATGCCCTCATCATTCAGGCAAAGGAAATCCACCCCCAACAGTTCGTAATAGGTAAGTGGGGAGGTACCATACAGGGGATGGTCCTCAGATATTTGAGGTAAAATATCCACGACACGACGTCTAATTCCTTCAGCGAATTCGCCTGGGGAAATAATTTGAATAATCTCATCCAAGGTCCAGCCCAATCGGTCGTTTTCATTGATGTCCAGGATGAAGCCGTATTGGGTCAACAATTGTGCGTTTGTCAAATCTTCTCCGTATGTGTTGAATATCTCGCTCCGGGGCGGTATACCGGAGTTCGAGACCATCTCGTAATATAAATCGTGGTTTTCATCTTGTGCTCCTGGCATCGATATGGGTATGGGTTCATTCACAGGGTCCTCTGGGTCGCGGTCATGAGGACACTCGTGCAATGAGCCACATTCCGGGCAGACGTTATAGTCGCTCTGGCATTCCTGAATAAGGCCTGCTTGATCGAATTGGGGGGGGAAAAAGTCACCTCAAGATGAACGTGGTTCCCCAGGGTGTGATTGAAGCTAATCGACGAGGTTATTTCTGGGGAATAATCATGAGAATCGAGGCTTACGCGTCTGCAATCGGGACCATCGATAGCCCATGGTATGCATCAACCAAAAAGGCTCTGGAGGAGACAAGAGAAAACGCGTGGTAGAACTCGTGTAACGTCGGTGTTCTTCCAGGCAGATTTCCCGACCAAACATTTTTATGTCGCAAAAGCAGAGGTTCCGCTATATCATAAAAGAAACGATAAATTTCTTCCTGATAGACACTGTGTATAAGTTTCTTTTTTAGCAGGCGATTCATGTTCATAACTCACCAATGTTGTATTCCCGTTTCGGTTCTTCTGCTGGAGAATCTTCCCTGCTTCCGTGCCATTTAACCAACAAATGGCCTCCAATCCGTCATCATGGTCGTATCCTTCCATATTTAATCCCCAGAATATCGGCAAATCCACGATCGTAGTTGGTAAAGATTGAATATATCCATGCCATCTCGATTTATTTCCCAACAAACTGTAAAGGAACAGAACCTGAATTAGAAAGACAACTACAAAAGAATGGAGCGTGCGCACTTTTCTCCATATAACGCAAGTGATGCAGAGAGTTGGGCACCAAGTCCGTATGGATTGAAGGGAACAACCCCAGCTAAAGAACACGTCCGTACGGACAAAATGGAGGTTTTGGGTATTCTGACCACTTAATCCATAATCAACGGTTTAAAATGCGGAATCAGGACGACTAGACGCACATGTCGTATTGGGTGGTATAAATTTATTTGCAGAAAAAACACCGAACCCACCCTGTTCGTGGTCTTCGACACGTATGGTCGAATCGATGGAGATGGAATTGGCATCGCACCACTCTAGGAGTATCCCAACTTTAGTGGAAGGAGGCATAACATGGGAAGAAGGTCCTAACCACAAGTGTTTTCCAAAATAGGAAGTTTATGTCGTTTCGGGTTCATCGTCTCCAAGAACAAGCACGCCCAAATATCGTTATTCCATCCCGAAAATTCACATTCCCCATTGCTCAAAGCCATGTCACGACCGCGATTGTCTTTCACGGATTATCTCCATAGAGGAATCGTTTATTCACTAGCTGGGCTGTCAGTCTATGCTGTGGTTATGTCATTCCTCGTTCATCGGGACACCATGAAAAGAGGCAGAGGTGCGTGAGGTCGCCGTTGACATGTAAACAGTTAGCTCTGACCACAAGGAGTATTCAGAAGTGCGTCGTGTTGTATTCGTGAACTAATCCCAAACCGACTTCTAACGAAACGAAATGGCTTTATTAGGTCATGGCTGAACGAGAAGCGCTTGGGCTATCCATGGAAAAGCCAAAGCAGGTCCGTAGATCTGCCAATTCGAATCTCTCATCGGAACCGTTTCTTATCTTCCATTGGCATGCAGGAAAATACGGAGGAAGCAGAGAAATCTCTTGCGGAGCAAGCCCAGGCTATATTCCGCAAAAGGAATACCTCATAGTTTTCCTACTTTCCGATCCCAGCCGTATGTTTCCATTGATGCAATTTCATACTATGCGCTTGATCCATATTATCATTCTTATCATGGCCAGGTTATCTTTATTTTGTATCGGCCAAGAAGCTATGCATAGAGCACAACCACAACCCAGTCGTACCCTATCTATCCACTGCAATATCCACTGCAATTACGACTTACTTAATACTTTTCGCCAACATGGCACTGGCTTTTCATGGGCTTCTCATCGGAGCATGACCTTATGGGTAGCTATTGCAAGGTCCCTTTCCTCAATTCGGCCTGCCATCACGATCCGAGCCCCGCCTCAGGCTGACCTGGAGCCTGATTGGTCTGATCTGCCACGGTCAGCATCAAAAGAGTTCATGGGGTAAGAAACGGCCAACGAATATTATCGAGCAGCAAACCCAACCGGATTATGACGCCCTGAAGGGCGTTCAATCATGACGCGATGAATGCGCTGGAACTAGCACTAAGATGGCGCAGCTGGCCATTATGGACGCGTCGTCCATTTGAGAACAGTCAAGGTAAGTTAAGACCATGGTTGGCCTCGAAACAGGGTCTCTCATCCCACCGTGTCTGCTCATCACCTGGTCGACTTCGAAACAGGGTCTCTCATCCCACCGTGTCTGCTCATCACCTGGTCGACTTCGACCCTAAGAACTTCGATGGTCGTATCTCGGATTGCAATAGGCACGGACGAATTCTTTCTGGCGCGATGGAATGATGGATCAAAAAATGGATGTACATATGGATTGACCCGATGGCCCTTCCGTCGACGTCCCATGAAGGTGGCGCGATAGCCTCATTGCCGTCCTCGTATGAGGTTTGACGGTCGTGCCTACTAGACAAATGATGATCAAGCGTCAAGTTCCTTGTCGCCCGACCCCGGCACAGAGATATTTATCGATCCACGTTCGTTCCCTGTTCTCCCAATCGCCCTCTTCCTTGGAGCATGTACTGGCTATTCACAAGCTAGGTCGTTCATTGTGAATCAGAACGTGGACTATGATAGCACCCAAAGAACGCCCGATCAACCCATATTCAACCCATGGCCACCGTTTGACACAGAGTTCGACGGTACGAAGCCGCTTGTCACCGAACGCTAGCAAGCAAACTATGATCATAGCGCCGATTCCGCCCTTGCATTGCCCACTACATCATACAGAGCTCGAAAAGCAATGATGGTCCCCCAGTTCAGGAGATATTCTGAAATAGCGCCTAGTCAAATCCTATAAAGCCCAAACCAAAACGCACATCACGTCAAATCCACAAGTACTACTGAGTCTCCCACAAAGCTCCTCACTCGGACCTCGACCCTAGTCACAAACACAGCCAGTCCTAATCAATAATGCGCTTCATCATGGTCACCACAGTCGCCGTCAATTTGGCAGTTGCTATTGCCATGCCCACTGCCTCGGGTAGCGTCTGCGGCTCAGGCGTGACTTCCAACCCCCTGTGCTGTACCGTACTCCTGCTCGGCACTATTGGCCTTGGCTGCGTTGCTCGTCAGTTGCGCTTCCATTTGGGTTAAAAACCGATCGCTTACCTTACAGTTACACATTCGCAGCCAGCCCCGTACCTAAAGATACCCAGGATTTCAGGAAGATTTGCGCCAGCTCCGGCCGGCAGGCAAGCTGCTGCCTCGTCAATGCAATCGTGCGGAAATTTTATTATCTCACTGCTGAATGCTTTCTTCAACCCTTTGAATAGAATGGCAACACCACTGACATTTGCTCCAATCCTATCTAAATCTGGAGGCTCCATTCAGGGATTGGAAAATATGGAAGACATCATGATTGATTTTGCGAAACAGCCTCAGAAAATGGGAGATAAAAATGGACTTGATTTAGTGATGTTTACAATATTCGCAGTGTTGAGAATGATATGGTTGAGAGAAGACTGCGGCAAGAGCAAGATTCAGAATTGCTCCGCCCTGGATCCATATGCGCAAATATGTTACCCAGATGGGCCGACCGACCGATTTGCAAGGATGTTGGCTGAGATTAAGATTTTCCCTGCCGTGTTGTTTTCCTGCGGGGCGCCGTGTCTGTCTCCTGGCCGATTCAGTCATTGTCCGGGACCGCGACTCATTTCAGGATTCGACGCGCACAATGTGACTTCTCTATGCAGGATTCTGCGTGTAGCTTAGGCTATAATTACAGTGGAAACACCATGGGTCATGAAGTGGGAATATGTTTCTAAGAGAGAACGTAACCCAGGACGGCAGTCAATCCAATATTGCATGTAAGACTCCCTAATCAACTACCAGATACTAACCCTGGCCCATCATAGATCGGGTACTTGCACGACATGTATTCTACATTTTGTAAAAAAAAAAAAAAAAAAAAAAACAGAAAAAAACCTGGCCATGTCATGTCAGCTCAGTGAAAACTCCGCTTTTCGTTCGTTCCATCAGCCAACACTGGAACTGCCAATGTGCACATCGATTCCGCTGCCCACTTCCTTCAAATTGGACTCATGTAGCTTAGAAATTGGGGTCCTATAATAATACATATTAATCTAATGGATACTAAACCCAGATTAAGTAGTAGACCATAGGAATAGATGAGGAGCGGTGAAGTAAGCATTAAATGAAGCGGAATGCGGGAAATGTATGGCTGGAGAAACGAAAGAACGAAATTCAGACCTGGAAGGCTGGAATGGAGAAGGGATGAATGTCAACAGAAAAAAAGAATGGTGAGATGAGGTGATATCTAGACGAAGCCTTCACCAGTGGCCAAGCTGGACACGCTGTTGATCAAAGCCGATCTCAATCCAGGTCTCGACACCTGGGACTGGGGCGGCATTTGGGACAAGGCCGACGAAGCCAACGCGGTGATACACATTGGCGGCTCTGTTGTCCACGCCAACAAAGAGAGCGATGGCACCTAAGTTGCCGGTAGACAGAAGCCTAATCCTAACATCAGTATACCGTGCACCGAGAGAGAGAGAAAAGTCGACACTCACTGTATGCAAACGTGGCGCACAAGCTTCTCGGCTATACCTTGACCGCGGAAATCGGGATGGGTATAAACCTGGACATAAACGAGAGGAGGGTAGGTGAGAAGATGACATCTATGATTATTAAAAACAGGGCCTACCTTCGTTATGGTGGCTACTCTATCAGAGTTCCTGGTGAACGCTACCATGGACGAAATTCTCGTCTGACGACCTGTCGCAAAGGCGTGAACCCACACAAGGTGATTCATAACAAGATATGTGGCCTCCATGAGAGCTTGCTCGTGGTTGAGGAGGAATGGGGGCTGTGGAGTTCGGATTAAGTAAAACTTTAAGACGGTGTGGAGGGAAAGGTGCGTACGCTCTCAGCGGCAAAACGATAGCAAAGGTCGGCGATGCCACGAATGTGGCCGGGGACAGCAGGGCGAATACCCACGGCATCATTGGGGGACGTAGGTAGTACGAGGGTATCTCGTGTGGCATAACTTATCTTGGCAAGATAATATGGGTCCCGTTCGATGTGAATACCTGTCATCCGACTCCAAATGCTGGCGAACGTTTTGGCGAGCATCTCTGTGCCGAACACAGAGTAGACCCTTTGCGTTCCAACAGCCCGCTGAAGCTCATGAGCAGCAATGTCAATAGCCAAAGAGATTGGCTCATGCCTGAGTTGGGCATTTGAAAGTGGGGAGAATAGAAAAATGGGGTATTTTCCGATGCACCCATCCGTAGAAGAAGCGATGAGCTTGACGCGACCTCCACCGTAGACAATGACCCATACATGATCGTTTGGAGGGCGGCCGTCGGTTTCCTCGGCCTCGCATTTGAGAAGAATGGGTAATATAACATTGGCCTTGATTGGGTCTGCCTCGAGAGCCCGCCTTGCGTCGAGCGGAAACCGCGATGGCTTGGTGGCGACCACGAAACGGAATTGCGATGCAGGGGGGGAAACGGGCATTTTTGGCGTCAAAAGAGAGATATAAGAGGATTAGAGTTGCGGGGATTACAAGAGGTGCGTTTGGATGGGGGGAACAGCTCAGAAAACCTGGGGAACCTTTTATACATCCCTGAAAAATGGTCTGTCCAAGAGGTCGAACTTTGGCGGTGTTGAAAACCTAGTACAATATTTCCCTTGCTCACCGAATCTCGTGATGGAGCCGTGCAGATCCATCCGAGTCCTATATCGAGGTTCCGTCAGATAAGACATTGCATCGCGTAGCGCCATTTGGGCATACATACCTGGCTTGCTTTATCGAGTACCAAGCAAACTCAGGCCGAGATCTGGAAACTTTCCGCCCTGCAGTTAGCGCCGGGTTCGGGTCCTGAGTCATACATAGAATTCGGATGTTTTCACAAGGGAACAAGAAATTTCGAAAGCAAAGCACACAAGAAGGAGATCCCACCAATCCAATCAAGGATTCAGGGATGCAAATACGCAAAGGAGCTGTGTTTAGTCACGCCGATAGGACCTATATCTGGCTGGGATTCCATTCTCGCAGAAATCCGTAATTTCTTTTATTGATAACCAGGCCGCGTAGGGCGAAAGTTGAGATTTTCAAGGCGGGGGATAATAAACGACCGAGATGAAGCAATATTGATACTTTCAGAGGTCTCCAAGGCGGTGATATAAGTAATCCACGAGGCAGGAATGTGGATCTCATAACATGGATGGTGAGCATTGCGTCGGATTGCATGGCCGAAAGTGTGGCAGCGGAGTATGAAAGGACTTTGAACTCGTTCAGTGCCTCATTTCGGCCTCGCTCCCTTGGATCTCTACAAGGCCTTGAAATCAGGCTTGAACCAAGTTGAACCGAAGACTTGGTCTCTTTTTTACCCTATTAACAAAGTCAGAGATCTGGATCCACATCGCTGCCTGTGCCAGACTAAATTGGGTTGTCCAACCGGGGCTGGATTTTCCGCGATGAGCAAGTCTTCCTACAATCGATCCAACGGACTTCTCTTCCTCATTTGACCCCAATTTCGACAAAAAACTTTTTTTTTATAGCTTCATGCACTAAGCGTCGCGGGGAAGTCTCCTTTTACATACAGTTTGCAGAACGTTTTCGACTCTGGGATTGATTAGTACGTTTGAACTTAATTGCACAGAACCATTTCAACATTGGAGCAGGCTATCTAATGCACACCCTTCGAGATTGCTCCATTGCGTATATACAAGTACTTACGATCCTGTACTTATTTCTCTTTCATTGGCTCCTTGGAATAATATCTTGTAATATTCTGCAGATGAAATATGAGAATGCCTAGAATTTTAGGTCCAGTACTCAACGGTCCCCAATATTCACCTTTGGCAAGAAGAATTTAATCCCTGAATACCATTAGCGGCCACGGTAAAAGCCATGTTCACACGTCAGAGGACCCAGCAACGCAACAACGGAAATAATCAATCTTCAGCCTTTTTATCGATGAACATGGCAATTTAAACGTTGTTCGGTCCTCCGCCGATCATCTAAACCGTACTGACATGAGAACTGCGGACTTGGTCGATCTAGCGACATTTGGCGTCGTCGCAAATGAGGCGGCGTACGCCTGATCGGTAGCTGAAGCAAAGGTAGTGGACTGCGGCCAATTCGGGCATTTTGTGGAGGAGAGATCCTGCAATTCGGCAATGCCAAGTTGGGTCAACATAGCCACAAGCGCCTATAAAGTAAATTTGTGGTTAATCGTTCTCGATAAGGTCAAAAGTATAACGCGGAAACCAGGGGTTTATACACCTCTATTGGGACTGTGCAGGCTAAACGTTCTTAATCCCCATGCGTTTTGGTGATTACCGAATCGGCTCATGCACTAACTTAGTTGGCCTCTCACGACCATACGTATAAAATTCTGTAACCCATAGAGGCATATCCAGCGCTGTTCACTAAGGATCTCCAAGGATATGGAAAAGCATTTCGACTTCCAAACATCTCAGGGTTCAAGGCACCGTTCTCATGACCTCGTGGCGTCCGCTCTCGGGATGTCGGGATGTCGTGACGACGTATGCCAATGTCCGAGAATATGACCGGCGTTGTCATGTCTGACGATATTCGCTGTGCTATTTAGATAATATTTAAGGCCCTGACAAGCCCCGACGATAGTGAAAGGAGTTTCGTTCAATTTCCTTCCACCAGGTCCACCCCTCACAGCCATCCCTCTAAAGTACATGTAGGACTTGCTGTACAGACTGGACTTTTAGGCTATATATTAAGTAAAAGCTTTCTTACATCCCATTCAGGCGAACTCCCTGTGCGGCCACCGTCCCATTGTGCTTTCCCGGAGATATTGAAGATTTAGTTCCTTGAGGACACCCCGTATATGGCCTAGCTATGTGTCCATAATTTCGGAAATGACTCGCCGTGACCGAGAATGATAAGCGCCTTAAATGTCCTTGATTTATCGGTCGTTGCCAAGGCCATATTTTTAGACGCCCGCTCGGCGCTCCATTAATTCAGGGCGTTTAACTCCGACCTTGATAACTCCATCCCGAGACACGTAAAAGAGTGGCCCTGCCGGATGTTCCCAAGGGATGATGAGAAAACCTCATGATGTCAACATGTCGAGTGGGGCGTCGCGTGCGCGTTCACCCCCCAAAAGCGAAAAATCGTGATCGAGCGCCCGTGGTTGATCACCGGACTAACCGAAAAAGTACCTCAGATTTAATACCTTAACTTCTTTGTTTTAACAAACGTGCTTTCTCCACCGACATTGAGATCTGAGACGGTCATTCCTGCCTTCCCGACCGCAGGCACGGATCCAGGAATACGGCTTTAGAGTACATAGCCCGGGAGTAACACACTCTCACGTACATCCCCTGTGGGGTTGCGCCTATCTTTTCGGAATACACACAGATATCCGGTGAACAAAGTCTTTGCACAAGATCCGCCACCGCTCAATTTGCTACTGTGCTGGAGCTCGTACAGACAAATATTTATTTTGCGACACTAGGGAAAGAAAAGATTCCTGAGTCCGTGACTCGTTGCTTGACTTCCGAATAGCATGGAGTCAGATAACCTTTGATTCCAGGCCCCATTCCTTGATTGCGAAAACAGAAGATTGTGACTCGGATCAGATAACAAATTGTGTCATTGCCTTCCCCATTTCCTGGTCGATCCACACTATGTCCAAAAATGTTATCAATACGTACACTAATTATAAAACATTTCACAACGGTTGTGACCGACTCCGCTGTCGGCCTAATGGAAATATTTTAATCCCAATAAATAATAAGCTAATTCCGCAGATATTTAGAACGAACGGATGTATTTCATTGGGAGCTGACACGCTCAGTAGCGCATATATGCACCAGACAGGCCGCGTTCATCGGGAAAAAACTCAGACCAATCCCCAGGCCCAGAACCATCCCATCAGCGTGTGTTGCAACTATGGAATCCGCCGATCTCCCTTGAAAATCCGGTGGGTACGAGATGGTTCCCATAATTGAGATGACCTCAGAGACATGTCAGCCATAGTACCCTTTCCGACTCCATCTCCTTTTGCAATTATATATTAACAGTCATACACAGTCCAACCGCGGCACCGCCCTTTCAGAATGATGACTCTCATGGGCGCTTCTTTTTCTTTGAACGATCAGGGATCGTCCCGTTTTGCTTCCGCAGTTCAATTTACGACCCACAATGAATTCAACTCCGCGACACCGGATAGATTTGAAAGCTGGTCCTTCTAGGACCTACGGTTTCTATTCTTCTATGCCAGTGAGGTGTGCTTCTTAATGTGAATACGTTCCAGACCAGCTGCTGGACTGGACAGAGAGGCTCATGCTTGTCAGCAAACGCCGCCGCCGCCGCGCGGTTCCGGCGTTCACTACTGCACTACTACTCGATCAACTGCATTCCTACCGATAGTGGCAGTCCGACTCGTAGGTTTATGAATGAAGGATATAGACATGAAGAATTTTACCAAGGGAAACGACTTCCATTCCACACTGGCCGCATGTTTTTCCTGATCGATTAAGTACAAGCCATTTATCTTTAATCAGCCAACGAAAAGCGATGCCCAAGTCTCATAAATTATCGGCTCATAGAGAGTCTTAGTATTCCGACTTTTTCTGATGGGATGAATTTTGGGATGGGATGAATTCGGACATTCCATATCTTTTCGGATCCGGCGTCGTCTTGCAGGCAGCCTCACCACAATTATCTACTAGACAGCAAGTTCGGGATGCAATGGGCTGTGCGTCCATGATGAAGTTTGAGAATATTAACACGGAGGAAAGAGTTGTAAAAAAGCACTAGCCACATTTTTCGCCATGAAAGTCTCATGGCCTCGAGGCCACAAACTTGGGGGGCTGTGCGGCGCTTAATTTACGTTCCTGGCGCTTGGACGAAAATTTAGCCTGAGACGGTACAGCTCACCCTGGAGAAGTACCCAGGGAATCTATGGGACACGTCAAAGGTGTATCAAGACACAATGACAAAGTCCTGGGGCTATTCCCACTTTCCCCACTTTCTCCAACCAAAAGTCGAAAAAGGCAGGAAGCAGGCAGGCAACCTCGAGGCCTTGTCATTCCTCGTAACATAGCAATGGTCTAAATCCGACCCTCCAGGATCCACGGAGGATTATTCCCGACTCTTCGTTCGTGGCGAGTACAGTTACTCTCTGACTCTACCGTATCTTCCAAAACGACTTAATGCCTACCCTCAGCTAGCCCGAGATCTCGGCTGTACACTGGCGGTATAAACACCCTTAATCAATTATCTGCTTAATTATCTACCGGGAAAAAAGGGGACCGTGTAAACGACGCGGTGCACGATTCGAAAACAATTTCTTTGCAGCGAAGCAGAAACCGATTATTTCGAGGTTGCTCGCTACCTGCAGGCATGTCTCGTGGCCGTGGCAGCAATCTACCAACCCCATTTGAGATCTTATATAATTCAGTTCGAGGAACTCACACATAAATTCCGTATCCCGGCAATGTTGCTTCATTCAGAGTCCATGATAAGAGGCACCCCGGGCGGGACTCGCGATCAATACGATTAGGAGCCGATGTTTCCAAATGCGGTAGCGCGCCGATATTTCCTTTCCTGTCAGGCTTCTGCAGTGCGCACGCTACCAAAGCCACATACATGCCGCGACGTACTGGGAATACAGTATATGATTATCCGTGACGTTCCCCAAGGGCCGAAAGGCACCGCCAACGCACTAGTACGGCGATTGGCTCGCATACTGTAATGCTAATCACTTTAAAACTCAAATTTACAAAGTCGGATCTGTCAATTACGCTACTCATATACGTTCGCGGTCACGGTGAACGACCTCCGGGACAGCAGCCACAATCAGCGCAAGTACTGAACCTGATTATCCTTGGCGTCCCCAAAATACGCTAACTTTAGTGCGGCGCTGTCAGCGATTGGGCTCGCATAATACTAATCCCATTAAAACTCAACTTCTCGAAATCGGGCCTGTATTTACGATAAGTACTTTCGCGATGACCGATGTATACGGCAGATGAACTGCGCTGGCGCTGAGGTAGTCCGCATGAACTGCGCTGAGATAGTCCGCATGAACTGCACTGAGGTAGTTCGCGTGAACTGCTAGCGAGTCAGTCAGCCCAGTGACCCGTTTCCTTGCCATAGTGCGTATTCATAATACGCCAGGAAGGTAGCCGCTACAAAACTGCCACTACAATGAGCGCCAAGTATTCTGCGGACATAAATATCCACAGTTCTCAAGCATGAAACCAAACCTACTTACTTACGCCAGAATAACAAAGCTTCGCAGATGTTCTTCGGGCCAGGCGCACTGCGCCCTGAAAAATTACACGGCGTCATACTGTGCATACGAACGCCAATCCGTAACGACACCCAGCTACTCTAAAACTCAAAAGCTTGAATGTTAACGTTAGACATCCGGATCTTCCAATATCCCCTGAGATGAGCGCGTCAAGCAAGATTAACCAATAAGTCAATGCAAATTGACGCTGAAACGCGTTTGAACACTATATATAATATACACATGTCAGATGGAAACTAGGAAACACAAGGGACGCAAAGCAAAATTGTATGGATGTCTGTATGTATATTCGATGATGTATGATCGGTCCATAGAACGATCGAGGAGTTAAAGAATGAATAAGGTAGAAGAAATGTGGCCTGGTCGTTAGAAAAATCAGAAATGAGTTCTTGGACGCGAGTATAGGGAGGCGGGATATCGTGGAAAGGGGCATGAACGGAGGAAAACGAAAGCTTCACGGTCGTCTGCGCGGCGGCACCACGCGGGCCAACCAATCGCCACACACTGGCAATCCATCCATTCATGGTATCAATCAGCTCTTCAAATTCCCTCGATGAAGGAAAGAAAAGAGATGTCGGAGAGAGCACAAGAAAACGTCGGAAGATCATTCTGAAAAATCGGCCACTACTTACCCAAGCCCAGTTCTCACACCATCTCGTCACAGCCCCTGGAACACAGTCATCGTTCATCTAATCAGAAGTCGTCGCGTTGTTGAATATCAACAAGTTAGGAGTCTTGGCCGGCAAGTCGGCCAACAGGTCGGCGCTCGACAAGGCAAGGAGAGCCTTCTTGAGCTGCGCAGGGGTGATGGTCTTGGGGGGGATGGGTGCAACGTTATCGCTGTCGGTGACGAGATCAAATAATTTAGGTGATGGGAGATACGAGGTGATGAAGCGGGGAAGGGACTGGTGGACCATGGCGTAGATCGACGAGGGCGACGATGCACCGCTGAAGGGGGAGATCAAGACCCGTTGGGATTGGAGGGAGACGAGTTCGCCCGCGGAGTTGAACACTGGGTTGAATTCCTCAGAGGGGAAGATAGAGAGGAGGTATGCAAGGAGACCAGCAGTGTGAGGAGAAGCCATTGAAGTGCCGGACAAAGTCGAAGTGGCGGTCCTGCTACCCTTGAAGGTCGAGAGGATGTTCAAACCGGGGGCGAAGACGTCAACGCACGCCCCGTGGTTGGAGAAGTAGGCACGTTCATCACCGAGGGTAGAGGCACCGACGGTCACAGCCTGTTCTGAGGCAGCAGGAGAATAACTGCAAGCATCACGGTTATCGTTACCTATGAACAGCATTAACAAAAAGAATTGTAAATGGAAAAACCAAAAGACTGACCAGCAGCAACAGCGAAGTGGAGACCAGACTTGACAGCCCTGTCAACAGCATCGTCCAATGCCTGAGACTTTCCGCCACCGAGGCTCATGTTGGCAACAGAGCCCTTGTGGTTGGACCTTCCTGTAGCAGCGAATTCGGCAGCAGCCGCAACAGCCTTCGCCTTAGCCTGAGTGGCAGCCCAGACAACACCGCCGACGACATCTGACATGCTGCCGCTTCCATTGGATCCCAAGACCTTGACGGCAATGACGTTGGCCTTCTTGGCGACGCCGTACTTACGCGAAGCGATGGTGCCAGCGCAGTGCGTACCGTGACCGTTGCCATCGTCGTCAACATCGTTGGCAGGAATAGTCTTACCCCAAGACGCACGGCCTTCAAACTCCACGTGTCCGACGTTGATACCAGTATCGACGACATAAACATCGACGCCATCACCGCCGTCACCATTATAGAGGTACTTTGTGAAGGTGCTGAAAGTAAGTTTGGGGCGGTGACTGATGCGGGCCAAACCCTAAATGAAGCCAAGTCAGAGTCAGATGCTATGTCGACCATGTGACGGAAACGGATGATAGATAACACAGATATGGGTAGTCAGGCTTACCCAGGGCGCGGATTTCTGGACCTCCTGGGTCTTGACAATCTGGTCCTTCTCGACATAAGCAACCTCCGGCATTCTCCTTATTTGCTCAATAACGCGCTCCGTGAAGCGACCGGCATAGCCGGTGATATGGCCATCGTAGATCTGCTGCACGCCTGACAAGTCGTCTACGAGCGGGTCGGACGAGTGGGCGAGCTGCAGGAAATTCATATGGCTATCCTTGAGTCCGCTGGGCAGGTCGTCCTTGAGCATGACGATGTAAGAGTTGTTAATGCTGCCGTGGGGGTGCTCGACGGCGACAAGGGGCGCCAGCGACAGCGGAGTATTGCGGAAGTCGACATTAGGGTTTGTGGAGAGAGGGGTTGAGAAGGAGGAGGCTACTGATACAGCCAACAAGGACCACTGGAAGAGAGCGGACATGATGGTTGGAAAGGAGGAGTAGTGACGCGTTCCCAGGACCTCATAAAGGGTTTTGTTGCCATTTGTTTGGCTCCGCTCTCCCGTCGTTCCCGCCCCGAGCTGCGCACTGCCCGACTTTACGGATTTACTTATGTAAAGATGATTCTTTCAACTACAAGCCATGGTGCTGGAAGAACTCAAACGCGACTCTTTCACGTCAAGTTCAGTCTCTTCATGACGAATCCACAATATGCAGGGTCTCGGGCACTGGACGGATCAAGTAACTTAGTGCCCCCTTCATTCTCCAGCAAAACCAAAACCGAACTCGCGACTTGAAGGGGCCCTTGATAAAATCCCACAGGTGCTTCTGAGCCGCTGCTTGATCGCTGCACGAGGTCTGCAGCATTGTAGCAAGCGAGTTTATGAGGTAAAGTCAGGTAATGTCGTTTTGGGGTTCAATAACCGCATTGAGCCTTCTTGGAATCCACCTTGTAGATAAGGATAAGACACATTGGCAGTGTTAAATGTAAAGCAGCGAACCTAGTTTCTAGTTGGTCAGTACATGTATCCATTCTTTCTGTACCTTCCTCGGTAAAATATCCCTGGATTTCGGGTCTCTTCCGAGAAACAGCTCGAATAAACTTCAACGACATAAATATCTATCCCGGTGACCATTCCGACGTGAATCTACACAATATAATCCTAGGTACACCCGACGCTCACTCATGTTGATCATGAATAAATAATCAACGCATTCGCACATATCGCGTCCTCCCGGTACACAACCGCTTCATGATAATTGACCTTGCCACCTTCTGGGTATGTAGCCGCCGTCACCTGCACGGAGACTTTTCATAAGCTCGTTCATAAAATTAACACCGTGTCCACGTACAGAATTGAACATATGGGGGGCATGTTGCATATCATGCGAGGCCTCGAACATCAATTTCGACCGGCCCAACGCGACATGGTTCACTATCATAACTCGAGTTCGGATGCTGGTATTATTGGTGTTGGCAGAGTAATCATCAGCTTTGGAAGACACATTCGTGGAATAGATGCCAGGGCCGAACATCCGTTCTGTAAGAGTCGTTATTTTGGATAAGTTTCGCTAGAAATTCGACACCGGAAGATTTGATAAAAACAAAACTCACTTCCTTTCGCTCTTTCCATATCATATGCTCCCCTGAGAATAGAGCACACATTGCAAGTATTCTGCTTGCAACAAAACACATTCTGATCCGTTTCCCCAATCGTACACATCCTCTTGGTTCCATGGAACAACATCTGTGTATTTCCCACTCGATTACTTCCCGTTTTCACTCAATAAATTATACGTAGAACATGACGAAATGTCAAGAATCTCACCTATAATCGCTAAACTTTCCCAGGTGCGCCAGTCCCGATCCCGAATATGCAACATAGAATATCCTCTGTATTTTCGGCCGCGGTTTATGAGGATGCTTCCATCCCGAGGTAAATTTCTGGGAAACTATGCAACAGTCAATGATCTGCACAATCGACTCTTCGTCTAGAACCATGTGCTCACTAATCTGATACTCTGGATCGGTGGCAGGGACGTGGATAAGATTCTACAGCAAGGTAAACACTGAATAGTCAATCACCTTACACTATCAACGCAAAACGACGTACTCACGGTCGGAGAATTGTAACAAGTGTGCAAATGTGCGTGTCCTGACGCATCTAGGGCCGCATGCAGCATCGTTCGGTAAGTAACCGTTGTTTAGCGCTGATTCAGAGCGTATCGACAGGAAATACAGTCGCGCAGAGATTCCCTTGAAGGAAAAGTGAGGGACAGAAAGCAAGAACGTTGGTAGGTCTGATCAAAGTCGCAAATAGCGCTGGCTAATGACATCGCCTTGAGGCACAGCTCAATTTGGCAACCGATTCATGGGAAAGTCTCATGGGGTGAGACGCGGCGACTGAGGAAGGCTTCAGAAAAGGAAGAAAAAACGGATTCACAGTCACTTACGTATGAGCTCTTCATTCGCTTTCGCAGGCTGAGGAGGAGAAGTGGATGATGAAGAGTTCATGATGCGCAAGTATAAAGGATCTAATCTTATCTCTGATTCCAGCGCCGCCGTTGCCTTTTCGAGTGGTGTGGCTGTACGCTTCAATTGTAAAATCGACAGCATGACGACTCTTGGACAACGCTTCATTCGAAAGGATCACAAAGTTACTTATCAAGCCCAGGTTTTCCGTCCAACAATAAATTCCAAGCCTAGTGGCTACTAGCTGCATGCTTCTTGTTGTTTTCGCGTCATTTGTTTTCCCTGAATTGCGACCGTCGCCGTCATGCCTCGTGGGCGCCTAGTGTGTTGTTCCTAATAAGTACATCGGTTGCTTGTTAGAACAATGGAGTCATAATAGGATGATGGCCTGACTCATTTCCAGTATTTAAACAACAACCAGGCCACCCCCAATAGGTATACTTTCCTCCAAACATTCTACGTGATGACCAACAACGATAATTCTCTCCCTCAAGGAAGTTCCTCCAAGAAGAGGAAGGCACCGGAATCGAGTAATGGCGATGAAGGCGATAGCGACTTCAACTTGGCGCGCCCAAAGCGATCTCGAACGTCACGGGCCCGCGTGCACTCTCCCAGCCCAGGAAACGGAGAACCCTCATCCTCGGCTCCCCAGGCACCTGCGGGGAGCTCGAAGAAGAGAAAGGCTCGAGAGGATGATGACACTGAATTCACTGAAGCCAGCGCCACTGTCAAACCGCCCGTCAAACGAGCTCGCGCCAGGATGTCCCAGGCTGCTCGTGCGTTAGCTGCTGCTGCACAAGCAGGCAAGGGCATCTTTAGGCTTCCGCCCGAGCTGCATCTCAAAGTTTGTCTACTCCCGATCAATTTCCCATTTTGTCTGGAAATGTATCTAAACACAATCTCCAGATATGTAAACATTTGCGGCCAATCGATTTGTTGAGTTTGGGACGAGTATCCAAAGAACTCCATGACTTTCTCCATGGCTCGAGCTCTCACACAATTTGGCGGGACGCTCGCGATGCTAACGGAATCCCGGATTTCGCTTCAAAGCTCAACATCACCGAACAGAGGTTTGCTGACCTCGTCTTTGGTGAATCATGTCATGTACGTATCGATACCTTGCCTTCACCATGCCAGAGCCACCATGCTCATTACAATGTCTTTTGTTGCGCTCTCGGCAGCTGTGCGCAAAGGTTTTGACGTCGATGAAGCGGATCATCATGTGGATCCCTGGTATTGCCATGTGTTCAGCCTGCAGTAAGACAAGGTGAGTGTACTTGTCTTCTTGACTGGTCTCGTTTCTGGCTCTGACCCGTACGCGTGGTGTTAGTCTCGTGCAATATGGAGAATTTGACAGCAAGGATATTCCCTACAACCTTTGGTCTGTCATACCACATATCGTTGGAGCTGCGCATCGACGTCGTGAGTGGGGCCGATAGCCTACTTGAAGCTACTTTGCTGAATTTGTACAGGATACTTTGTGAAAGGAATGGTGCCTGACTGGATCCGCAAATACGAAGCACAGCCAGACGCAAACGCAAAGCAGAAATGGCTGAATGACAAGCAGGCAGAACAGGATTCAATAAGAAGGGTGCGACATGTTTAGCTATTCAATGTCACAACCTCAATCATTCATCGAATTTTTTCTCAGGTTGCATCGGAATGCGATGAGTGGTGCGAAGACTACAAGGCACAGCTAGCAGAAGACAGGATGGAGAGGTGCGTAAATCAGGTTGTCATGTAAATCTTAACCCGTTCATGCATTTTTGCAGCGTTTTGAATGAACTTCAGCGGCGTGGTTGGGCCCAAGAAATTGAATCGATTGGGTCCCGATCCGGTGAGCGCCCGATTGACCAGGATAAAAAGCTTCGAGCGAAATGTCAAAGCGAGATTTCTCCGAGCGGTGAGCCGAGCCTCTCATAGTCTGTGAATTACCATCTTATCAATATTATTAGTCCTCGAGAAGCTGATCAAGCACCTCCTCCCCTTGCTGGAAGCAGAGAGAGAGAGAAGACTCGAGAAAGAAAGGAATGTAATGATGAAGCATCGTCTTCACCTTCTCCAGGAACTTCGGAAGAGCTGCGTTCCAGAACTTCCTGCCAACTGGCCGGTGCCTTCTAGTGCTGACATTTTCATGTACCCATCTGTGAGGCAGCTCATTGAGGACTCACCAAACAATGGGAAGTTCACTCTCGAGCACTTGAACTCGGTCAAGGAATCATTTCGGGAGACTTCTAAACTCTGGGCTAGCGAAATTAAGGCAAAGCTATTTGCTTTGTTGAAGGGAAAGACGCTCTCCACTGGAGAGGATGGGCTACGTGATGTCAACACGGTCCTTAACCTTGCGACGACTTTCTTTAGCTGTTCAGGTTGTTCTTATATGCGCGATTCCTCTAGTCACATCGAGGCTACATCTTCTTTCCGGTACAAGCGGGCTATCATGCACGCCTGCGCTAGGAGTTGCCGCATTGGATCCGAGATGGAGGAGCCATTTCGAACTCTTGGCCGACATCTTGGAATTCTGCCTTGGAATCATCTGAATAAAATCTCGTTCTATACTCATGCGTATCGCTTCATGCGGGAGGTAATAACGATGTGTGGTTTGGATCCTGAGAAAACCACTGCTAAGGAGATGGACGCCCTTAATCCAATATTCGAGTGTCTGCATTGCAGCAGCCCTTTCCGAGGTCGATGCACCATGACATGGGAGTGTGGGGTAAGTTATCTTTTTGTACCGTGAATTATGAGCACAATACGAACGCTAAATGCCATTTCGGCAGGTCAATCACCATGGAAGGAATGGCCCACACCGTCATAAAGTTGAATCTGGTGAATTGTTGAAGAACCTACGCCTGGTTCGCCTTGCCGAAAGCGAGGCTAAATTAGCTCAGGCACGAATGGCTGAGGCACTGGCACGGGAAAGGGCGAGATGCAAGTATGACGGCCTCTGCTGCTCTGTTTGTAAAGTCGCTGGAAATTCTGTTGAACTCGCAGATGCAAAGTGAGTACTCTACTTCCCCTCACCAATCCATACTCCATTTCACCTCTTCCGTTTGAAGGCGACATGCCGCTTGCGAGAGCGAGAATACTCAGACAAACAGAAAGCTTATCCTGTGCGTTGACCGCCGTCAATATCCTGAGGAATGTTGGATTTGGCCGCCCACTAACGTGCGTGAGCTTGAAATTGTACCTGCCTTCGACCCAGATTCGGAGGACGAGGACTAGGCAGAAGTGAATGACTCGGACTCAATGAGGACATTGAAGCACTACTGCTTGCCAGTGCACTGTACTATTACTGTATTTATCACACGCAGACACTTTGGAATTGCTTTTTGGAATGCTATTCTGTTTTCTATCAGCCTTTCATCCCTTGCGCGGTATTTCGTTCTTGAACCCTGTAAGTTGACTGCGAGGCGAAGGCTGCACTTGCGGGTATGGTTCAATCCGGATTTACCGGCTTCGGCTGCCCAAATTGATCCCTCTCGGGACGGACCAAAATTCCAATGACTTCTCTTACATCTCCCACACCGAATCTCTTTCTGACGAACGCTCTTGCTTCTGAAGCTGAAAAATCGCTCATACGGCAGCGCATACAAGACGCCCGACATGAGCGCAGGGCTATCGAAGCAAGTCTATCAAACTCTTCAACAGAGCCCACTGATGAGCTCGAAATTCGTCGGAACCGGTTGAAATCATTGGACGATTTCATTCACGACCACGTAGCGTTACTCTCTTCCGTGCGCAACTTACCGCCGGAATTACTGGAAGACATATTTTTACGGTGCACGTCATGGGTCAGGAAGTTCGAGACGGACCTATGCGTCGAGATACTGGAACCCGACCCCGCATTCACGCTGAGCTTGTCGCAAGTCTGCAGATATTGGAGGACAGTTGCGGTCGCGACCCCAGGGATGTGGATCTCCATACCTGCCTTGCGCAAGTGGCAGTCAGACGATGAGGAACCAGAGGCGTTTATCCACCTCATCCGGACCTTTATCCAACGCTCAGGGAACTCCCCTATTCATATCACGGTTCATATCAGAGAGCTCTTCAACGATCTCGATGATTCCGAGCCGCTAGACTCCCCTTGCTTGGATATTTTGTCCTCCCAATGTCACCGATGGAAAACCGCTATTTTACATGTCGACCGAAGCATTATTCGGAGTCTTGGGAGGCTCAACACCCCAGTTCTGGAGTCACTCAATTTCAGGTGCCGATATCCAGCTGGATGGATGGGGGGAGCTCAACCCCATCGGCTTCAACTACTAGCTCCTCGTCTTATCAACGCGATTGTCGACAGTTGGCAGTCACATTCGTTCTTGCGAGTTCGTGGTGAAAATCTTCTCAGGTTTACCGGCCTCCCAGACCATTTGAAACGTTTACGTCGTGCAAGTCCGACCCTCAAAGTTTGCAGTTTCCGCGGTCCAATTTCTACCATGCAATACCCCACAGAGCCCATTCATTTTGCGAAGCTGCACTTTCTTTCCGTTGTCAATAATAACTATCAGCATCCAGGGCATCAGTTTGGACATGACGACCAAACTCCTTTCCGGTGGATGCATGCTCCCAAGCTCACGTACCTTGAAATCAAGGGACACCCCATTTACCCAGGCGCCTCAGTGGTAGTTAGGGATTTACTCTCCAATACCCTCTCACCATCCTGTGTACTCCAGCACCTTACATTCCACGTTCGGGGGCTGTCAGAAGACGACTTCAAAAGGCTGCTATCCGCGATGCCTTCTTTGATGTCCCTCGACATCTGCGACACCCCTGCCCATTATTTTTCGGCTCTCGTGCGCAGAACGCCAAATGATCCTCAAAAGGTATTGGGTCCTCGACTTGGGTCAATTCAAATTGAAGATTTCTCGGGCCACGACGTCCAGCCCCTTGTCGATTTGTGCGACTCTTGCCAACTTGTGGAGCGTACAGATGGATCTCGAGCCCATATGTTCATCGGCCTTCTTTACTCTTCTGCCAGGTTGTACCTACAGGCTCACGATCGGATTGAGGGATGGGACAGTGAGGCCTGGATTAAACAGCGGGTACCGGGATCGGAACTTTCCAAGATTTTTGGCTGGGCCACCTTTATTGCCAACCATTTTTTGGCGCGTGACGGAGAATCAGAAAAATATGGGGTAGGTCCTTTATCAGCCCTGTCCGCAATCTTCAACAACGCTCCTTCATTTTAGTTCCCTCGGAATGGAAAACATCCTTTTCAGGTACGTTTACGTCCTTTCGTGGTAAACAATAACTGACCGAGGTCATTTCAAAAGCCGGCATCCCAACTGGATAAAGTTCTTACCTTGATCGAAGAGCATAAGTTCAGTGACCGAAAAATGCTCGAGGTATGACCAGGTGAACAACTGTACAAGTGCACATGCTAACGGTGCTTTTATCAACTTCCAGGTCTCCAGACTGAGAGAAATGATGGAGGACGTCGCCAAGCTGCCTCCCAGTGTTCTTCCAGATGAAGGTTATGCCTTTCATCTACGAGCAGCGGCGCTCAGTCACGAGTGGACGCAACCCCGCACCTTCAGAAGATGGAGTTTCTCTCCAGACGTGCGGAGGATAAGCGTGTACTCTGTGTTAGCTGAAGATTTGCGTTTTTACACATAGGTTTTTTTATATGAATATTCATCAAACGGTCCTTGGTGGAATCTCGATAGGTGATATATACATACAAAAAATCGAACGAGTCAACCTTCCTCCTGTGCCTTCTTACTGAGACCACGGCGAGGGTGCGAACTTGGAGAACCTATCGTCTTGCCAGGCGAAAATGTTCGATCGGCCTAACCAGGGAGCGGCAACATTTTCTGCACCTACAAGAACGACATTCCCTCCATGAGGCAGCGGCTTCTCTTTCACGGTCCTCTTTTCTGCGGAATCTGACAGCACCAATACGAACATGAGGATGAAACGTTGCCTACATGCTGGGTGTCATCGACAGCTAGGGCATGAAAACGTAACTCTTCGGCAGGCTTTTTTGCAAGTTCCTCCACGACCACTCGGCCCAAGCAGCATGGAAGAAATTCCCTACATCGATGGGGCTTCCAGCTCCAGCAGCAATGGAGAAGCTGTGGCAATGCTCCCGAAGGATGAAGATTTCTTCATCGAGAGCACGTTCGTTATTTTTGAGGTTCATTCCCACCTATCCTTGGGAAAAGCGATACAGAGACTGACCGGTCTCTAAATCCCACAGGTTGAGAACAGGTTGTTCCGTGTTCCGAGTTATATGTTCTTCAAGGAATCCCCAGCCTTTGTGGAAACATTTAAGCTTCCTCTTCTGTCCACCGAGGACCGCGGCGATGGTACGAACTCAGAGCCCAGTATCGTCTTGCCGGATGATGTGCGATGCGAAGACTTCAAGAACCTGCTTAAGGCTCTCTATCCTCGGTAAGCGTCCTCATGAGCGCTTCCATTAACTGATTCGAACGATGTTCATAGTTCTGTCGCTCTTCGTCTCTCTCTTTCCAAGACTGAGTGGGTGTCCATTCTAAAGCTTTCCACAAAATGGCGGTTTCTCGATTTGAGAGAATTGGCGAAATCAGAACTCGAGGCAGGAAAGGAGCTCAGTTCTGTCGAAAAAATCGTTCTTGGAAGGGAGATCTATGATTCCTCATGGATTTTAGCAGGCTACCGAGAGTTGGTTCAAAAATCGGACACTATGACCGATGATGAAGCCATTGCCATCGGACTCCTCCTAGCCATCAAGCTCTTCAGGATACGCGAGATCATGCTGCGCAGGTCGCTGACTTCGGCTCTGGGTGCCATTGAAGATGTCTTCGCTGAAGAGCTGAGCGCGATCCGTGATGAGGGGTTAAAATACCGCACGGAGAAGGAGAATGCGTTGGCGGAAAAGGAAATGAGGCGGAATGAGGAAGAAAGGAGGGAGAAGGAAAAGAGGCAGCAGGAAGAGAAGCGGCGGCGGGTGGAAGAGGAAGAGAGGCGACAGAAGGAAGAGAGTTGACAGGAGGAAGAGAGGCGGCAGGAGGATGAGGGGAAAGGACGGGCGAACGTGGAGGATGAAGATCCGTTGCAGAAAGAGATAGAGGAGGCAGAGAGACGGAGAATTCTTCGGAAGAAAAGAAAAAAGCTGGGTTATTAGCACGCCGACATAACCACATCTCGACCTTATGGTTTGCAACGCAGGATAACAAACAATGGATTTTGGCAGAGCGCAAATACCAGTTTCACCAATTTGTCTGTACCAATGTTACCTCTAGTAATGGGCATAGTGTAAACTTTGATGATCGTCCGACAAAGTCCACTGCACGGGCCATCGGAAACGCTCCCACCATCGGAAAAGAAGGTTGAATGCCCGTTCTTGGAAGTCATACTCCTTCGGAAGACCATGATCTGGCATGTCCGCGACACCAAGCATCGCCGGCTGAAGACCGCAGGGATGGCTATACATATATCGGGAATGTATGATGATTCTTCCCTCACAAGGTCACTGGGCTTGACTTATAGATTATGGCTTCATCCTCTTCCAACGAGGATTTATTTCCCATTCCCGTGATCAGCGAAATGTACACACTGGAATTCCAAATATCTATGCAGTTTATAAATAATCACATCTTCCCGTGATCAGCGAAATGTACACACTGGAATTCCAAATATCTATGCAGTTTATAAATAATCACATCTTCGAAACCGAAACTTCAGTAGTTACCTTATTTAGGCTCTACGGTAGGCTCGCAAACTGTGCAGAATATTTTCTTATCTTTTTGTTTGCTTTTTGCAAGTGAGGGATGGATTCTTTTGTGCGTGACATTTTGGTCACTACAAACTTCGGACGCCTCCTTTGTTTTCATGTTTTTATCTCGCCTCTGGGAACCCATTTCCACGTTCAGCTCCCTGAGGCAGCCCAGAGCACTTTACTATGTCGGATGGCGTAACTCCACATCCAGATGACCCGAGCTGCGCATGTAATGTGTGCGGGCGATTGAAAGACATCGAGGATCAACTTCGCACCGCACAGGCTCTTGTCGTTACCCTGCTACGAACACGACAATTGGTTGCAGCTCAAATTGGCGCCACACATAATCAGGATCTCTTTCGTCGCGTGCCAAACGAGGTTCTCAGCCATATATTTGAAGAATGCGGGTCGACTTATGCTCTATGCGTGGGAGCTGTGTGTCGTAATGGCGTAGGATAGCTTGGTCAACTCCACGACTTTGGACCAGCATCGATATATGGCTTGGTAATAACAGCACATTGCTCAACTCGACCCTTGACCTTGTCGAGGAGTGGCTAGAATGGTCTGGTCAGCTGCCTCTTACGATCCGTGTTACGGCCACCTCGATGAATGCGTCTGCTCTCCAAATGATTAAAATGGAGATGGTCATCGACATCATTAATAATTACGCCCATCGTTGGCAAGACTTGCAGCTCATGGTCCCGCTCTGCCTCCTACAGCAAATTAGAAGCGACTCACAAGGCAGATCCATTCTACGCAACCTGTCAATTGCATGTTCCGAACGGCCTGTCCAACAGTTTTCTTTCGACCCACAGAATGCACGACTTAGCCCAACTGTCATCCGCATCAAACACTGGTTGCGCTTTGTTGACATAGAGTGGGACAATGTCACCCATGTTGAAGTCAACTTCCCTCTCGATGAATGTTTGGAGATGCTTCGGCGGGCGCCAAAGATTTTAGATTGCAAGCTTACCACAGTCTTCGTGGACCGATCTCCTGCATACCCATTCCCTGATCATCCCATCGTCCACCCCAACCTCAAGTCACTCTCGATATACACATTTCAGAGCCCAAGTCCACAGCTTTTCCACCATCTCTCATTACCTTCGCTCCGTGAGCTCAGATATAACTGTGGCCCCAAGATGAGCCATGATGAGGAATTTGTGGATTTTCTCGTACGCTCTTCTTCTAATCTCCATATTTTGTACTTGGAAGCCTACGACCTGCAAGACTCCGCCCTTACGGATATCCTGCGGACCACAACCGCCTTGACGGATCTTGGTCTGAAGTCATACGGCACGGTACACCACAATCTCTTTCAGCTCCTCGCCACCTCAAGCTTGGTCGCAGCCAACGACAGCAATCCTTTCTTGCCAAACTTACGACGTTTCAATTACCGATGCTTCCTAATTCGTTCCTGGGACTTCCTCCCCAAGATATTCGGTCCACCTTCCGAGATCGGAAAGCCACATCGACGACCACTCTCCATGGCTTCTGTTTCCTCCCCCCAATCTTCCAGTGTCAATCCGAACATCGACGAGGTCACAATATTGCAGATCCTGGAGCTCCTGCATCAGGGCATACAATTGGAAATGTCCTGCAAAGGGGAGGACATTTTGAAGGCGTCTCTGAAAGCACATAGACTGTTGCCAGCCTAATGGTTCTTATACAACCTCATACCTTATTCCCTGTTACATAAAGGTATACCATATCTCGAAAACAAATTGGGTCAATAATAACTTCCTCGCGTCGTCCAATCAGTTGCCAAGTGCACCCAGGTCGAAGGTAGCTGAGAAAAGATAGCATGGCTGTAAGCTGGGGGCATTGTTGCTCAGTTGTAAGGCTACTGGGAATTTGACCCTACTATATTGGAGCAGCTTCGACCAGGACTCTGACCTTGAGGGGAGGACTGGCGAAGATTAGATAGATGCCTAATGGATATCTCACAAAAAACAGTAGGATGGTGCATCTTTTCTCGCATTTATATCGGACAGGCACTCTGGCATGTATCTTGTTTTTGTGCCAATTTTTGTCTAGACATTACTTAGGGTGAAATGAGCTGCCGGCTGCTGGCAGAGTTGGATCGAACACAGCGCGTGACGCGCGGCACCTGGCCTTTTGAAATTCCTTGCTAAATTTCCATATGACTTCTCTTACATCTCCCACATCAAATCTCTTTCTGACGAATGCCCCTGCATCTGAAGCCGAGAAATCACTCATACGACTGCGCATACAAGAAGCCCGAGATGAGCGTAGGGCCATCGAAGCAAGTCTGTCGAGCGCTTCAACCCCGGGGCCCACGGACAACGTCAAGATTCTTCGGAGTCGGTTCAGCTCACTGGACAATTTTATTCATGACCACGCAGCATTGCTCTCTTCCGTACGCGACTTACCACCGGAACTACTGGAAGACATATTTGTACGCACCACGTCGTGGATCAGGAAGTTCGAGACGGACTTATGCGTCAAGATACTGGAACCCCACCCCACATTCACGCTAAGCTTGTCACAAGTCTGCAAATACTGGAGGACAGTTGCGCTCATGACCCCGGAGATGTGGACTTCGATACCTGCCTTGCACAAGTGGCAGTCGGACGATCCGGAATCAGACGCATTTACCCACCTCATCTGGACTTTTCTCGAGCGCTCAGGGGATTCCCCTCTTCATATCATGGTTCATATTACAGAGCTCTTCAACGACCTTGTTGACGATCTTCTGCTAGAATCCCCTTGTTTGGATCTTTTGGCTTGGCATTGTCGCCGATGGAAAACGGCCATTTTGCATGTCGACCGAAGCGTTATTCGGAGACTTGGGGAACTCTACACCCCAATTCTGGAGTCACTCAACTTCAGGTGCCGATATCCATCTGAATGGATGGACATGGGTGGCGGTGAACATTATTGTCTTCAACTATCAGCTCCTCGTCTTACGAAGGCGATTGTCGATAGTTGGCAGTCACATTCGTTCTTATGACTTCGTTGTGAAAACCTTCTCAGGTTTACCGGCCTTCCTGACCATCTGAAATGTTTACATCACACAGGTCCGACCCTCGAGGTTTGCGGTTTCCGTGGTCCACTTTCTAGGATGCGTTACCCGACAGAGCCCATCCATTTTGCGAAATTGCGCTTTCTTTCCATCATCAACAATAACTATTTGAGTAGGGAGTTTGGAAATAGCAACGTAACTACTTTCCGGTGGATGCATGCTCCCAAGCTGGCGTACCTTGAAATCAGAGGACACCCTATTTACCCAGGCGCCTCAGTGGTAGTTAGGGATTTACTCTCCAATACCCTCTCACCATCCTGTGTACTCCAGTCCCTTACATTCCACATTCGGGGGCTGTCAGAAGACGAATTCAAAAGGCTGCTATCAGCGATGCCTTCTTTGATGTTCCTCGACATCTGCCACACTCCTTCCCATTATTTTCAGCTCTCGTGCGCAGAACGCCAGATGATCCTCAAAAGATATTGGCTCCGCAGCTGATGTCAATTCAGATTCAGGATTTCTCGGACCGCGACGTTAAGCCCCTTATCGATTTGTGCGACTCTTGCCAACATGTGAAGCCTAAAGCTGGATACTGGGAGTATATATCCTTCCACCTTCAGTACTCTTCTGCCAAGCTGTATCTTCAGGCTCAAGACCGGATTGAAGGATGGGACAGTGAGGCCTGCATAAAACAGCGGGTAGCAGGATCGGAACTTTCCAAGATTTTTGGCTGGGCCGCCTTTCTTGCCAACAACTTCTTGGCACGGCATGGACAATCAAAAACTTATGGAGTAGGTCCTTCATCCGCTCTGCTTACAGGCTTAATTAAAAAATCAACCCCTCTCACTTTTAGTTTCCTCGGCATCGAAGTCACACTCTTCGGGTACGTTTTGCTTCAGGTTTTATGGCCTGTCTTAGCAAACGATAACTGAGGTGGCTCACTTCACAGACGGCATCTCAGCTGGATAAAGTTCTCAGCTTGATCGAAGAACACAAGTTCAGCGACCCGAAAATCCTTGAGGTATGATGATAAACAACTATATAAGCGCACATGCTAACGGTGCCATCCAGGTTACCCGAATCAGGGAAATGATGGAAGATGTCGCGAAGCTGCCTCCCAGCATTCTTCCAGAGGAAGATTATGCCTTTCATTTACGAGCAGCGACGCTCAGTCACGAATGGGCCAGAACCCGCACTTTGACTAGATGGTTTTTCTCTGCAGATCAACGGAGGCTAAGCGTGCACTCTAAGTTTTCGAAATGAAGCCACATGGATTTCCAAAACTAGCCCTATTTTAAACATATGGGTTTTTTATGCATTCTCCAGCCTGCAGTCGTTTGTACCGCTGCCTTGAATGTCCAAGCGAGGACGTAATCTGGGAACCGATGTTCAAATTTTAAGAGAAAAGTGGAAATGCCAGGCCAATCGCGTCGACCACCCTTTCTGAGGTTGTATCTGTTTCGCGTTTTGCTCACCTACCTATCCTTTGGATCCCACATAATTAACGACGGGCGCTTATCATTTGTCGATCGATCTTAGATCGAAGACCCTGGGTTTTCACTCCGTCATTGCTGAACCCCATTTCCACATACCCAATGGATGGCCTGACAAGTTGTTCGTCACTGTGGCGTGCCATGTACCTTACGCACACTCACCTCCCAGCAGCTTCTGTGACTCCAAGCCCAGCGGATACAGAAGTGGTCAGAGATGGAGATTATTACATGGAGAGCACTTTTGTCGCTTTTGAGGTCCGCCCCCGCGCTGTGTATCTTCACACATTTATTTCCATCCTGACCTTTCTCCTTCAGGTCGAGAACCGGCTGTTTAGGGTCCCTGCGTATATGTTTTTCCAGGAATCGCCAACCTTTGTCAAACTCTTTGACTTGGAGAGCTTCCATAGGGTATCGAACATTGCCGGCGGTTCGATTTCTCCTCCAAATTTCCTGATTGTAATTGCTGAAGTCTCGCATGGAGACTTCCAGAATTTATTAAAGGCGCTGTACCCGCGGTGAGTGTTAGAACAGGGTATTTCCGCTAATATTGACAGGGATGGATTCAGTTCGGCCTCCCATACACTCTCACTTTCTAAGTCGGAGTGGAAAGCTTTCCACATTATGGAGATTTCTAAACCTTCGAAATATTGCGAAGGCACAGCTTGAAAAAAGCACTGGGTCCGAGCTAACGTCCACGGAGAAAATCATGCTTGGAAGACAAGTTCACATTTCTTCGTGGGTGATGACAGGGTACCAGGAACTGGTCTCCGCGGGTAAAAGCATAAGATGAGGATGCGGTCGAAATAGGCCTGCTGCAAACCCTCCGGCTCTTCAGAGTCCGAGAACTTCGATTCAAGGAACAGCCATGGACCGCTGTGAGGGCATTGGAGGAGACTTTCCAGGGTGAAATGAACGAAATTAAAGCACTGGAGAAGACATTAAGGCCAATTGACCTTGGATGATGAAGAGGATGAGCTCTAGTGCTTGCACAGTATTACAGGGCTTAATCTTTGCATATCTGATCATCGACCCACCAAAGCGAGAACTCAAAAATAAATCAATGTAGAGCTGATCTCTGGCTATGGGAATAATCTTTCCTCGAGTGTATCTTCTCCGAGCTCCCACCTCTCCCTTTCTTTAATTAATTCTTCCCTGATCTTTCTATCGCTGGCCTCCAAAATATTCACGCTCTCCTCCTCAGCATCCTTGAGCAAGCGAAGTGCATGGATAACCCACGTCTGGCAGTCGAATTCTCCAGGTTTATATCGGATAACCTCAACCTCCCTAAGCTTCTCGCGAACCCAGTCGATTTTGCCTTCTTCCACGCTGCCAACTACGCACCCCCCACATAGGTTTTCTGAGGTATGGAATGATGCGTGCTGACTTGGCAGGTAAACAAAGGTGTCAGCGTTCCCGAAGAGCTGGAATATGTGGGCTTCGTCCTTGTTTTTCAATGCCACGAGAGACCAGTGCTCGTTCCGGTATTTATGACTTCGTTGGAGATCGTATTGAGCAACAATCAGATGGTAAGTCGCCATCGCGCTGTCCTCTTGAACGATGGTTTCTGTTAATGTCGAGACCCTCGGGAGCTGGAGCAGGTGTAACTTCTAGTGCGAAATCATTCCGTTCACTATCGATCATCAACGATCTCCGATCTCCATGTGACCAATCCCACGCTCATCATGGACCCACAAATCTGCTTTCCTTGCTTCACTTATTTCCTTCGTTTCTTCCTGCCCTATCATGAATACTCTCTTCTTGCATGGTGACTTCGACCTCATCCGAGTCCAACAACTTGCTTTCACCATATTTCACCATGTTACCTGGCCGTTTTATAGAAAGTCCTACACATCCGGAAGGACGTTCCGCGCCCTGGCAGCTGTAGTAGGGCCCTAATACGCTTCTCTTCCTTGAAAAGAGTCTGATCTTAATCCTAAAGGCTGAGACACGGGGAGTAAAAGAATAAGTTAAGTAACTTTTTAGAAACTATCCTGTCCAATTTCGTCCATAAAAATACATTGGAAGCTACGTGATTGCGTGATTTGCTAGTCCGGAATAAACGAGAAGTGGAGATGGACAAGGAATACATTACAAAATTCAGAGGTCCGTGGATGTTTCTTGTTACAAGACAGAACTATGCAATGAATTCGAAGTGGAATGCCTAAAATCGCGTTCAATCCCAGTTCAAGAATGATCTCGTCAGGTAATGAAGTAACTCACGAGTGGGACAATTTCTTGATTGAAATGAGTAGAAAAGGCTTCGAGATCTCCTCCCACAAACAGCTCGCCGCCGATGGAGAACATGAAGGTTTCGGGTTGAGCTAATTGTAGGACAGATTAAAAATGTCGCATCGCAAAAAAAAATGTCGTCAATCCTTACTTCCATTTGGGTTTGTCCATCGCGGCATGATTTCGCCCGTGTTGATATCGATGCTCCACTTGAGGTACGATTAATCACCAATACGAGGAATTGCGAGGAAAAGGCACGTACCACACTCGATTCTGCCGTTCGATTCTCGCCAGTTGTGAACGTGTAGGAGTTATTCAAGTATGTGGGAACACTTCCGGGAGGAGCTAAAGATCGAATCAGCAAGGTGTCGCTTAGGGCGGTGAAAGATGTGGCTTACACCCAGGCAGCGCAATGCCTCCTAGAGCTAGGTAGCTATTCGGATGTTTAACACTCATGAACTTTGGATAGACCGACCAAACTTACTTGAAAGAGCCAGGCCCAATATCGCTGCCCTCGATGTCGCTACCTTGTATCAACCCAAGGAGCGGGAAGTCGTCGGTAAGATTCCAGCTCTAAAGACGTATCAGAGAGTTCAATATAACAGCAAGAATCGTCAATACAAACCCCCATGTTAATAGTGATACCTTCAAGTAACGTCTGACCGCTATCACCCGTGAAGCAAATAGGGAGCGCGCCGATGAGAGTGTCGTTGAGGGACACAAGACCACCACCAAAGCTCTCCTGGCCTACGTAGCCAAAGGAAGTGCCATTTTCGCTCCTGAGATCAACGATGCCGCAACGCTCCACTGGCACGACAGCGGGCGGTGCAAAAGGAAGCGGGGATGGTGCTCGCTTCTCTGGAGTGGTCGGAGTAGCTAAGGAAAACGACGGGAGCATGAGAATGATGCTATAGCGCAGCAGTTGCAAACCTACCTTTACGGGCCCACAGACGCCTCATCGGGGGTTTTGGTTGGAGACCGTAAGCGAGCCGTTGTCCATTCGTTTTCAAGAGGACCTGGGGTAATGTAGGTCTAGCCTTTCCTCGAGATGGGAAGTCGGCAAAATTAGGGCAGAAATTGAGGATGCATTGTCGACCAGGAGCGGGGAGTGGAGAAGCAAGAGACTCGAGAACTAATAGAGAAATGGTAAGCAGGGATGTGGCACAGAACACCGCATACAATCCCATGTGCATCGTGAAGGAAGGGGATGCGGTAGAATCCCTGGGAGGTCGCAGTTTGGGTTATACAATCCACCAAGGGGCTTGATGTATATTTTTGTCTTTTAAAGGAACCATAGAATGCGAGGTTGGGGTGAAGGACGGCCGTTGAGTTCCACTCACAATACTTTGCATTTTTCGAGTGGGGCACAGAAATGACGCAAAGGCTTGGCAGCCAACCGGGCGGAGTGCAAGTCGAGGCAACGAGGTGTACTAATCCGCTCATCTCGAGCTCAAGCTTGGCTGGTAATACACGAATATTTGCTAGTCGTTGCTCAGTGCATGAATAGACGAAGTGGATGTGGGTCCAAGTGGTGGCCATAACGCGGATCCATGGTTTCCGATCACCTCTGTCGTCGCGTTGATGAATGGTTGCCTTTTCGAGCGCCATGGACAGGACAAGTGGGTTGCGCAAAGGCGCCCAGGGATTCCAAGTTTCATTTGTCGATTTTGTCCTACCAGAAACACTCATCATTGACTCCTCACAAGGAACAACACGAGCAATGATGTCGTATTGAAATCTATAGCGATCGTTTGGTAGGAGTTATGTACAAGTTAAAATCAAGCCGTTGCATATGAAAAGATTGTGAGATATATATACCAAGAATATTTGCCCTTGTTTCATGTCTAAAATGCAACATTCTGCGTCGTTGTCGGGATAGATGGTTAGATCGTGCCAAGCCGTGCGTTATCCAAGATATGGGGTCGTTTCATTTTCATTGGAATCCTGTTGACATGCTGGGCTCATGGGTGCGTGACATCTCGACGATGGCCATGGCATCGGCAACGCTCTCTCGGAAAGCATCCGCTCCTAGAAGTTCGCTTACTCCCGCCTTCTCAAAAGTCTTTTGGAGACTTGGACGAAGGTGGGTGATGAAAAGGCCCACTCCACGGCCCTAAAAATAAGTGAGATATATCAATAAGATTCGTAAAACGTCTGATAGAAGAGAGCTCGCCTTGTATTCTTCGATTAATTCATAAAAGATTTGAGCAGCACTGGCAACTGAATAATGAGCTCGGCCAATTCCACAATTCAGGAATGAGGACTTACGAAGCGTCACACTCGTCTACATCAGCAAGGTGGAAAACCAGAACCGATGCTTGTTCACGTCGAGGTTCCTCGGAAGGATGATGCCTATGTATCCCGTAAAGTTCTAATCGACGTAATCTCTCTATAAAATAAGATGTTAACAAGGAAGGCGAAGACTCTAACGAGGACTCGAACCTTTTAATTGAGCCGTGTTGGCTGAAATACAAGAGTCGGCTTGGTTGATGGCAAGAGGAAGAAGATCAAAAACATACCAAAGTCCAAGTTTTCGCGAATACGAACAATCAAAACACCAGCGATACTTTCCTCTGCTTCGGGGTTCTCTTTGAGAGGTTTCCATCGGTCGGTACCAGGAATTCGACCCTGGAAACAATGATCAGTATTCAGCCAAAAGGTCCGTCCATGAATACAGCAACTCACCAAGATGGTCATACGCGGCTTGGATGAACGATGGACAACTAAGAGCAGCGAGATCACCAAACTAACTATCACACCGGCCTCGATATTCCAGATGATCGAAAGGAAGAAAGTTAGGTACATGATGGCCATGTCAGCCCATGCCCTCATCCTTGATCCGTTCCGTCAGAAACAGAAAGTAGTGCAGAGAATTCAGGCCTACCTCCAGTAGTAGACAACATCATGAGGAGTTTCAGCGAGTAAAGAGAAAACGACAAGTCCGATGCTAGAATATCCAGATAGTCAGCGCATTTCCTCGCATATAAACAAGCCCGACTTACATTGCGGCCAAGACACATTTAGGGAGAAAATAGAGATATGGGAGGAGGAAGAACGTGGCCAGTAATATAACCCCCGAACAGACAAGGGAAGCCATTTGAGTACGGGCCCCGACGTCCCCATTGATCCGAGATCTGCCCAACCAGGTGAGCATGGCGTAGATAGAGAGATATACTTAGAGGAGGCTTGCCTTGTGATTGAGCCGAATGCCGGAAGTGTACCCGGAATGAAGGCTCCAGCAAGATTAGCAGCTCCAAGTGCGACAAGCTCGCGGTTAGGACTGATGGAATAGCTAAATCGCGCTGCGTTTTGCTTAGCCGCTACAATACTGTCCAGAAATCCAACGACTGCAATCAACCTATAATCAGTGTAGGATGTAAGAAATAAGGAATGAAAGGTATATCGGTATGCTTACACAGCAATGGAAGTGGTACGATGGAGGAATTTCAAATTGTAACTGTTGAGTGGGAATTGAATGAATGATTCTCCACTACTGACATCGACCTCGCCCAATATATCGACACCATCTTGGTCCCATCGAAATTGGGAACTGAGGACTGGATATATGCAAGTCAGTTTGCAAGTCATCACAAAGAATAAGGAGAGTGATGAAACCTACATGTGGAAACCAGAACGACCACTAGGACCTCTGGAACACGATAGATCCACCAAGTGCCCTTGAATTTATTCTTCAATTCCCTGAGAGCTATCAGCGAGAATAACGCTGAGAAGCTGATGGTCGCGGTGAGAGCATTGGATTCCCTAAATGCATTCCGAAGCAAAAAAATGAACTTGTCAAGAGTTGTCTCCGGATCTGCAAGACGCATGAGTTTGGACAACCCAAACATGGGGATAAGCTGCTCGCTGTTGGAGACAGAGTTAACTATCTGAAAAAGTTGGAAGCACGGTACTCACACCATGATCACGACAGCGACAGCTGTAATGAAGCCTCGGAGCAGTGCACGACTTAACACAACATCAATGAACCCCAACCTGAAGACCCCGAGTAGGAAAGATATCAGGCCGACCTGCATCGGGTGCTCAGTCACGAATGCATCTCATAATTGACGGAGCTGACCTGCAGTGTGATTACAGTGGAAATGCCGAGCCCCACAAAATCCGTCTCGCCCTCCTTATGTTCAGAATAGTCATGTTTGATCTCAGAGATGGCCTGTCCGAGCAGTAGACTGAGGGCAGCTTCAGGGGCTACGTTAAGCTGTTTCGAGCTTCCGAGCAATGCATAAACAATCCCAGGAATCGAAGCTGAGAACTGGTTTACTAATATTTTAGTCTATCAATGTTGTGTGGAAATCAAGTTGAGGCCTACCAATCCAGTAACCGGGCTCAGTTTCGCCAGCGAAGTCGCATAACTAACAGATTGTGGAATAAGCATCGAGGCGACCGTAATACCAGCCAAAACGTCTCCGCTCAACCTATATGTTCAAGACGCATTAGTTCGTGAGATTCAGGAGGCATTACTTGCAAAGGAGACGTACAGAGATAAAGAATAACTTGGTATCCACGCGAGGGAGGGTACATAGTATTTGATTCTTTTCATCAAGGTCGATTGTCTGTGAGCTTTGTAATCTGCATAAGGGAAACTGCGTGAACAAGGGTTCTTGGGTGGCTCGCTAAACGAAGAGACAGCGCAAACGAAAACCCAGGGCCTCCACCGTTCAAGGACATGACCAAGAGAAAAACATAACGAGGCAACTTACCAGCTGCTGAAGGCGCTGCAGTGCCATATAGATCCGTCCTCTCGTCATCCAACAGAGCAGCCCTTTCCGAGTCTTCATGCGGTGGAACTGCGTCAATTCCCATTATTGAGCTTGTGGACGCTGCGGAAGAAATGGGCTGTCTGGACAGGAACCGTAGGTCCGGGTTCTGCAATGGGGTCCGGCTCATGATGAACGAACGACGTTGACCTCCAAAATGTTCTTCTGACGTCCGGCCTGTCCAGCGTGACCGGTGACCCGGGAGCGTTACCGTGACACCTCCGAGAACAGGGGCCAATTTTTCCCCACCTCCGAGAACTTACACGACAGAACAAAGATATATAGAAAAAAATTCGGCCCTTAGATTAAATTACTAAAGAGAGATGGATAGGCAACTCTGTAGCTGAACAGAATTTGACACCTAGGTGCACTGGGTGCTCTACCGTTCAATGTTACATTCTGTTATTTGAGGAGTGGAGCCCAGTGATCAGACACCCAATATCAATGGCACAGAAACACTATAAGTAGAATGGCCTGTATACCAGGATTACTCGCCAATCCGTCCGACCAGGTGCAAAAGCGCGGGTGTGCGATGCGATGGTCCGATGGTATGGATCTATGACCATGGGGGATGGAAAAAGATGTTCCGGCGATTGACCTGGCTTCTTTCAAATGGCGTTGAAAGATAAAAGTCTCTTTTATTGCAATGAAATATAGCAGCGGAAGAGGAAGATCTAGACTAGAAAAGAGAAATCACAATCTTATCTCGTCACGTGCCCAGTGCGTAAAACGAGCCGCTTCAGCTGAAGGGAGTTACGAAATGGCTTCTGAGACCTCTCCTCTACCGCATCTTTTCCAGACGAATGCTCCTCCCACTGAATATGAAAGGATCTACATACTAGGTCGGATACAATTGGATCTATCTCTGCGCGAGGAGTTGGAAACCCTATTTTCACGACCTGGAAATCCGCACAGCGTCGATCTCCAGATAATAGAGCGAATGGTATCATTCAGCAAATCCATAATCAACCACCAAAAATTATTGTCCCCCTTGCGCTACTTCCCCCGGAACTTCTTTCGGAGATATTATTATTCGCCGTACCTCATGAGAGTTTTTTCGACCGACCTAGAAGTGGCAGTACAGGAACCCGACTATCAATATATTCTCGGTTTGTCGCAAGTATGCAGCTATTGGAGAAAGGTGGCTCTATCCACACAGGGTTTGTGGACCTCGATACCTTTCTTGGCAAAGCTGAAGTCGGACACTTCGGAATCGGAATCCCTCCTCCAATTCATGCGAATGTTCATCGAACGTTCCGGAAATGCCCCAATCCATGTCACAGTCCTCATACACCGTATGTTCAATGACCTAGAGGAGGATGCCCAACTCGAATCGCCTTGCTTGGATCTTCTGACGTCCCATTGCCACCGATGGAAAACCGCCATTCTGCACGTTGACAAGTGCATTGTCGATAAGCTTGTGAAGCTCTATACGCCAATGCTGGATTCTCTCAACTTCAGGTGTCGTTATCCGACTGAATTGATGTTTCCGGAAACTTGGGATACTGGGATGATTATTCTCGCCCCTCATCTCAGGCATCTGATCGTCGACGATTGGCAATCGCATGCATTCCTGATTGTTCCTATGCGCAAAGTTTTGACCTTCACTGGTCTTCCTTGGGAATTGGAGTCCATGCGTCCAACAGGACCTAATCTCAATACCTGTACGTTCCGCGGTCCTGTTTCCAGCATGGCATATCCAACGGAACCCATACGATTCGACAAGTTAAGGATCCTCTCCATCGAAAATAACAACTGCACTCCACCCGATTTGCATTTTGGGCATGAATTCGACACTCCTTTTCGATGGATTGCGGCTCCTAATCTTAAATCCCTTACCGTGAAGGGACACCCTACCGTACCGGGGGCGTCTTTGGTCGTTAGCGATTTGCTCTTAACGACACTCCCTTCGTCTTCCATGCTCCTCTTTCTCTATTTCAACGTTCGCGCTTGACTGAGGACGATTTTAAACGCCTCCTATCGGCAACACCATTACTACAGGAACTGGATATTTGCGATACTCCCGCACACTATTTTTCTCACCTGATACGCGGGGAGCCAACCACGCCAGACGAGCCTCATGATCCATTGGTTCCGAGATTGCAACACTTGACCATTCTAAATTTTTCAGACAATGATGCAGCCCCCCTCACCGCTCTCGTGGACTCGTGTCGTGTGCGGGCAGAACCTTTTTCTCTACAGCTTTTCTATTCTTCCATTCGGCAATGTCTACAGGCTCGAGACCGCCTCGAGGGTTGGGATGAAATATGGAAGCAGGAGAGTGTGCCGGGATCTGAGCTCACAAAGGTTCGAGGATGGGCAACCTACATCGCCAAACAATTTTTGGGACGTTGTGGAAGAGCAAATGATTATGGGGTATGTTGAAAATCTCTTTCAATGTTTGTGGAGGGCGACATTGATTTTTTTTTAGTTTACACTGAAGGCGAACTATGTTTTCCAGGTAGGCTTACACCTATTCGCTCCGAATGCATATCTTTGACACGTCTCCAGCCCGCTTCACAATTGGATATGGTTTTTAAACTGATTGAACAATACGAGTTCAAGGACCCAAAAGTCACATTGTCCATGTATGGTGAACTATACCTTTTGCACATCTCTCATTGAAAAGATGAATTTCCAGATCTCCACTGGGGTTTGGGTCTTTGCCTACTCCGTATCCTTCATGGCCAGATCCGTGTCGAAGGAAGGTTCAATCTCAACCCCATCCGAGTTTCTGGGTGGCCAGAGCCAATATTCCTCTGGATACTGACGGCGGTCGAGACACGGCACGAGCTTTCTCTTTGCCTGCATACTAGTACTCCTGCATGCAGTGCCAGTATGCTGGCTTATGGAACGAAGAGAGGTCAGTAATCCTGGTTCGATGAAAGTTGGCAAAAGAAAGCGGAGTATACTCACTTTGCGTACGCGAGATAAGCAGAATTGCCCGTAACCTTACAAATAGAGCAGCAGAGGCCGTCGTAACCCCTTACTGCCCTTTCCCGTGCGAGTGCCTCAGCCATTCGTGGTCGAACCAATTTGACCTCACTTTCATCAAGAAGAACAAGGGCCAGGCTCTTCACCACGTCTGCCCTGGATTTAAAAATGCAATGGTGTGGACCATTGACCGCATGGTGCTTGACCTACTCAAATGGCATTTAGTGGTCTAAGATCTTACTTCCTGGTAAAGGAATAAACTCACCGCACACTCCCATGTCATGGTGCATCGACCTTGGGGGTTGCTGCAATGTAGGCACTCGAATATTGGGTTAAGGGTATCCATCTCCTTAGCAGTGGTATTGTCAGGGTCCAAACCACACATCGTTACTAACTCCCGCGTGAGGTGATAGGCAGTGGTGTCAAACGAGATTCTCTCGAGATGATTCCATGGCAAAATTCCAAGATGTCGATGAAGTGTTTGGAATGGTTCTTCCAACTCGGATTCATAGTGATAATTTTGCCTGGCGCAGGCGTGCATGGTGACTCGCTGGTACCGGAAAGAAGGTACAGGATCGCGGGCAAGGCGAACTCGACAGCGACAAGAAGAACTTGAACAGATAAAGAAGGTGGTCGCGAGATTAAGGACTGTGTGGATATCACGCGCCTCCTCACCAGTGGGGAGTGTCTGTCCCTCCATCATAGCAAATAGCTTCGCCTTGATTTCGCTAACCCAGAGTTTAGAGGTCGCCATAAATGATGCCTTGACCGGGTTCAAGTGCTCCAGAGTGAATGTCTCTTCGTTAGATGAGCTCTCAATGAGCTGTCTGACTTCTGAGTACATGAAAAGATCAGCACTAGAGGGGACCAGTGAGTTGGCAGGAAGTTCTAAAACACAGCTCCTCTGGAGTTCTTCGAGGAGCTTAAGGCGATACTCTAGCTGTTTATCCCTTTCATCCTCAAGTCTTTTCGTTCTCTCTGCTTCCATCATGGGGAGGAGGGCCTCGACCAGCTCTTGGAGGGCTGATGATATGCGTAAGATGGGATCTCGGATTTCCCAAAACATAAGGACTCGGCTCACCGCTGGCAGAAAGTCCATGTTGACATTTCTCCTGGAGCTTTCTAATCTGCTCAATTGTGGGCTCATCCCCTCGAGACTTCATCGACGCAATTTCTTGGGCCCATCCACGCCGCTTGAGTTCATTAAAAACACTGGAATATAAGTGAACGGGATTTACATAACACCCAGTTTAATTTACATACCTACCCATCCGGTCTTTTGCTTGCTGTTCTTTGTACTGTGCGAGCCACTTACGACATGCCAATTCACACTAAGGAAAAGCTTAAGAAATGTCTGAACGAATAAATACTAAAAACTTCGCACCTCAATTATTGGTAACCGTTTTGCGTTTTGTTTGGTCATCCAACTCACCTTCGCCTTTGCGTTTCGCCGTGCCTTATAATCAAGAATCAAATTGGACAACAATTTCTTTGGATAAAGGACATTGTCTCCTGTACAAAGTTGGTCAAATTAACTTCGGGCAGGCTACGGACTCGACTCAGACCATGACCCGTAGGAATACCTAGAATGACAAGCCCCACTAGATAAGGAATATCATTAAATTCGAGTTCTGAAGCGTCAACGAGACTATCACAATGTGGTGTGGGTTAAATCATAAGGCCAGTTAAGGTAGGCAAACTCACGTTTCCTTAGTGCAGGCTTCCGAGTCGCAGACAACTATACCGTGCTCCCATATGATGGTCCTCTTCATTGAGGTCCCAAACTTTGCTACCTTGCTGCACACCTGGCGATGAGCGCAAAGAAGGACGTTGTAATGAGCAAGGTGCTTCCGCATGATGCCGATACTTACATGGCAGGAATCACCGAAGGCAAGGTCAGCAAACCTCTGTTCAGTGATGCCGAATTTGGAAGCAAAATCCGGGATTCCATTGGCAATGCGAACATTCCGCCAAATAATGGTGGAAGACGGGTCATGAAGCAATGCTTGAAAGGTTTTGCATACTCGTGAAAGGTTTAACAGATCGACTGGCCGCAAACCGTAGCATATCTGGAAAAGGCGTTGAGATCAATTTCCGGACAAACGAGAAATTGATCTGGAGCGGACGGACTTGACAAAACAACTCGACCGCAAGCCCAAGGAGGCCATTGCCTGCTTGTGTCGCAGCAGCTAACGTGAGAGCAGCTAGCCGGCGGGACCCTCTGGTTCGTTTGACGGGTGGCTTGGCAGTGGTACTAGCTTCAGTGAAATCAGCGTCGTCATATTCTCGAGCCTTTCTCTTCTTCGAGCTCCTCGCAGGTGCGTGGGGAGCCGAGGATGAGGATTCTCTGTTCTCTGGGTCCGGAGACTGCACCTGCACACGGGCCCGTGACGATCGAGATCGCGTTTTCATTTTCATCTCCGGCGCCTTCCTCTTCTTCGAGGAGCTTCCTTGAGGGAGAGGATTGTCGTTGTTGGCCATCAAGTTGAAAGTTTTGGGGAAAGTCTATCTGCTGGGGCCAGCCGTTGTTTAAATACTGGAGATGGGTTTGGCCTTCATCCTAATATGATTTCATTTGTTAGAACAAACAATTGATGAATTGAGAACAACACACACTGTAGGCGCCCACGAGGCATGAGTTCAATTCCAATTTAGCGAAAACAAGAGACGCGAAAACAATAACAAGCATGCAGCTGGGTTACAGATTATTGTTCTTAGACGGAACTGTTGGATTTGATCACTAACCTTGTGACCCTTTCGAATAAAGAGTCATCCAACAGTCGTCAGGTCGTGATTTCACTCACAGTGACAACGTTGAATGGAAGTTCTTGCCAGTGTACAGCCACAGGCGATTCCCCTGACAATGGGCCGTGAGAGATAAGATTATCCTTTAAATAGGGGCAGTTTTTTCAATCTTCGCATCGGGGAATAAGATATGATATGATGAGGTAGGCAGGGCAAGGATTGTTAGGCTTGCAACAACCTATGCGCTTTCAAAACATCCTTGTCTGCGTAAGATATTTTCAACTGTACGCTCGATGCAGAAGTTCCAGGATCTGCAATACTATGACCTCGGCAATGTTCGCTTCAGAATTGACAACGCATGCCAGGAGCAGGGAGGAAAGGCAAACTACGGAGCCTCCTGAGAGGGACCGTCGATATAGCTCGATCTCGGAAGGTGGACCGAATATTTTTGGGAGGAACTCCCAAGAACGGATGATGAAGCATCGATATTTTAAGCACCGTAAGTTCGGCAAGAAATGATGGCTGTCGTTGTCTGCGAACAAGCTTGAGGTAGCGAGGAGGTGAAAGAGATTTTCGCGTGCCAGTGCCGACCTGTATATCTTCAGGTCAAGATCTATCGCAGCCGTTGTGGTTCCGCAAGATATCCGCAAGCTTCTATGTCGTCGACGTCCAAGTACAAAATATGGAGATTCGGAACAGTCCCTCCATTTGCTTTACAAAGAGGAAAAATCAAATTCTAAGTATGTACTCATATAACTACTAAATTCCACACTAACTACAACCACCTTCCAACTCTTATAGATGATGCCTCTGCCATATCGTTGCTTTGTAATAGGTTTCTCCAAACCAAAAGACCAAAAAAAAGGGAAACACGAAATAACCTAGATGGAGAGAGAAGTAAGACCAGGAAACGAGGATGGGGAAGAACCATGACCAAGACCAAAGTCGGGGAGAGAATTGAGAGGAAAAAAAGGGACTAGAGGGAGGAATATAAAAGTTCGAAATGAAAAAAAAAAAGAATATACAAAGGCCGGAGCAATATAGAGGGTACTTAGAGTTTTGGTAGGTGGTAGTTAGATAGGATAATAAACCTTCGGTTTGGATTGGCAAGCAGGAATTGGGAAGAGAAGGAATTTGTTGGGATATCGAGGTATGGGGGTGGTATAAAGCGCGGAGGTATTTTGGGCGACAGGATATGTGATGTGGTATGTGGTGTAGGGGTATGTGAATTTTCGGTATTCGGTATCAGGTTATAACTCTTGGATATCGAGGTTTGTCGCCAGGGAATGAAGGAGTGGAGATTGCGCGACTGAAGAAATGCGTTGTCGCAGAGACAGGAGAGGGTGATAAGCCGTAAGGAATGTCGAGATATTAAAATAACAAGCCGAAAAAAAAGGATCGTCGTGGCGGTACAGTAAACCGAGGTCGTACAATGAACTGGTGCATGTCGATGATCGATGTCGGGCGTTGATGATGGGCAGGCATGCGAATGATAAAAATACAAAAGAACGATCCAAGGGGTTCGCCAGCTCATGTAGCAGTGGCAACAGGCAAAGCAGCCGTCGTCGGTATAGGCGTGAAGCCCTTCCAAACCACGCCGCCTTCTGGCACAGGGAGGTACGCCGCTCGGTTATAATCAGCAGCTACATCGAAAAAAGAAAATCAGCAATCAACATCCCAACCACCAAGAAGAAACGCCACCCACTCTGCTGATACACCGAATTCCCCCACCACTTCACCTGAATCGAACCTCCTCTCGGGAACTGCAACGCAAAAAAGATAAACATCACCGCAATCACCGTCCCACTATCCAACGCAGAGCTCAACACATAATTAAACTTGCTCCACCATGCAAAGTTCCTCTTCCTAATGATGTACTGGAACACCACGCCCACGGCGAACCACGAGGAGTAGTTAATTCCCGTCGCAGGCGGAATAGCAGACACGCCGTTGAGGATAACCGGCGTGCTGACGTAGCGTACCCAGGATTTGGGGAAACGCCGCTGCCAGTACCAGAAGGGAACCGGGAGAAACGCGCCGACGACGATGGCGTACAGATGAGGGTGGTATATTGACCCGGTGCCGAATTGGCGTGTTGGGCCGATGAGACCCCTGTGAAGGACAGAAAGAAAAAAGAGAGGTGCTCGTCAGCCCGATGAAAGAAAAAGAGCAGAGAGTTACAAAAAAAGTTAGAATCCACGCACCAAACAGCAGAAGCTGTGAAGAACACTTGATTATGTGGGCATGTCAACTGAGAAGGTTGGTTCTTCTGACAAATCCCATCCACGTTCTTGAATATCCACTCTTTGACTCCGACTTGGACGAAGGCGGCTAGTATCGTAGCAATCATTTGCACTAGAAGGTCATTTCAGTAATATGAACTTTTGACCATGAACGAATGAGGAAGACGTACCCATGAAGGTGGCCCTCGGAGGCACTTTGACATAATGTCCCAATTTGAGATCTTGCACGAAGGAAGTAGCCGCCGCCAGCGTCTGCACCGAATACGCCTTGAACACCATATTCGCCAGAGGCTTTCCAGGCAACAGCGTGCCAGGGATAATTTGCGCAAGGATATTCAGCGAAATCTAACCAAAACATCATTAGCATCCATAATAAATGGCAAACATTTTTTTTAAGAAAAGCTCACCCCTTGCCCCGTCATCGCAAAAATAAACCCACTCGGCAAAATATACACAATCGGCAAAATAATACTCAACAACAACGCCCACACCGGCACCTCCGTATTCCACACCTCAACCGCCGCAATCGCCAAGCTGAAGAACACGCAAAACGAAATAATATACCACCAATCCGGCACTTCAGGGTAATTCCGCATCAGCTTCGCATGGATATCGTCCGCCTCCACACGCATCTTCTTGAACCCGTTCAGAAGCGTCCGACCATGGTAGAGCAGCGTGTGAACGATGACGCAGGTGCTGAGGGCAAAAGCGATGAGGTAGGTCACGGCGTAAGTGGCTGGGAGGTAGAGTGGCGAGTAGGCGAGGTAGGCGGATTGCGAGAACGTGTCGTTTTTCTGGAGGACGCGTTTGACGTCGTATACATTGCCGAAACGGTCGTAGGGCTCGTTCGCGGAGATCGGGAAGTGTGCGAGTTTCCATGACTGTAGGGGGGGGGGGGGGGGGCAGGGAAGGAGGGCCCAGGAGTTAGCGTGCACGACGGAGACGGAGAAGAGAAAAACAACGTACGTTTGTGTAATACAGAATCGGTGTCATAATCCAATAGAACAGGACAAATCCAAAGAAGATATGAACTTCGGCCCACCAAGGAACTGTATTATCCATCTTCAGTCCCCCCCCATTCCCGATTCAATTAATAAAAACTCACCCATCAAAGGACTCCCAATCCAACTAATCTGCGTCCAGTCAAAAGTAAGGATACTCATGCCCAATCCCGTGCGAACACCAAAGAGCTGATTAACAGGCACGTTATTCGGCGCAGCCCAGCATATGAACGAGAACACCGAAAGTGCCTCAAACAGGTATCCTACAAAGCGAAAAAAAAAATAGAATTAAAATCAGCAAAAAAAGGGGGGGGTAACGGTAACACAAAAACAATTGTGAAAGACCACCCACCAGGCAAAAAGAAAAACACAAAACTCGCCCCAGTCGTAATCACAAAAAACCTATACCTCGACATCCCCTTCGCCCCCCTCTCCCCACCACCACCATACATCCCAATCCCATCATCCTCATCCTCCGCATGCAACGTATTCAACAACGTACACGCCACCAAATTCTGCGGCCACACCATACTCGCCGGCCACACCAAAAACCTCCTGCACAGACCCGCAAGCCCAAACCCTGTCAACTGCGTCGCAAGCACCAAGGTCAACGAGAACCAATAGCCCATCACAAGCTCATAAAACACCTCGGACACGACGATAGCGTTGAGCGCGTACGGGTTCCCCACGGCCACATTGGCCATGATGTATACGAGCACATGTTCTTTGATGTTCCAAGGTCCGGGGTTGAGTGAGAATTCCAAGGCGCGGGGGTACGTCAGTGGGAGCAGGATGTTGACGATGAGCCTGAAGGGCGCGAAGGACGGTTGGTGGATGGGGAGGAGAAAACGCGGGAGGTGAGGGAGGGGAATCCGGTACGTCGTTATCGGCAGCGTAAATGCCAGGAATTTTCCAAACGGATACGAGATAAGCAACAGCGCGAGAGGTACAATCGTAGGCGCCGGCGAACGGAAGTTAAAGAACACATTGAGCGCGCTGTGGGTATAATCATATCATATCACGCATCAGCCTCGACGATTCAACCACACGACGGCAAAAAAAAAAAAACAAGGAAAAGAAGAAAGTAACCGACCTGCTCGTCATACACAATATCAACCCAACAAACCACATCCTTATCGTCATAGCCGGCATATCAGGGTCATCAATGTTCGACACAGACGCTCGCACTTCAGGGAACGGACTATCCTCCTCTTCGATCGCATCAAAGTCGAATTCCATCCTAGAAAGTGAATCAGAGCGAGTCAGCGTCAAGTTCATCGGATGCTCCTTTTTCGGAGAAGAATGGGTGCAGCTGGAAGTGGACGCCATGGCGGTTGTGTGTAGGCAACGAATGGGATAACGTCGAACGAGAAAGGAAAAGGAAAGAAAGAAAGAGAAAGTGGAAAAACGGCAGGCCACCAAGTAAAAGAACGAAAACGAAATGAAAACGAAAACGAAAGAAAGAGAAAGAAAAAGACTAAATCCCATCGAAGAAGAAGAAGAAGAAAAATAGGACCGAAGTACCCGCCTCGCGTCCTCTAGCGTCCCATCCATCCCCACCTCAAGGCGCTCTCGAACGCATACCCAGAACCTCAAACACCTTACATAAAACCCGCCAGCCAAGGAGCACCAGAAGCCCACACCTAACGAAACAACCCCAAAAGAGAAAAAAAACGCCAACGAAGCGAAGCACCACAATCCGAAAAGACCACACAGTCCCCAACAGGCAACGCGAGTCGCAGATCCAGCCCCACCCACCCGAAATCTTTGCAGATCACCCCGCGAATCCCACCACGTCGCGTCCCAATCAATCTCCGCCAGGGATCTCTACACTCCAAACACAAGCGGGGCCTCGCGTGGTTACGATCGTTCCAAAGATCTTTCCTACTCCTCGCAAGGAAGGAATCAAACAAGGAACGAACACCATATCCAGATCATCTGGATCGTACACGGACACGCTGAGCATGCATGAGGCTTCCGCAGCAGCCAGACACCCAAACGCAATCGATCGTGCGACCAAGGTAAATGAAGAGAAGAAGGGCAAGTGGCAGCATAAGGGAAAGAAAAAGGGGGGAGGAAAGGTAAAGGGTAAAAAGAAGCCGAAGCAAACCGAGAATCAGCACGTCCTAGTCAAGGGTAGTATGAAAGCCTCCCAGCTCGACTGCTCAATAAATCTCTGCACACGAGAATGGATCGTCGAAATAATTAAAAAAAGGACAGAAAAAATAGAAAAAAATAGACCACGATCCAAAGATAAAAAAAGAAACCACACCAACAAGAAAAAACAGGATTACCAATCCCATCCCCATCCATCCACCGAGACCAAAAAATAGACACATAAAAAAAGCACAATCATCATCATCATCCCTATCATCATCATCCTCGTCATCCACACTTGTGCCGAAAAGAAGCCATGCCAAAGAAAGAATGGAAGAAAAGAGGGGTGGGGGGGCAAAGGTCAAAAATCACGGCATGCCACGATGCACCAAAGAGCATGTCCAAGTTGAGTTACCGAGGAATCCAAGGTAGGGCAAGACGCCCGCAATGATTCATACCAGTGTGGCTCCGGGAGCCCACCGACGAACGTATCAAACGTTCGTCCCGCCAGATCGGACGATATGTGACCTCGAGACACGAGTAATTATCGTATGATGTCTGTTTGTTGACAGTTTGACAGGCGCGAGAATGGGAGTTGGCTGCCCGAATTCCCGAAGCCCCAATATGAAGAGAGCGAAAGTGAAATCGAAAGACAGCAAACGGGCAAGAAAGAAAGCCAAAAAAAGAGAAGGAAAAGAAAGGAGAAGCAAACAAGAAAAAAAGGAAAACGTCACCACAACCACTGCCACTTCGAAACCAAAACGCCCAAAGAAAAGGAATCAGAAAGAAAGAGAAGGCACTCACTTGATACTCCCCTCCCTATCATCATCCCACCTCCCACCTCTCCCAATCTCATCCGGATAATACCCACTAATCCCACTAACCCCACTCATGCTAAACGAATCCCCATCATCCGCACCACCATGCCCACCACCACTACCGCGTTTCGCTCTCGCAACGTACGACGCATCGTCCGACACATACGCGTCATCCCCCGGATGCCTATTATGCGAATGCGACTGCGAATACGATCGTCCAAACTCATTCGACGAGCGTCGGTTCGCGCTCAGCGTGCCTGCTGCTGTGGCGGTAGTTGCGGTGGCTGGGGTACGTGAGGTACCCCGCGTTTGGGCTGTTGTGGCACGGGAGGCTCCTAGAAAGATAAATTCATGTTAGTTAGTTAGGTTATGATCGTAGTAAGTAGTAGTAAGAAAGCAAATCCCGACCTCGTCCATAAGCATTCGCCATCGCCGCATACGCATAATAAGGCTGCGCATTCGGGTTCTTCATACGCTGCCCAAACCCAAAACCATGCCCAGCCTGCGGACTGGTCCCGCTATATCCACGCTCGGCGTTTCCAGGGGTATCAGGCACGCCCATGCCCACCGAACGCACAGCAGCAGAAGAAGGGTTCAAGGAAGCGTTCGACCCAACGTGCGGATTCACTCCTGTGGTAGTCGCACCAAGGACGGCATCCACAGACCCAAGACCATCAGTGGACGTTGATATTTTGGACTTCGTTTTCTTCGACCGTTGGCGGCGTTTTCGAGTACGCTTAGAGTTCGTGCCATCAGGGGACACAGTATTTTCCTCGTCGGCCTCACCAGACTCCTCCTCATCGTCATCGTCGTTATTTTCGGCAGCACCGTCTGTCGTTTTGGCGTGATGGACATCGTCATCGATAGCAGACGACTTCCGCCTCGCACGCGCTACGATTCTCGCACCGCTCTCATCCCCTGCCTTCGACCCAGCAAGCACAGGAAGGTTCACCCGCACCTCCTTCGCCTCACTCTCCCTAATCACACCCTCCCGCCCGCCTTCTCGTTCATATTCTTCCACGCCTAATTGTTCTTCGGGTTCCGGCTCTTCCTCAACTCGAGCTGAGGTCAACCGCTTGAGCTTGAAGAGCTCCTGACCTGTGGTTATCCCGCTAACCCCAGTAGAAGGATGCGAATCCGTGCTCGGGGACGGTGGGGAAAGCGGGTGTGTAGGAGGACGTGTAGTGGTAGCATAGGGATCGGATGTAGCAGCGTAGGGATTTGTCGGTGAATAAGGGTTGTTACTCGCTAGTTGTAGATGAGAATAGGGTGATACAGCAGAAGAAGAAGGAATGGCGCCAGCAGGACGGGACCAGGGATCGAAGGTAGGGTCGGGGTACGTTGGTATTGAGTGTGAGGCTATCGAACCCACAAGAGGAACACTGGAGGGTAATAGTGACGAGTTGCGCTTGGGTGCGGGGGTGAAAGGCGAGTGGGAAAACGGCGACGAGGAGGATGTAGACGCAGGGGATTCATGTGCTGGCGCCGTCCCGGCGCCGCCAACAGCATAAGGCGACTGTCCCCCCATCGCATAACCCAGCGTGCCCGTCGACGTCGAGGAACCCGCCACAGGCTGCTGAGTAGCGCCAGCAGCAGCCGCCGCCGCCGCTGCGGTCGCTGCCTCCTGGTCCGCCGTCGTTGGTGGAAGAAAAGCAAAGACATCTTCATCCTCGCTCTCCTCTTCGTACTCTTCCTCGTAGTCTACCTCGTAATGCGTGTTCCCGAAATACTGAGGTTGATGTGAGAAGCCAGCGGCGGTGGTGGGACGGCCAGCTGCAGAGGTTGTTGGGCGGGGAACAGCAGAAGACGGAGGACGACGACGAGGGATGGACATGGTGGTTAGTGGAAAAGGCGGGAAGAGTGAAAGGAGGGGGGCGATAGAGTGAATCCAGGCACACCATCACTTTACTCTCACCTGCCAAAAAAAATCGCCCAATCGCCGTGCCTGGATTCAATTCCTATCTCAGTTTCTGCACACAACCAACTCCCAAATAAACCGTTCACAGTCGTCGATCACTTTCTGCACACAATCCAACCCGTTCCTCGCACAATGAGCTAAACTCATTACGAGCTTCACCCGTCGGCGGTGGCCGGGGGTGGCAGTAGGACGGAAGCTTTGGCGCTGTCGCGAAACAGACTCTCAAACAATCTTATCTTTCAGGTCAACAGGAACACCGTTCATACATCGTTCCCCCCGCTGCACAACGTTTTTTGGCACGTTGTTCCCTCTCCCTTTCAATGTTATCTCCTTCCTCTGGCGCTCCGAAATTTGCTTCTTAATTTAAACGCATCTCGCTCTTTTTATCCCCCCGGAAACATCAAGGGCTCTCTCAAGTCGTCGTTTCAATTTCTTTCCACGATGCAATGTGTCTCCCACTCTAGTACCCAGTGTCGCCACATCCAAATCTATCATCCCCTCCATCTAACCAGTAAATAGCACCCTTCCGAGGCAAGCCGAGACATGAACTCAGCTCAAGCCACAAACATTACATTGGCATTAGTCCCGAGTAACTGAATCACAAGCCGCAATATCAGGCATAAATCACATTTGGCAAGATTTAATTCTTATCCATGCACGCCCCGGAGCGGACTCACTACACAGCACTAGAACTGCGACTCGGAGGAATCAATTGCATGTTGAAACGACATCGGCGTAACCACCTATACACATCACGATAGGTAATCAACCCCCGACCCGAAAATACAAGATCCCCGCTGTCCCTACCGACAGCCAATATACAATCGGTAAAAATGGACACGTATGCAACCGAAAAACCCACAGATCTTTTATAAATAAAAACATGTAACGAAGGAAAATCACAAGCTCTCGAGACTTTCACGCCCTACCTCCGTCTCTCCGAGTCCGAGTCCAACTTCGAAAACCCCGGACTCAGTCAGTCATCTTTCGGACTCAAAAACGCTCGGATTCCGGGCGGCAAAATATTTCCCGCTGAAGCTTCCTGAAATCACGTACGGCATCGGCGTCAATACTTCGCATCTAGTAGTGGTAGTAAGTATCGCCTTAGTATCACAACAACTTGAAGCCTCGACCATCACTGCCAGCAACGGCCAACCCGAATCACAGTTCTAGAACCACCAGTCGAGTCGGTGTCATACCTCGTCGCGATGCACATCGACCGCGCGTCGTGTCAGCACTTGAGACCAGTACAAAGTTATCAGTATTACATGGTCTCGGCTCCCCGCCGCTCGTCGCTTTAATCTTTAAATTGTCACCGAGTCCGCCGACTCGGAGAATCATCCCAGCGCAAACCTACATACTTAGAATGAGCGAGTTAAGATAGCGGTGATCCATATCCCGCGTGCCTCAACGAAACGTCGTCGGCTGCGCAATATTTCAACGCTTCTCCGGAAAAGTTCAAAGTAAAAAGAAAAAAATGATACCATCTGTAAATTTATATTGCCATACCGAATAACTAGAGCATCAGACAAAACTCTGAGAAAACAACCCACCCGGAACCGACCTCATCCGAAGGCCCGCCATCATCATGATCATTCCAGACGTACATCTACATATGACACTACCCATCGGCTCGAACAAGAGCAATGGAAGGTGCAAAGAAAATTTATTCGGAAATTAAGGAGCAATAAAACCTCGTCAATTTTAAAATTAACATACATATATCCGAAAACACGAACATCAAAGGCACGAACGTTGACAGAGCGAACAAACGAACGTTCACCATATAATATAGGTACTTGCGGCGTACGTGTGAGTATCCACATGTAAAATAAACGCCAAAACTCCCAGTGTCAAAGGTCCGTCGGTCCGCTGCCAGTGTTGAACTCAGCGTTTCACCTATCCATCATGCCCACTGTCGAATCAATCAATTAAATATCATAATGTCAAGTTTGTATGATCCCAATGACTGACAATTCCATCACCTACTACGTAAAGCAAGGAAGTAACAAACTTGAAAACCGCCGCCATCAATCCACGGGCGTCTAGACAGGCATTCATCAAAAGCAAAGCAACAACTCGATCGATCGATCAATCAATGGTGGCTTCTTGGCGCTTATGTATCGACATACAAATCATTCATACATAATTTATGTAACATAAAACCGCCTGGTACCTGTTACAGCCGGATTATTCGTTCATACAAGTCATGGTTGTATGGAGATTAGGGCGTTCAATAACTTGGGTTTCGATTAATGGACCGGGCCTGAGGTAGGGATGCAAGTATGGATCTGTATGGATGGCTGCGCCACGGATTCGTAAACGACAGGTTACCGTGGCGCATAGAGTTTTCAGGGATGGGTTTTTCTCGGAATATAAACCAATGCTCACTCGGGCGAATATCGTCGCCAATCTCTGCCATATTGCCCTTATCCTTTCAACGTATCCAGTCTGAGGAGTCAGGGGTGCAGCGGCAGCCTGAGGGCGACTAGCGCGAACTTTCTTCAGCCAAGGCGAGTTCTATAACAATGCTTACATGGGAATACCATTTCTTCTCAACGTGGTTTCGTCAAACTAGAGTCATTTGAACAATGTAGGCGGCAATTGTCGTCGATATCTGAGTTACGACGTGGCCCCTTCGGTTGATCCTCACCGGCAGACGACGGACGAGGCAACTTGGAAGTGTTCAAATAATTAACCGTCCATCCACGTCCGAGTTTGTCAGAAATCCCGAAAACGATCCTCCACGGTTCTTTGCGTAAACTGGGATGTGGTGTTCTGAGAACGGTGCGTGATAATCAGATGACCAGGAGTAACTCTGCATGGTCCAATCATTATTAGTACTTTCGAAAAATTCAACCGAGCGACATTATACAAACAAACGGAAAAACCGCAAGTGAATCATTATTCAAGTAACAACCCAAGCAATGGATTTTCATCAACCCCCGGCTCTCAACTTAACCTTAACAACTCCTCATGAAGAGGCTTGTACTCGGGTTAGGCGCCCAACCACGTGGGACTCCGAACAGATCACCATTGCGAGGGGCCCCAGTAAACACATACCGCACGAAAAATCACCACCTCAAATTCAGGCCAACAAGGTTAACAGCCGACACCGCAAACGTTGCGACGGAATCCACGGACGATGGAAGGCGTACAGTACGCATATGCATGAAGGGCAACGCTAGTATACGCATCGGAAGGTCCAACCTTGAGTAGGGAACATTGTATTAAAATCAAGACGAGAGAAAAAAGGATTCAAGAAGACACATGTACCACAATGGTACAACGTCGCGCGTTCGCCCCTCTGGTAGATTACAACGTCAGAGTCCGAAGATCTGTACACAAGGTCCACTTCACGGGCCATCGGTCCTGGGTACACATCCACCGAAAGACAAGCTTGGATGCCCGTTCTGTAAAGTTATCCGGAATTCGGTTATCATCTGCGCTCGCGAGATCCTCCATCACTCTTCGAAGGCGGGAAATCTGGAGATCGCGGATTCGCCTTTAAAATTCAAGATATATCAGAAGTATAGTTCACGATACCTCGAGAATCCTGAGGTCATTGAACTCGTGTTGTTCAATCAATTTCAAAACTGCATCCATTTCTAAAAGGGACTGGGAGACGCGTTAAAAGATAATCTAAATGAATGGCCAATAAGTTTACCTGGGAAATGTATTTTGGCCTCCTTGTGAACTAAAAAAGAGCATTCGTAACTCGCAAACATCAAAAGAAAATAAAGGGACGTACCCCATAATCTCTCGCCTTTCCACAAGGTCCCAAAACATGTTTAGCAACATAATTAGCCCAGCTCCGAACCTTGGCGAGCTCCGATCCTGGCGCACCCTCCCGCTTCAGTATTTCATCCCACCCTTCAACGCGCTCTTGAGCATTTAGACATTGACGAATGGAGGAGTAGAAAAGGCTTATAGACAAGAACTGTTGTCTCTTTGACCTGCGCGATTCGGCGAGGGCGACGAGAGGGCCCGCGTCATTGCCTGAAAAATTTCGAATGACCAAACATTCCAGTTTCGGAAGTAGAGGCTGTTGGGGTACATTTGGGGTGATAGGATCGCCGCGTATCAAATGAGAAAAATAGTGTGACGGAGTATCGCAAATACTGAGACGCTTCAGTAACGGTGTTGCCGATAGGAGGCGTCTGAAGTCGTCCTCTGTCAACCCGCGAACATGGAAATGAAGAATGAGAAGGACAGAAGATGAAGGTAGCGTCGTCAAAAGCAAATCCCTGACAATCAAAGACGCCCCCGGAAGAACAGGGTGCCCCTTCATGAAAAGGAATTCCAAGTTTGGAACCGCCATCCACCGAAAAGGAGTCTCGAACTCTTGCCCAAATTGAAAATGGGGCGGTTGATAATTACTGTTGTCGATGAAGAGGAAGTTGAGTTTGTCGAATAGGATGGGTTCCGTTGGATACTCGATCCTTGAAATGGGACCACGGAAAGTACAGGCCTTGAGGTTAGGTCCGGCAGGCCGCATGGACTCCAAGTCATCCGGGAGTCCTTTAAAAATGGAGATTTCATTCCAGGGGAGCTGCAGGAATGAATGTGACTGCCAACTATCGGCAATTACTTGCCTGAGACGAGGCGCCAACACGCGCAGCCGAGGATATGGTCCAGACACAAACATCCATGCACCTGGATAACGACACTTGAAGTTGAGCGATTCTAATATTGGCGCATCGAGCTGCCCAAGCCTCTCCACGATGCTCAAGTCGACATGTAGGATAGCCGTCTTCCATCGATGGCATTGGGCTGCCAGGAGGTCCAAACATGGAGATTCGAGTCGACCACCCTCTAATATCAGGTTATTGAACACTTGGAGGATGAGAATGGTGACGTGAATGGGAGCATTTCCGGAACGCTCGATAAATGTCCGCATAAGCTGAATTTTGGATTCAGGTTCAGGTTGGTCCGACTGCCACTTGCCCAAAGCAGGGATCGAAGTCCACAATCTCTGTTCGGCTAGAGCGACTTTTCTCCAATATCTGCATACCTGCGACAAACGAAGAATAAATCGATGATTGGGTTCCTCGATTGCGACGTCCGGTTCGGTCTCGAAAAACCTTTCACGAGGTATGGCGAATAGAAAAATCTCCGTGAGCAGTTCCGGGGGGAGGTAGCGCAAAGGGGATAACAAACATTGGTGTTTGTATATAAATGCCTCGAGTGAGAGTAGTTCCGCAAGATCCTCGAGATATTCTTTGTCCGGCCGTGGGCTCAAGAACTTGGGTTTGATGGTTTTAAACACAGCCTCACGTGCGAACTGAGCCAATTGTATCTGATGCTGAATGTATACCCTTTCAGATTCGGTGGGAGGATCGTTCGTTTGGAAAAGATGAGGTGGAAGAGTTGTGGAAGAAGCCATTTTGATTTCTGAAGAGCCAAGACGGACGAACCCGGCTTTTTTACGGCGAGTCCACGTGATGAGGTAGATAACTTGGTACGTCGCAGCTTTAGCGCTTAAACTTTGTCGTGTTCCATACAACGGCCAGCGATCTCGAGACGACGAAAGAGAAGAAGCATGGAATGTTGAGACATCGAAGAATTTAGAGGGATTGTTGTTTGAGCGTTCGCAAAGTGTAGCACTGCGTTCGTTGAGGCAACGCCGGTTGATGGGGTCATGTTCAGATTTGAGTTGACCATCAGCTGGGGTCCGGCACAGGGTGAATGGGACCCACATGTACAAATGCTTGCATTATAAAAGTATCCAATAAATTCCTACTCCTTGGCATGTTCTAAGTATTTTTTTGAGATTGAATATGATCGGCGACACTATCGGCAAGGAATCATCCAGCTATATAGAGTAGAAATGAATTCACAACACCCTGTAGCATTGAGTAACTTCAACGGTAAGCCTGTGTACCTTCATGTCGTCGAAGACCCTGAAAGTCATTCGAAGCCAGTCAAAGAGCTTGCTTAATTCGATTAAGTATGCGCACAGCGCCTATTCGCCACACGATACTCGACGGAGGTTTGCCCAAAGGTCAGCAGGAATTTAGGTGTCTATTCACGGATCCAGCTTTGATCCGTTTTGCTGTTCTCGAATCTCAAATCCTGAATACATCCTAATTCGTGTGATCACAAACGCCAAAGCAATTTAAATTATCTACAAAGACCGAAATCAAGTGATGCTGGAGTCAATGTCGGGAATCGCTAATTCGCCTTCTCAATTAATTTCCCCAATGGTGGATAGCGGGCGGGAACTTGGCTTGTTGGTCGTCCTACGATTTAAGCCCCGTCGACGCGCCTTCCGCCTTCGCATTCCTTGCCGTGGATCCATGAAGATGCCGAACGTTTGGCACTCCAACTTGGGCCTTGGCAAGCGCATCATAGCTCAGCAAATATTCGCGACGCAATGATTACGGCTTTTAAACATGATCGAGGGCCTTTTTCAGGGGTTATATTGAGATGACCGGTTTTAAGTTTATCTCCTAGAAGCTCTCAAAGCGTGTCATCCCCCACGCCCTCTTATCTAGCCACTGTATTCCGGGTTGGTTTCTAGGGCCGATCACGTCTAATTTGCCCAAAAATATCCCTTCTTCCGTTCTAAAGCAGGGCTCCGGGAAATATATGGGACATCGCTCATGACGGGCTGGGAGTTAATATTAATTTCGCAGCTATAATGGAGCTCGAGATTTTAGATGCCTGAAGTTCGCGCATCTCTCTCTCTTAATTACACCTCCTCTCCGGTCAACTCGAGCACCCCACATTCTTGAAATGCTCGGTAACAGATATATCGTAAGTTTTGGGATGCAGAAAACTCCGTTCAGCAATTCATGGCCGTCCAATGAAGATAGGATCCCGAGTGCGCTTTAATCCGAAAGGCTCTGACCACCTTAAGAATTTCTTCGGGATCGTGACAGGACACTACGACCCATGGGTAGTGATAGAGGAAACCTTTTCAACGGTAAGCACCCATCCGCAGCGTCCGAATCATAAAGATGACTGACCACATCCTAGATATTTCCTTCATATACAATCAAAAATATTGTTGGGACAAGGTATGAGGGAGTAAGCGAGGAGTATCTTGAGCTGTAAGCACACATGATCTTATGGCACTGTTGTGAAAATCTGAACATTCGTTTCGCAGGGCGTAAAGGGCGTCGGAGACGCTGACAGAAGTTTTAGAGAGAGCGTACACAAAGAAGCCAAAATGACGCCAGCCAGCACGCTCTTGGGCCCATAGTATTCAGGGGTCAGGAGCGTTCGCTGGGGTTGGGGATGCCTTTGCAGACAGGAACCACCGATTGTGATGTTATTTCCCGCGAGGGAGGGCACACGTGAACATATCAATTACACATACTCACATAATACTAATAAGTGGATCTTAGAGTTATACCGCATTTCAGCACTGTGTGTCGACTTAAACAAGTTTTCTTGCCTGGAAGGCTTGGGAAGAACATACCGAACGTCGTGCGATTTTGGAAACATAAGGCAACTCAGTATTTTCAAAGTATGATCGTACACGGTCTTACACGGTCCATCCTCGGAACCGCGGAAGTATGAGGGGTGGCCAAGGCTTCAACGGATTTATCATTTGTCGATCTTGAATTGGGGCGCCACAATATTGAACCCTGCCGATTTCACGGTCACCGTTCACCGGCCATTTGCTGCGTTTTGGTTTTTATCTCCTTTATTCCTCAAAGCGCTGTGCGTTTGAGGATCCATTGATAGTCAACAAGATAGATGCGGACACGAGACAGTTCAAAGTTAGTTGAACCGTCGCCGTTGATGGTGTCACGAAGGGTGTCACATTTTTATCAGAAAAACATATCACTAGACCGACCACCACTCAATACGCCACCACTGCCTAATGGTTTGGTTCAATTCTGTCTCCTGGTACTATTTAAAATCCCACGCAACTTCCCCATAACTTCTCACCGCCGCCCGGAGCAAGCCTACGGTACTCCACGACCAATCACACTATCAAAACACTCGTCTTTCCCCTCTTGAACCGAAAATGGGGGAAACGCTAAACGGACACGGAATGGACTCCACAATTCCATGGAAGTCACGCTGCGATAATTCTGTTAAGCCAATCCGGGATTGACTGATTCTGGGAGTTGAAGAAACGTTTCATTCGAGGGAGCACAGTTTGTCTTGTTTTATCCGAAATCCGTACCAATTGCTTAGAGGGCGCGTGTCGACATAGATATGTCTTCGAATCACGGACAGCTATCTAGTATTAGACATGGTCAACGAAGATCAAAGGTGTGCGCACGCGATACTGGTCGAAACTCAGGAGGAGTCGGGCATGTTGGTGGTGGCAAATTATAATCATGCTGGCTTCATCGTCATCGGCGAGGTCGTGGAGTTGTTTGAGGCGGTGTGTTGAATTGACAACCCAAGCTATGTTTCACTGATCATATTTAGGAGGCGTGCCGGATGCGGGGGGTCGTATGTCCAAAGGAGGTGCCGTGCGCGAGGAGCTTGAAACCTTTCCCACTCGTTTTTCTGTGGAGAAGTATGTCAGACGTTTGGAGGCGAATAAAAATGGCGCCGAGTAACTATGAACATCCATTTGCCGAAACGGTTGACCCAACTGCGTGAAAGTCTAATGCTACCAGAGGAGCTCGGTTTCCGCTTGAATTTCACCCACAAGAATACATTTCTGCACGTTGGTGGTGTTGGCTTATCTTTCTCAGACTGTGATTATGTTCTTTCCGGGAGCCAATCTGACAGCACGAAACGAACACGAGGAGGAAACGTTGCCTACGGTCTCATCGATAGATAGGTCCTGAAAATAACGTAAACCTTCCGTCGCCTTCTGCGAACGCTTCCACGACCTTTGAACCCAAGCAAACATGGGCGAAATCCCCTATCTTGATGGGGCATCCAGCTCCAGCGACACTGGAAAGGCTACAGCAACGCCCACGAAGGATGAAGCTTTCTTCATCGAGAGTATATTCATTGTTTTTGAGGTTCGTTTCCACCCGGCGTGATTGAAACGATAGGGAGACTGACAGACTGTCCAACCTCTAATTCCTCAGGTCGAGAACCGGTTGTTCCGCGTTCCGAGTTATATGTTCTTCAAGGAATCCCCGACCTTTGTGGAAACATTTGATCTTCCCCCTCTGTTTACTGAGAACCACGGCGACGGTACGAACCCGGAGAACCCTATCGTGCTGCCGGATGATGTGCGATGCGAAGATTTTAGGAACCTGCTTAAGGCTCTATATCCTCGGTAAGCATTCAACCTCATGAGCGCTTCAATTAACTGATTTGAACGATGTTCGTAGTTCTGTTTCTCTTCGGCTCTCCCTTTCCAAGGCGGAGTGGATCTCCATTCTAAAGCTTTCCACAAAATGGCGGTTTCTCGGTTTGAGAAAATTGGCGAAATCGGAACTCGAGGCAGGAAAGGAGCTCAGCTCTGTCGAAAAGATCATTCTTGGAAGGGATATCTATGATTCTTCGTGGATTTCAGCGGGTTACAAAGAGTTGGTTCAGAAATCGGATACCATCACCGATGACGAGGCCATCGCCATCGAACTCCCCATAGCCATCAAGCTCTACAGGATACGCGAGATCAAGTTGCGCCAATCGCTGACTTCGGCCCTGCGTGCAGTCGAGGAAGTCTTCGCCATGGAACTTGGCGTGATCCTCTCCAAGGAAATGGGATATCGCACTGACCAGGAGGAGGCAGAGGCGTTAGCGGAAATGAAACGTCAGCTTGGGATCGAGGAACAGCAGCGATTGTTAGAGGAAAAAAGCGCTATAGAGCGGGGCGAGCCCACGACGACGGCAAATGAGGAAAAGAGCTGTGAGATTGAGGTTGAGGAAAAAGCTGGAATCGAGCCGCCATCGATGGGGCGGCTCTTTGGGGGCGAGATGACAAATGAGCAGAGCACATTGGGTTGGGGGATGTTGTTCCAACCAACTTCAGCTACTACTAAGAAGAAAAAGCCCAATAAGTATCGGTGATTAGTACGTACCGAGGGGCTTCATGGCGCAAGGAAATTTGGCGAATTTCATCCTTTACATACTGTAAATCCATGAACAATCTTCTGTTCAAAACTGAAGCTTGTACGACCTTGTACGTACTTGTCTTTGAGGGCCATTGCGGTGCATGGCAGTACGAGTCTTTTATATTTGACTTTATTTAGCTATAATTATTATGAAGAGAGGGCTATCACACCATATTTGTCGGCTGTGCTGCCAATCAGCACAATGGCCGCCTTTTCCCTCAAATCCGCAGAGGTGATCTTCAAGTTCCTCAAATATTCACGAGCCACCAAGATTTCCAGCACGGTCTTGATCTAGTAAGCTATCACCTTTATTTATTCTATTACCTGTCTCAACATCTAATGTTTCTTTCTCGGCTCCAGTTCCTCCCCTATAGCAAGCGGCATTGAAGGTATGTTTAGTTTACCACTACTGCCACTTATGCTCATGATTTTTTCGCCTTTTTTCAGCTTTTCTCTCCCGAAGTTAGCCCCGC
>KN831822.1:0-100762 GCA_000827355.1 Hebeloma cylindrosporum | reverse complement strand
TTATTGCTATTTGCGCAAAAGTTTGGAATCGTGAGAATTGATCAAATTTTGCATCTTCCGGGGCTGAAACTTGTTCAGCGATTATCTCAACAACCAGCCGTTCGATTTCAATATTTTTAGTAGATTTGGAATGTCCTCGTTAATACCTATCGCACAATGTAGCCTATATGTGAAAAAACCTCAAATCGAAATTCGTCTGTGGGGGGGGCCCTGTTTGAGAGTGTGCAAGCCCTAGAGCTGTTTCCTGGTCGAAATTTACACATATAAAGCCAGATATCAATGTAATATGTTATTATACAGTGCGTAGTGCAGAAAAAATTGCGGAAATCGGTTCGGTCTTGCCCGAGAACGAGGAGACGCGGTGCAGGCTTCATCACACAGCCACCACACCTTCTTCGTTCCGTTCCACCAACGTTCCACCACCAGTGCCATGGTCAGAGGACAGCCCCTCTCAGATGACCTGAGAAAGGTCATCCTAAACATGGCTCGCCATCTTGACGTGCCTGCAATCCGTCATTATACTGGTTGCGCAACTTCATCTATCTATATGTTGCTTGCCGATTACCGGCGGTTGGGATCAGCAGCTCGTGCACGTAAAGCGCATGAACGACGTGGAAGGAGACGTATTCTTGTATCTGAAGATGTTCGTGTAAGTATTCAGTGAGATCCAAGTGGCTAGATAACAGTTCTACACTGGTATAATTTAGTTTCTTCAAGGAAACATATCACACACCCCGGATCTCTATCTCGATGAAATGCGAGAGCTCCTGCGTGATCGAATAGGTACTGATGTCACAGAATCCACAATCTGGAGAGCCCTGCGACGAAGTGGATTTACAATGAAATCAGTGATGGTTCTTTTCTGTTTCCTAAAGTTGCATTCACTCATTTTGCTTGTGGGTTTTCAGATAACCAAAGATGCCCTGGAGCAGAGTGAGTTCAAACGAGGCCTGTTTCGTGTCCGCTATGGCAATCAGTTTACACCTGAGCAAACGGTTTTCGTTGATGAGAGTTCCTTTGACCGCCGCACTGCCATCCGTGGAAGAGCATGGGCATTATCAGGTCAACGAGCTGTGCGAAAATGCTTCTTTGTTCGTGGTCGGAGGTATAATTTTATTACTCGTATACCACTATATGGTGAGCTTATTTTTTCAAAGATATTCTCTCCTACCTGCATTATCCATGGATGGAGTCATCTGGGCGAAAGTTGTGGAAGGATCATTCACCAAACCCCTTTTTCATGAATTTATTGGTGAACTATTGACAAGAATGCAGCCATTCCCAGGAAACAACTCCGTCATCATCATGGACAATGCCCGTATTCATAAAAATCAAGAAGTTATTGATATGATTGAAGAAAGGTGTGATTCAGCATAATTCTATCGAAGAGCTCCTAATTTTGATAACACATGTTCAGAGGAATGCGTGTCATGTTCCTCCCCCCATATTCCCCAGATTATAACCCAATAGAGCTGGCATTTTCCTCGATCAAATCCTTTGTTAGACGGGACAGGACACTTGGGCGGGAGGATCTTGATCAAGAAAAAGATGACCGATATGTATATCTCCACCTTCTAGATGCTGCATTTTCTATCTCATCAGAGAAGGCAATCGGGTACTTTCATCACTGTGGATATATTTGAGAATCTATCTACACTATACTAGTTAAAATCGAGGGTATGGACTAGCTCGGGGGGATGACTATGAACAAGTTTAGAATAAAACGGCAATAGAATAGTCAGATATGAGCGTGAACCAGAGCATGAAACTTATATAACTTGCGAGATAGCCAGTGACTAATTGAGGCGCTGTCGCTTTGGACTCCGAATGCTAGCAAGGTCCTCCTCGGCATAACGAAGAAGGCGTTTTGCCAGCCCGATGGTCATCTTCGTAAGATCCATCAACTCCTGCGCATTGAAGCTGACCAAATCGGCAAGATCTTCAATGTCGTTTGCTTCAAGAATGGGAATAAAATCGAGCGCATTTGAGGACTTGCGACCAGGAATGGTGTCGAGGGTTTTGAACCAATCCTGAAGGGATGGGATGTCTGTGGTAATCAATGGTGATGCTGGCCGTTTCGCTGGAGTGACAGGCTCGTTGACCAGGGCTGCTGAAGCATTAGACGTGATCCCAATTTCAGAGCTAGTATGCATAGACTGAGGCGTAAGGGCTGGGCCACGAGCCATGTCCCGCATAAGCATCACCCCCAACATCTGCTGGATCCACTGCGGAGGTTGCGAATGATCCGGGCTTTCTGCCTTCACTGTCTTTGCAGCTGCGCGCTTTGCAGCCTCCTGACGTTTCGCAATTTTGGGCAAGTCAAGCTTGTCAGGAGGAACACCAGCAAGCGCATCACCATCAACCTAAATAGATAATATGAGAAAATAATTTTTCGTAACGTCGGGTTCACAGACCATGAGTAACGCCCATTTCGCAAGGTCATTTGTGGTAAGATGATAATGCGAACCATCGTCCTGAATAACACATGATTTCTTATGTTGCTGGCAGTGGTGCCTCTTTTCGAGTAAGTGGACTTTCTCCATTTGCGCGCTCTCTCTCCCAGTAAGAGCCGCTGAGGGTGCCTCATCAATGTTCTTTTTCTTCTTCGCAGACGAAGCCTTGCACATGAAAAATAAATGAGAATTCAGTGAGACACGTTAACGATGAATCATACTGGGGTTGCATTATTGTCGGAGCTGGCAATGGTATCCACGATGGTGATAACAAAAGGTTTGATACGTTTGGGAGGCCCACGTTTGACGGTGAAAGATTCGATGTATTCGCGCACATCACGTATCAATTTTTCCCAACATTCTTCATCTTCGAGAAGCTTGGGAACCGGTTTGGGGGACTTGGGTAAAAAAGAGGGAATATAGCCAATGGCCGCCATTCGAGAGGGTCCAGCATCCATCCTTGCAGCAATTTGGCGGAGAACATGCGCAAACGAGGATGCAGAGGTAATTCCAGAGACATCTCGCTTCGCGTTCTTGTACGGAACCTCGATAGGTATGTCGAAGCTGCTCGTAGATGCATGTGGCTTGGAAGAACGTGATGGGGACTCAACCGGGAGTAACAGGTCTGGGTAAATATGTTAACATGAGTTTACGAGACTGGATGCAGACTAAGGAATTGACATACCGCCGTTGGAGATATCCTCATCATCATCACTATCTAATTGGTCGATATCATCGTCGTTTTCCTCTTCATTGTCCTCTATGTCGCTAGTGGTAACCAATGGGACACCAGGAGGAATGTTGAACATGGCACGGCAGTACTTGTCGATGGGTTCCTCTGGCAGGGCATGGCTGCGCATCGAGACCAAAGTTTCAGCAACGCCTCGAACTTCTTGATCATTGTTGGAGGCGTTAGCGAGCACAGTTGAGTCCTGTGATACCTTTGCCCCTTTACCTGTGGGACGAGGTTTGGGCCGGGGTCGACTTTGAGCAACTGCAGCTGGGTTGATGAGGTTTTCCTTGGTCTTATTTGACGGGGTCCGACGAGCATTCTTTCGAACTGTAAGCCTCGACATAGCAAGGAAGATTGGACGAGAAAAGAATTATAAAGAAATTAAAAGAATGTGAGCATAGAAAGAGAGCGAATTAGAGGAGTGGTGGTGGAACGGAACGAAGAAAGGTGTGGTGGCTGTGTGATGAAGCCTGCACCGCGTCTCCTCGTTCTCGGGCAAGACCGAACCGATTTCCGCAATTTTTTCTGCACTACGCACTGTATAATAACATATTACATTGATATCTGGCTTTATATGTGTAAATTTCGACCAGGAAACAGCTCTAGGGCTTGCACACTCTCAAACAGGGCCCCCCCCACAGACGAATTTCGATTTGAGGTTTTTTCACATATAGGCTACATTGTGCGATAGGTATTAACGAGGACATTCCAAATCTACTAAAATTATTGAAATCGAACGGCTGGTTGTTGAGATAATCGCTGAACAAGTTTCAGCCCCGGAAGATGCAAAATTTGATCAATTCTCACGATTCCAAACTTTTGCGCAAATAGCAATAATCCCCGCCTAGTCAAGAGCTGGAGATTCGACTTTGAGGACGCATTTGGGACGCCGCAGGGGCTTGACCTGGTACTAGAGCCGATTTCGATATGAATTTGCCTCATTTCGCCATTTGTCTCCTTCGAGTCGCATGCATCCTCATGAAAAGCAGAAGTTGAAGGAGGGAAATGGCCAATTCATCGGAATGAGAGGATAGAGAAAGGAATCTGAGTGGACGAGAAAGGATATACGTGTGATAGTGCCACTGGTGAGAACACCGCGCAGATCCTATTTCCATTGAGCGTCTGAAAACAACATGAATAGGGTGACGGGTCATCGAGTAGGTCCTGAGCTGGGATGATAAATTGCCACATGTAAATGCCTCAATATCTGAGAACGTGGTGCAAAAGCCCAAGGGCTGGGCTGCAACAGGCATCTCGGTATATTCGGAGACGAAAACATACCAGAGACAAGGAGGACGTACCTTCTAATCCTTATGCAGTATCATTTAACCTGTTAAATAAGTACATTAGGATACTGAACTTGGGGTCGATAGATGTCGGAATATGATTACTCGATAGTTGGACATAAGAATAGAGGAGGCGGAACTGTGAAAATAAAATCACCTTCAATCCTTTTTTTCATTCAGGAGGACGGACGCTACATGCTTACCTTCTGTTCCGAAAGATCGGTATTACGAAGCTGGTGTCGGATGCTCAGTCCCATGCCGACCGTATTAATGAATATGAATAGCGCAACGCTGGGGACCACGAGGCTCATCGAGTGGATGTAACTCTGATCGGCCCCACCATACTGGAGAGACGTTTTCCCTTGGCCAAACCATCCCCGAACCTCCAGAGAGCCGAAGAGAGACACGAAATACCCAAGAAGAAAGCTCCACAGTGCAGTTAGAAGCCAGGAGAGAGGACAGCTCATATGCGGGAAGCTCCAGGGTGTCGTAACGAAGGCCGTCAAGTATTCATCCACAAAAGATGAGCGCGGGGCGCTGAGAGCCGGTCCATATTGGATATCCCGTTGGGCGCAGCTTTGAACACGATGTTTGAATGGAACTGCAGACGGTAAGAGTCTTTATACCTTTCGGCGATGGATACTCAAAGGCTGGTGGTTTATAATCATGAGTATAAGCCATTCATGCCTCTAGATAGACGCAAACAAGTGCGCGTTTCGCTGAACGAAATCGTTCTTCAGTTCCTTCGAACTGTGCCTGTGAGTAGACCCAATTCTGATAAGTGACGACCAACCTATCTCCCTTCGCCCTTAATCTACTTTTCCTGCAGATTAACAAACGGCCTTGAAGTCTCTTGTCGTACGAAGAGCAGTAGATGGGTGTTAAACGGTACTGCTGCAGATGACTGGACTGATGGCGGTTGGAAACAAACCAACGATTGATGGCATCAGCTAAACCTTCCCACCACCTATTGACTGGGGGAATTTTCAGTGGACCGCCGCATGATGCTGCATCTCGACTGGAATTCTTCCTTTCCTCCAATTCATTATTCAACCACAGTTTCAGAAAATGAACATATCGGTCGACAGTAAGGCTAACTAGTCTCAGCTCCTTTATTGGCAGTCACCAAACGTACGCGCCTAAGCCCCGCAGTCCTTCACCGTGACCCTGTCTACTATTCTAGGTTGTGGCAAGGTTGTGGGTCAATGCATTTTCACGTAGCGTGTCGAAGACAATGCCCCGGTAATTTTTACTTTACAACCTTACGGCCGGTCAACTGGCGAATGTTCAAACGTTCAAGCTTCCAGATACCCCACCGCTGGGAGCATGTTGTACTAAGGGCCTATCTTCCGCTCCCGTAAACGACGTCTCTTCCTTATAAAAGTGAAAATAGGTATACACAGAAGACCCAAGTCCTTCTTGGCACCGGACTTCGGAAGGACGTTCCATGCTTCGAGAGTCCGCCCTTCGCAAGCTGCCTATGCGGCCGTTCGCATTGCTGGCTTCTCTTTTGGAATTGAATCGTAGAGGGGCATGAGTTTGGGAGTAGGTTTGTCCATTTATACCATCTGATGAACAGGAGGAGATTCCTGCGATTCTATCCGCAATCTGCCAGACGACGGCTGAGCGAAGGGCGGACTCTTGCATTTCGGGGCTTTCTAGGAGAATCGTAGACCGGTGACCTTGGTCTGTCTATTGTTGATAGACAGACCGGTCGATAATAATGTCTCAGTCCCGTAGTGCCCGAGATGATCACATGCTGTCACGTGTCGTAATTTTTGACTACAAATGCAGTTGTAATGAAAAATCTTTCCGGGTGTCGTCTGCACCCTCTAAGCTTCCAGAAATAATTAATGTTAACTGTAATTGTATATCAGTTACTCATTCCTCAAATTTTGACACGTATTTCCCCCAAGAAAGTGAGTTCTGATATCTCAACCTATTATTTCATTAGATTCGCGTTTGTAATGAAAGTTTAGGGCAGGACCCAAACACGTGATAACATGTGACCATCTCGGGCACGACGAGGGTGAGACATGATTATCGACCAGTCTGTGTACCAACAGCTTGCCCTTGGCTAGCCCGGCGCTTGACTGTTGTATACCTCGTACACAGACAAGGTTACCAGTCTAGGAGAATCGAACTTCTCCGAGCACCTTCCATGAACTCACCGTGAACCCTTTGGTAAATTTTAACGATCCATCGACCGCAGCAGCACATCCACTCTCTTCTTTCCCTCACCAGAAGTGTAGGGAATATTCGTTGAACTGGCCATGTCACATTCTCAACACTATGCCGAGTCAGATGAAGGAGGATACGCCATCCACCTTCCCCTGGAACGGCTGATCGCAGCTCCAAACCCAATTCACGCGCAAACAACACAGGGGCAAAACATATTTATCTCACTAGGATCGGCAGGAGGGGAGCCACGTCAAATAGTTGTTCCACTGCTGGACACTTACCAGGTACCTCATATTTCTCTCATGAAAGGGATTGAACGCGTGCTGTATCGTTAACCTCGAACAAATAGGAAACGTTGGCAATGGGCATTCGGGCATTTCCCGATCTCGAACAGGACGACGCAGGCCAATACGTCTTGAAATATTTGAGGAACATCAACGGGAAGGTAACCTGGGTTGACATAGCACCTCAGTTTTGGTCTCGCGTCATCAAGGAAGGAGACGAACTCCGGATTTTCCCCGTCATTAATGAACCAGATTCAACTCCTCGCGAGGACACTCCTCAACCCTTAATCACCTTCAGGTACGACTGGTACCAAGGTGAGGGTTCCTTAAAGAAGTTGTACCGCCGCTTTGCGACCACCCTGCTTCCGAATACGTATGAGGTGCGATGGACTCCCCCTTCAATGGACGGTTTGATCTTGACCACTACCCATTACAGGATGCACAGAATTTCGTCCTCGAAAACCTGGGACCCATCATCCAATATTCATTTTTACAACCGTTAACTTTGGGCGATATCTCCCTTCGCCTATTGACTAAAACGCACTCTGGAGAATGGGTTATAACCAGGTTCGATGAGGCGCAATGGCGGGATGTGATGATGCAGCGGTGGTTGAATAATGTACCGGGAGAAGTGATTGTAATTTCCTCCAAGGTAAGTATCGTTTGACGATTGGGTTGTTCTGTATTGAAGCATGCTGTATTTTCCGCTTAGGGTGGAAAACCACCATGCATGAAGGACGACGCGACATTCACGTAACAAGTGGTGGTAGCTGGAACTCCGTTTATCTGTGAAGAAATGAAACGAATATACACGTTGTAATTTGACTTATACGTTATCTTTTTTTTTGTCCCACCCAACGCGAGTAGAACGAGTTACGTATGAAGGACGATGCGAACATGCTGGACAAGCTTTGCAGGAACAGGTATCAATATGGCTTCTCCGATTTACGCCCTTACTTGTTTGGGCGCGCAACGCGCTATTCCGGGAATGCATTCGCAGTTCATCGTCCGAAAGCTGAGGACAAGTGGAGCAATATCGAAAAGGCAGAAGAGACATAGTACCGAAAGAGCACATTATCGAGTCGCATCCCAGCTGGCAGGTCCGGAAACCGCCAGCATTGATTCGAAAATTCATGTCCAAGCACGAATCAAGAAAAAACAACATTGACGCAGTGGAGGATTGAATCGGTCATGCAAAGAAAGTTGGGGATTGAGCGGCTGGAACACGAATTCAAAGATGAAAGCGTAATGTCCAGAAAACTGAAGAAAGTGAGAAATCCTCCACGTGGACTGAGGGTGGAACAAGCTGACCTCAATATTAATCAGCGCGCGATCCTCGAGGAAAATATCAACCAGCTGGTCGGACCTTTTCCCAAATTCCTTGTGATTAGGAAGGCTAGCGGGGTATTCAAGGGGTTAAGGGGGAAAGAATACGAGGGGAAATGGCAAGTCGGAAGGGAACAAGACTAGCGGGTGATACAATCCAATAATGATCAGGCCTACTGTAGATCCAGACCACGATAGCGCAACTTCCAGGTGCCCATCGTCAGGTGGATGTACACATGACTTTCAATCATCAGGTTGTAAGCCACGTCAGCTCCCAATGCGTTCATGCACGAGAAAGAACAGAAAAAGAAATCCACCCTTCTCAGGGCATGAATGGATGAAGGCTCGTTGCTACATGCGAGTGTCCTGTTCTATCGCCGCTGATACATGCCTGTAATCAAGAAGAACCGGAAGCATGGGTTACTGTGGGAGCGAGCGTTAATCCAGAAATGTACCGACTTGAAATGCCAGTCGCACCTCGTCCAATAATCCTTCAGAAATTGAAGGTGAATAAGTATGAGTGGAGAATCCTGAATGTCGATTGCATTGTCAGTAATGAAGAGATTCACAACTAGTTTTCATATACCCTATGTACTCAGCTTTTGCATCGACGAGTCCAGCCAGTGGAAATCGCATCGGAGGGAGGTGGCGGTAAGAGAATGAACAATGGACCCCGTTCAAAAAAATTGGCTGACGCCATCAGGGCTTACCGATGGTTGTGCTGGGTATGTTATCTGCCCGGCAAAGCCCGAATGGCAGGTAACATAGGTAGTGCGAGCCTCGTCTCACATTCTCCTAGACACTTTTATTGATTTTCTTTCCATGGTCGCGTAGCCAACGATTTTTACAATATATCTGTCTCTTAAAATTAATGGATATCGTCCCCGATAGTGCTGTAAAAATCAGAATGTTATCTGCCACGACCCAATGTTATCTGCCACTGCACAGCCACAGTCCCATGTTATCTGCCACCCTCGCTCTGGGACGGGATCCGGGCTTCAAATAACAGAAATGCATACTTCAAACGAGTGAAGGTTGGTCCAGCTACTTGCTTAGAAATTTTTGAGATTTTTTGTGCTTTTGGACCGCTCAAAATCAATATCCAATGCCCCATAGGCTTGCACCCTCTGAGGCAACATGGACAAGATATGAACAAGTGTTTGTGTACGTAGATACTCAATATAAGTAAGATTTGATAGTGGAAACTCTCAGATTTATTCTACGCGACGTGGCAGGACTTTCTCGGGCTCGCGCGTAGCGCGAAAAAAAAAACTGACATTTTAAGCGCGTTTTTCACGCTTTTTTCGCCTTTTCAGCTTTTTGGGCTCATAAGGGAAGCACACAAGTTGAGAATAGTACATCTACGTATTTAGGTGGAATGGGAGGATGTGGTCCCATTTCTATGAAAATCCTTGAAGTCTCTCGTTCTCGGGATTTTTCTCACGATTACCCGATTTGATACCCAGTACATCCATCGGAAAACCGCCATCAGCGAAATATTCCCAACGCCCATCGGCCCGACGTCGACCGTTCCCAGTGCTACAAACTCTTCTTCCTTTTCACTGCCGTCCAGACATAAATGGTCTTCATAAAACAACTTTATTTTCGCGATCTGTATTAGAACAATGGCGCGTAGCCATAAGTTACTGGGCCAGGAATGAGTGGGCCAACGTTGGAGCTGGCCCAACTTGGACAATGGCGAAAATGGGTTTCGAATCCTGCCTGGCCCAACGCACGACATATATAAAAGGCCTGGAAATTCGCAAGACCAATTTCCATCGCCCACCCCTAGAGTCCTAGTCCACCACCCACCGACGACACTCAAGTTCCACAATATGCTCGCCTACGTCCTGGTACCCGCCATCGTAAATCTCGTACCGAATATGTCGGACGCCATCGTCGCCCGATACGTGGTCCACAACACCGACGCCACAAAATTCCAGGACAAGTTCCAGCATGTCCTACAGAACCAGATGCTGCTACAACAAGATTACCAAATCCTACTCGCCGTCCTCGGCTATGGAACCGACCACCCCAGCAGCCTTCACTTCCACAACGCCTTCCTCGACGCCCTCGTCAACACCCAGCGAACCGCTCAAGAATCCCTGGTCCTGTTCAAAATGCTCGGACCGGCATTCATGGACCTCATCCCTTCTCTCCCATTTCCCAAAGCTATGCGAGAGAGTATCCTCAACCTGGAGGTGCACCACTGCGTTCGATGCCATGATAACTATCTCACTCGAGATAATGGTCTCGGGGCATGCGTCCTTTCCGATGGGTCGACTTTTGGGCATACGAATTCCCCAGAAGACGTTTTCTATGGAGCCAACTCCACCAGATGCATTGGCGATCCGGATAAGTGTGCGACATTGGCAGAGATGACACACCCCAGGGATCCTTTCCGAGGAGGGCGACGTGGAGCGATGTACTGAGCGAGTACGTCTCGGAAATCTCGATATAAATTTTCTCGCTTTCTTACGATCCTTCTCTAGACGCGAATCTATCCTTGCGTTCACACAAGGAAAGTAACTACATATGTACCTCGATTTTTATATTTTTATAACGCTCCGACGCAACGTAATTTACCGCATCCCGTACTTACATAGGTTTACGCACCTTAGTGATTCGTACCCTTATCCGGTGGTGTAACGGTGGCGCCAAACGTCAACAGCATCTGCAGAGAAAGAGAGACTACTATAGAACGTACCTCGTTAATCGAATAAAATCGCCCAGCCCGCAAGAATAATCCTCAGATCCGCACAGCCCAAATGGTTCATCCGCCTCTCGGGAGCGCCTAAACAAAGCTCGACAGCGCAATCCATCTCTAATCTGCCGTAGCCAGACAAAAGAGATGAGAGGAAATCTCGTTTACTCGTTTACACACGCCACCGGCGGACGAAAGGGCCCCATGGGCGAGAATGAGGATAACACCGTATACAGCGTTAATTATTGCGGAGACAACAGGGGTTGGGCGCCGTGGCATAATGGGCACAGGAATAACATAACAACGCAGCATGAAATGAGCGCCTAAATGTTTATTTCGATTGCGAAATCCCCGTGGTGTGTGGAAAACAACGATAGCACGATAACAGTGAAACACGACCTGGAGAGGAAAACATATTGACGTGTATCAGCGTGGCCGAGCAGAGCTATAAAATAGATCGTACCATTGTCGTTGTCCGCTCATCCAACCGTCTCCCCACAATCTACAACCCACAAAAATCAACACCAGATTTCTCTAGAGACAAACAGACGTTCAGCCGATCCTCTTTCGGAGTTCAGTTCAGGAAAGAGGTCTGTCATGATGGTCGCTGAATCAACGACTGGTACGGGATCCTGTCGACTGTGTGCGGGTTTTCGAAGAGTGGGAGTTGCGGCGGGCGTGAATCGGGTTTAGACGACCAAAGTGTACATGGAATCCTTGATAGTAGAGATTACTGAGTACTGAGTACTGGAAGTGCTAGTGGCTCATCGATGTCGTGCATGAATGGGAGGAGAAAAAAAAAGGTGCGCTGATGCGATCATCGAAATATTCCCACTGACATAACCCATTCGTCGGTCGAACAACGGTCGAACAACTCGAATCTGCTCGTCTGCGAATTGTTTACCATTTCACCAAGGATACGGGGTTATGTTTTTACTCGGAAGTGAGTGATACTTACAAGAATGGGGTGATTTTTCTGAATGACCGAGAACAATGGGACATCGGTAGCATGGCCGCCGCCGCTGGGCCAGCGCTTGAGTCGTAAGTAGCCTTGGGCCACGAACGTAAACGGATGGGAAACCGGCCAAATTCAAATGGTCCAATGGGCAACATATAAAAGACAGAGGATTTTTAACTGAATTCAAATCCACATCGTCCCATTCATAACTTCACGCTTTCCACAGCCTCTGCCATAATTCACTAATTACAAGATGTCATACCGCAACTCAGGCTTGGATGGTTGGCAGAATATTATGGCGGCTCCCCGGAAGAAAGCTTCCCACTTTCTAATCTAGTTATGACGCAGTACATCGCCGCTCGCCAGATCTGTTTCTCTCCCCTCTCCTTCACGTCTCTCAAGAATTTCAAGCATAGTCCTAAGAACTATACACAAGCAGAAAGATCTGTTGTCGACGGATGGATGACGCCTTCTGTCCGTGGCACGATACAGAGTCTCCAGTGTCAAGTGCTTTCAGTAGACCCCGATCCAGAGGCAACGCTCGAGTACAATCTTCGGTATGGCCATGAAATAATCCTTTTTCGTTTGGATGAACAGTGAACTAGCTATCTTCCCTCTGGTCACTTCAGCTTCGCCATAGGCCTCTACGTCCCCGTCAACGCGCCCAAGGCCCTCTTCTACCTCTTCAACATCATCGAAGGAGCGTACCCCAACACCATCAAAGCCAAAGCCGCCAGCCTCGCAGCCGCCTGCTTCCTTGACGCCTTCACCCGAGACATTTCTAAGGGCGACGTTCAACAAGATTCCATGGCAATACGTATGGCGAATTTCAGCTGCGAAATGGGGTTGTTTTCGGAAATCGCCTATTATCTCGTCGAAGAAGCGCTTCTCTTCGCGCCGAACGCAAGCACGGTGCTGGGATATATGAAAAAGAACGTTCGCCACCTTCTATCCTCTTACAAGGAGTTTATTGCTAGCGAAGGGGTTAAGATCGCCGCGGGAAGGGTATGTTCAGGGTGCTGGATGGGTTCGGAATCTAAATCCGACTTTTCGCGTTGTGCGGGAGAGTGTGAGGGTATCAGGAAGGTTTCGTATTGCAGTAAAGCGTGTCAGAAGTCGGTGAGCTTTACTATACTGCGGTCATTCGGGCAATTTTTATGACTTACGACATGATATTTCAGTATTGGAAAGTACACCGCCCTCGGTGTACGCCCGGGTCAGATGGGCGTCTTAGCCCCGTCTACATACCGCCTGTGCTTGGTGCAGTGGAAGTTCGAGATATGGGGTCTATCAGCGTTGCGTTATTGATCAAAAACCGAAATAGAGATTGATTACCACCAATTGTACCCAGTTCCTGGACATTCATGGAAAATTCGAATATGGTCCTTGAATGGTTTTGAATGTTCGACATCCCCCATGGGGTCCAGGTGAGCGACGGCGTTGCGATTTAACCGTGGTAAATATATCAATCTTTTGGAATGTTGATGACCACGGAAATTTGCGAAAAGGCGCACGCGCACATGGCCCGTGCACTGAAAAGCTTCGCTTTGGCGCCATCTTCCTTTCCACCATCATTCATCCCTCCCTCCACCCGCAACAACTCTCCGAATCGCGTTCGCATTACCATCCTGTCCGCTTATATCGCTTATGCATGCTTTTGTCTGACGAGCTGCACGGTGAGGTCTGGCAGCATTCCCTCCAACGCTGGTTCGGGAGCAAATATCTATGGATTAAACCCACTGTTAGCCCCCCTTGTATCAATTGCGTCCGCTGTCCGAATTCACCTTATTTTCTTGTGTTTTCGCGAGTTCTGGATCCAGAGAGCGAGTTGTTGAAGCTCCCCCGTCTCATTCTAGTGGTTCTGATCTGTTTCTGCGGACCCGGCACGATAGGGAACCGTGGCTTCCCTATCTATGTATATCCGCATATTTACGACACGATTCGGTTTCTCGCGTATAAGCTCAGTTTCTGGTTGAATCATGGACCATCGCACTTCGCTCTCCTTGTCACAGCGTGCGTTTTTTCTCCACGTCATTTCTCCTATCTGGGTGCTCCTTTCTGCATGGCGTGGCGTCTCGGGCCCGATTTTATGTGTTTCTCCCCCAAATCGTCATTATATTCATCCACAGGGGGGACGCCCAAGCGAGGAGATGTATGAACGGGGGGTTATATTCAGCCTTGTCGCTGATGCCATTGATGTTGGTCGACATTCGACTGGCCGAAAGTGTGTGAACCACCCACCCAGATTACCTCATTTACTCGACGATCCAATGCAACAATCTCTCATCCCTTACGCACTTGCGGATTCTCTTGCGTCTTTAGCTTTCTGCATTTACGCAATTCATCAAGGAATAATTAATACGCCCTGCTACACACACCTTATGTGCCTCTGTTAGTCGGTTCCTTTCTGTCCTGCATTCCCTCCGGTATTTCCTTCCTCTCTCCTCAGAACCCATCCAACACCTTGGAACGATGATAGCACCACTTGCGCTTAGTGCCTGCAATGAGGATATATTCCTCGCAAGTGCAGTTATATCATAAGCCAACACATAGGTCGTGACTATCTAATGCATGCTCTGCGCTCTCTCTATTGCTATTGTACTGGTGCGATCCGGCCGGAAGTCGGTAATCTGTAACTTGAATATGGATGTACGTCACTGCGGCGACAAATGCCCCGCAATCCCAACGATCAGTCCCTGCGCTTTACGATATCTCTCTCTATAACGAAGATAGCGTGTACCTGGTAGAAATCGAGATATCTGGTAAAGCAAGAATGCATTACACCGTGGATATATTCCCACTACTTGCATCCGCATTCCGGGGCAGGGGGCCAAATCTCGCCCGTTCGCACCGAGAATCGAAAGCTTTAATTAGCTACAGTATGAGAATGCGGCGGCGACCTTCGTTGATTAGCTTGAAGGACAGTCACGGGTAAAAGGGAGAGAAATGGAACACCCCAAGTAAAACCTCTCTCTCAGATAGATAAAAAATCCCGAAGTCCCTTTCCTCGACCCTGACGTTCTCCCTGCCTCTTCTCCTGAAGGTTACCTATTATCAAATCCAGGATCGACGAGAGTCAACATCGCGAGTCACACAATATCACTGGTCCCAGCGGCATCGTTACGTTTCTCCATCGCCAACTAGACCTCCTCGAACGTAGATAGGACTGAGGAGTACGGTCCGTGAGGATGAACGGACCAGAAATGCATGTTGAAACGGTCCTTTGCATCGCATGGAAGGTTCAGTATTTTGGGACCAACCTAGTCTACATAACATCGGTGTTGAAACGGTCCTTTGCATCCCATGGAGGGGTAAATGTGTGGGGATCAACCTGAGGTTACAGGATCGTCTCAGCCATTGATGTAGCTGAAAAAGGAATACAAGTCGTGAGGCCGGCAGAATGGCACGTAATTCTCAAATTTACTCAATGGTCAGACTAGGCAAGGATGGGACGACTGGAAAGATCCCTCTATCATTTAAGTCCATGCGACCGGTGTGGGTCTGATGACACCAGTCCTAGTCAACGAAAGCTCTCCCTAGCAGATCCAGAGCCAGGCATTTAGTGACTGTCGAACTTTATGTAGTACAGATGGTATCTGGCATCGTAGTAACGTCCCGGGAAGGCAGCTGCCGAAAAAGCCTATCAGAAAAGGGAAAGTGATCTGTAGCCGGTCTCAAGTTCGGCTCGCGCGCTTGACTGGCAATACTCATATTTGGTTAGCCCAGAACTTGAGCAGGCGTAGCTCGCAAGCGAACTCGGTCCGTAGCAGCACTAGCGCTTAGTTCTTAGGAAATGCTGGACTTGAAGCTTGATGGGGGATGCCAAGGTTTCTTACACCAATGCGCCACCTGTTCGAACTGTCACTGAACATAGAAACAAAGGCTGAAGAACCGAAGTAAGTCGGCATATAATCGCTCTAGATTGTAACAGATTGTCAGGACGAATGTTTTTGAATAGGTAGAGAGTTTAATTTCGGTTCATTTCTGCTCTAATGTTCAAACTACCACACTATTGTAGAAGGAAGCAGTTTCGGGTTAGCATTCCTTGGGACAGGAAGATTGGAAAGCTTCGCTGGAAGGCGCTTTCTGGAATAAGCCAATGCGGGTCAAATCCCGGGATGTTATGAAGAGTATAAATACTGGGCGAATTCCGTACTGAAATGACAGTCAGTTTTCGACTTACACCCAGCCGACCACCTGCCATGTTCTCCAAGATCCTGCTCTCCTTCCTCTTCATCGCCACCGCCGTTCACGCTGCACCGGCTGGTACGCCCCATAATTGTATTTTATCAGTCGGCTATGATACTCACTGTCGTTCTCTCCTTTTACTTAGCTGAAGGAAGCATCATTCATGTCCGCCGCGATATGACGGACGACCCAACCCGTCAGGACGTTCAGGACTTTGGCTGCATTGTCACTCGAGGGATAAATGACCCTGATCGTACCCCATGGGTCGCCGTATCTGGTGGCGCCACCGGGGACGATTGCGCCAAGTTCAAAATTACCAGAGAGGGGGATTTCTCGCTTAATGGAAGACAATTCCGGTTCCAAGAGCTGTACGTCCTCATTTCTTTCATTCTTTCACCTCGTCCAATGACGCTCACGACATTTTTCATTTGCTTTCTTCGATAGGTCCACTGGGAAGCTCATGAAGCATAACGGTGATTGGATCTACTTGGATGGCGAACCCAACGACAAGACCGCGGAGACGCTTTTCATCATGGAGGACTACGTCTTCTGGAACGACAAAGCGCGCAATCCTATGCTTCGCCCGTCTAGCTCTAGCAACCGTGTATATGCGCAGTATGATAGCGGAGATTTGAACACTAAGAACTCGGGGTTCAAGATGTTTGTTTCCCTTGGTAATTGATTTTTCCGTCATATGTAGTTCAGTTTGTTCCCTCGAGATATATACTCTGTGATTTGTATTCAATCTTGTTCTGGATTTTTCACTTCAGGAGGATTTAATTATAAGACATCGGAGTAAGGAAATGGTCCAAAAAATGAAGTGTCAACGAAAATTCCTCGCGGGTGTAAATAGCAGCAACTCAGGAAACAAAAAAAAAGTCCAACTCGATGTCATAAATGTCCAAGGAAGATAATCGAGTCCCCCGTCCAGATCGTGGGCATATGAGCCAGTGCAAGTCAGAAAGGTGGAACATAGAAAGGGCGTAATTTAGATCCTATGAACCGTATTCTGGCGCTCGCTCCTGGGTGTTGCAGCAAAAATGGTAGCATTGCCAGTTTTACGCATACAGGAGACATCCCTGAAGGCAACGGACGCTAATGGCCGAGTCCCGTCGTAGGTGAGAATCGAAGATGCCACAACCATTGCCAAGGGATGTGAATCCAGCAGGCCTGACAAGGTAACTGCACGATATATGTCATTGCTTCACATAACGGCAATTCAGCGTACATTTTCCCTAGGAAGTAACCGTACCCTCCATCCATCTTTGGTAAGGCGCTGCCGATATCCAAGAGTTGGGTCCGCAAGAGTCAAGCTTCTGGGAGAAAAGGAAGCGTAGATAAAGAAAGGGGTTCCAGAGCTCCACTTCGGATAGAGATATAGGAAACGAACATGCAGAAATCACGATACGTACACCTTGGTTTATATAAACAGACAGCGACCAGAATTGGGGGATGTGAAGACTGTTAGAGAGAAGGGAGGATAGGACGACCTGGAAAGGCCACTCGCTATGTCTGATTTACAGATCACCGACCCCATAAATGACGACCCGTTGTCATTCTCCGAATGATCAGTAGAGACAAACCGACGCTTTCGGAGGCCGTCCTGAATCTTGAAGGCCAGATATACAAAAAAGGAGACATGACTGAGCGGAAACGGTGAAAAACCCAGAGTAACAATTCCGTGCTTGGAGACAAAAAGAAAATGGGTGGTGAGAACAAAGACCGGATGATTTGTGCCTACTCGGAAAAATCCTACACGATAACGCAATAGATGTAAGTCTGGGGTAGTTGGGGTACAAGGTGAATTTAGACGACACTTCGAACCGCGTAATTGGCATAGAGAAAATCGGCAAGGGAACCCGTATTTACCCCCAAGCAGGAAACGAGGAGGGTGCAAGAAAGAACAAGCCACTAAACGCCATGATCAATCGGTGAACTGAGGTGTTTTGTGGGTGGCGCGTCCATCGACGTCGACCTTCAAGCACCACGGTATGCTAGCATCATAATCACAAGCACTCGTGTCATGAAGATAAATACGCATCGAACGCTCTAGCGCCAGCCAAGGAAGGGAATACACCCGCAGAGTGAATATCATACATCCACCCACCAGGAAAGCCGCAGCATCGATTCTCGTGATCAATTGGACAAATGTTCCTTCCACCGAGGTTGATCACATATATGCCATGCGACAGCAAGGGGGGAGGTCAGGAAATTCGTTGAATGGGATGAAAGATAGAGGAGAAACCAAGAACGCGTAGACATGCCCTATTAGGGAGGCATATGGTAGCTTGAACACAGGAATTTGGAAACCCTGCGTTTAACGTAGACAAGCGATGTTAGATCATGTACATCAGCCCACCATAATATCAGATAGGATAGTCTAGGAGGGCAGTGATAACGGGACCAGGATTTTGTGGATGATGGGAGGGAAAAAAAGGAACCCAGGGGAATTACCGTTAATACTTTCCAGAGCACGGACCATGGAAGCCCCCTTTCTCACATGCACAGCTCGCAGTGAACGTTTGAACTCCTTGCGGTCCGGATCCAAATGTGAGTTGATTGGGACAACCAATGCAATTCGCATTTTCGAGTTCAAAAACTTTATAGCCAGCGGAATCCTATGAGAAACCAACAGCCATTGATCGAGATCCCTGTAAAATGTTAACATTCGAGAAATCGATAAGGTATATCATCACACGTTGTCCGCTGAATTTCAGAATGACAATGGGTTGCCGATAATCCACGGAGAGGATGTGAGCGTAGATTAAATCTGAAGGTGACTAACAGAGCAAGGCTCGAGAGAAGAAGAACGCCAGTAGCACCAACATGCCACATGAGTCACGATGTGCTCGCAAACGAGTACCGATGGAAGACGGTGAATAAACCCATTAAGGGATGGACAAGGAACGGAATAACTCGGTGGAACGAATATCGTCTCTGCACCCTCTAGCCAAGGCGTGCAATGCTGCCATGTGATCAGTCGGCCAAAGAATCCTTGGGCCGGGGGTGATCATATATGTGCCCAGCTATGGCTGACGGAACCTTGTCGAATTCATTAATGACTTGGATGAGAATAGAAGAGAAAAGCGAAGAGAAAGATCAAAGGGATCGGAGGCGAGCTTTTAAAAACGTTCAAGAAAGGTTACATACTGTATAGTCCTTTGGAATTGGTTGGTGAGATGGAAGGAGTAGTTTGCGAAGATACGTAGACCTGGGGTCGCTGAAGGCGGGAGTGAGATGAATGATGATAATACCAAAGCAACCCGGTAGTTGTGCACATACTAGAGGAGGCTGTCCATTTCTCAAACTCAGTACGTATCGTCGGATCTAAGTTCCAGTGTTCCAGGATGCATAGATGGTCCGGAAGGCTCAGATGACGTGGACGAAGTAGACAACCGATCGTGGGTGATTACAATGAAGGTAGGCGAGGTCTTAGCAAGTAATCGTAACCCTCACTGAACGGGTTCAACTGTTCGATAAGTAACAAGTCTGCACGTCTCCCTGGACCGAGTCTGTGTGAGTCTGCGAGTTGTGAGTCGAGCCAATTTGAAGGTGGTGGATACGGACCAGTTTTGCCTCTGTCCTTAACATGAAGGCCATATGTCCCCATCGTGATTATTGTAGTTATGTGATGTGCAAAGGGTCCTTGCTGTCGCCTGAAGAGGAGTGGATGTTTGTGGGTGAAAATTGGTTGACACGCAAGCGTGAGGTCGACACTTGATGCCATCAGCTGAACATTCCCAGTGCTCAAAGGTTCACCCTTTCGCAAAACCCGCGCGAAAGCTTTCACGGTACAATTTCAGCCTTTCAGGAAATTGTGAGGATTCTGTGATTTTAATATTATGTTAATTTATGGTATTACACGTACATAAATCAGACAACCCCATTGAACCCCGTAACATGCATTGGACCATCAACTTGAATGATGCTCATAATCATGGCCCGAACCGCAAGGAAGAGAAGTTCTCAGTCCTTGAGGAAGTATTGGAGTGGAGCAGAAAGGTGGAGATAGATATAAACTTCATATATGTACCCAGAGTCCCACCCTTCCATGCATTTTGATCGTCGACACAAGCACTGTGCACGGATAAGACATCCAATATCCATGGATGCTAACCTTAAGGCCTTCGGATTCCCCTCCAGTGTGTAACATGTGGATTTTTTTATTATGTATCTATTCCACCGTTCCTTGTTTCGAGACGACGGGTAACGATAATACAATAGCAAGAAAAGGCCCAACAAGGACCCAACAATAAAGCGCCCACACCCAGACCGTGACATTACAACACTAACATCTCCGTCGCCACAGGGACCTTGAAGGATAGTTAAATCATTGAAACTAAATTAGTCGAGACGAAATAAACAAGGCCCAAAAGGGAGGCATCAAATAAAACAAATGTCCCGATTTCCTTGTTCTTGGCATTTCTTTTGTAGTTGGGCATTTAAAAGGGATTCTCGACAGATCTTCTGCTTCAAACCCCTCTCACTCAAGATCAAGCTTTACAACAAAAAGACATTGATACAACGCCATCCCGACTTTACGAAGTACCCTTGTCTTCACCTCCCGGTATGCCAACTGTTTCTCCCATGTAAACGAAACTGATGACTGAACAGAGGCAATGGAACCAGCAGTAAGAGAAAGAATTCAAAACCTCCTCAGGCCCTTCTCGGACTCCTCTCAGTTCCGCCTGGATCGCAAGGGCTGTATAATTCGTTTATCGCTGTCCTGAGGCACGATAAAAATGATCAAACTCTTCCATCCCATCAAAAATTTGCTCTCCTCAATTCGGTAGTGAGCGTTCTACGTAATTCTCAGAAGGTCGATGGGACCCCTTTAAAACTGGAGCATTACGACGATATCTATCCTCTGCTCACGACACTGCTTTCCAATAAATCAGACACTTATCGCCGGGCGGCAGAGGGGTTTCTAAGCGAATTTACAAACAGTGAGTAGAAATTTTTTACCTTCACCGATGCGGAACTGAAACCCTTCCCAGAATCCTTATTTGAACTGCATGGACACAGTGATAAAGTAAACTCAGTTGCGTTCTCGCCGGACGGCAACCTCATAGTCTCTGCCTCGAACAACAGAATTCAGATCTGGAATGCAGGCACGAGGGGGCGATCTATATGGCCAGTCTACCTTGAAGGAGATCAAGGTTGGATAACATCTGTCGCATTCTCCCGCAATTGCAAGCTTTTAGCGTCGGGATCAACTAACGGGACAATTATGGTATGGGAGGTTGACACAGGAAAGTGTTTAAAAGTGTTTCCAACAAGAACACACCCCACACACCCCATATCTTCTGTTGCCTTCTCATTCAATGGCAGATATATCTTCTCGGCCGCACAAGACAGAAAGATTCAGACTTGGGGTCTAGACAGTGCCGTGAATGAGGTCGGAGGGGTGGAAGAAGGACCTAAAGGTCCTGACATAAACTTTAATTGCGTTGCATTCTCACAAGATGCAAGGTACTTCGTGTCAGGCTCAACAGAAGGCATAATACGAATTTGGGATATGAAGGCGAAAAAGACCACCTGTATCTGGGACGCCAAATGTTCAGTAAAGGCTGTCGCATTCTCTGCTAATGGAAGGTACATAATTTCAGCCTCGGACGACAATATGGTTCGGAAATGGGAGTGGGAGATAGGGACACCACCGAAAAGGGTATTTAGGGGACACATATTGTCATTATCCTGTGTTGCATTGTCGCCAGATGGCAAGCTGGTAGTGGCAGGCACATCGCTGGATGGAACAGTTCGGATTTATGATACTCGAGCACAGGGATAAATAGATATTAGTTCCATTCTTTTTACGGTCCACTTCCAAGCCCTCCGCGGGTAGCAGAGCCAGGCATTTCATGGGGCGTTTAGCGACGGTAGAGCTTTATGTAGTACAGATGGTATCTTAGTAGCGGCCCGGGAAAGCTGCTTTAGAAAAGGCGCATCAGAAAACGAAATCGATCTGTCACTACGTCAAGTTCGGCTCGCGCGCTTGACTGGCCATACTCATATTTGGTTAGAACAGAACTTGAGCAGGCATATCTCAGAAGCGGACTTGGTTCGTAGCAGTACTAGCGCTTAGTGCTTAGGAAATCCTGGACTTGAAGCTTGACGGGGGATGCCAAGGTTTCTTACACCAATGCGCCACCTGTTCGAACTGTCACTGAAGATACAAACAAAGGCTGGAGAACCGAAGTACGTCGGCATATAATCGCTCTAGATTGTAACAGATTGTCAGGACAAATGTTTTTTGAATAGGTAGAGAGTTTAATTTCGGTTCATTTCTGCTCTAATCCTCAAACCTACCACACTATTGTAGAAGGAAGCAGTTTCGGGTTAGCATTCCTTGGGACAGGGAGATTGGAAAGCTTTGCTGGAAGGCGCTTTCTGGAATAAGCCAATGCGGGTCAAATCCCGGGATGCTATGAAGAGTATAAATACTGGGCGAATTCCGTACTGAAATGACAGTCAGTTTTCGACTTACACCCAGCCGACCACCTGCAATGTTCTCCAAGATCTTGCTCTCCTTCCTCTTCATCGCCACCGCCGTTCACGCTGCACCGGCTGGTACGCCCCATAATTGTATTTTATTAGTCGGCTATGATACTCACTGTCGTTCTCTCCTTTTACTTAGCTGAAGGAAGCATCATTCACGTCCGCCGCGATATGACGGACGACCCAACCCGTCAGAACGTTCAGGACTTTGGCTGCATCGTCACTGGAGGGATAAATGACCCTGATCGTACCCCATGGGTCGCCGTATCTGGTGGCGCCACCGGGGACGATTGCGCAAGGTTCATAATTACCAGAGAGGGTGATGCGTCGCAGGGTGGAAGACAATTCCGGTTCCAAGAGCTGTACGTCCTCATTTCTTTTATTCTTTCATTCTTTCACCTCGTCCCATGACTCTCATGACATTTTTCGTTTGCTTTCTTCAATAGGTCCACCGGGAAGCTCATGAAGCATAACGGTGATTGGATCTACTTGGATGGTGAACCCAACGACAAGACCGCAGAGACGCTTTTTATTATGGAGGACTACGTCTTCTGGGATACCAAAGCGCGCAATCCTATGCTTCGCCCGTCTAGCTCTCGCAACCGTGTATATGCGCAGTATGATAGCGGAGATTTGAACACTAAGAACTCGGGGTTCAAGATGTTTGTTTCCCTTGGTAATTGATTTTTCCGTCATATGTAGTTCAGTTTGTTCCCTCGAGATATATACTCTGTGATTTGTATTCAATCTTGTTCTGGATTTTTCACTTCAGGAGTGATGTAATTATAAGACATCGGAGTAGATAATGCGAGTTTGAAATGGGGAGTACGTTAAACATGCTTGGTGGACGCAAAACCAAAGGAGGAATCGGGGCAATGAATGAATGAGCAGGTCGACAACCCCAAATAGGCGATCGAGCGCCCAGCGCATCATAAGATGATAGGGTAGTCCTTTTGGAGCAATGGAGGGGAACGACCCGCACTTTCCTTACGCGCGTATAGCGGTCTCTGGCACATCCCTTGAAAAGAAAAAAATGGCAGAACGCAGAACGACTCGAGAGAAGAAAGCGGCGAGATGCAGCGTCATTCGTCTCCACCCTTGAGAGTCCTGGCGAATAAGGTGGGGAAAAAAACTGATCTGGATTCCACCGCCTTCCGAACGAACTCCAACATCCCTCACTAGCAGCGTCTTGGCAACACACTAGTGCAAGGATGTACATCCCGAATGGGTCAGATGTACAAACCGGGGTGGATTACCATGCACGAGGAAATGCCGTCCGCGGAGAAGGGATCTGAAAAATATTCGCTGGGTTTAAGCTTTTGAAAGAAGCACCCGACGATGGCAGCGCATGAAACAAGAGACGCATGGAATAGAACTTTTACCGCACCTGCGGCGTAAACGGTGGAAGCTCCGACCAAGGGAGTCTGAACAACGACTTGGATACGTGAAAGGCAACGCGAGGGACCAATGGTAAGCGTGACCTTTCGCAGAATATGATATGAGTGCACTGGATCGTGCAGATAGCAGGAAAGAATGAGTAGAACCTACCGCGTAGAGATTTCATAATTACGCGAGCTAGACCGTCGAGATCTGGTTGAACTGGACTGGCGCCCATATCCGAGGAGACGAGACGGGATGAGTGATGAAAGAATGAGGAGGAAAGAAGGAGAAGGACAGGCAATTTAATGGACTTGCGATGCCACAATACGGCGGGGAAGCGGACGAGAGGCGAAACATGAGAACACCTGTCGAGGGCACATTCTTACGTACCAAGTGCGGGCAGTATCGCAGGAAATGAGAGGATAAATGATTCTCTCGTTCCGAAACTCCCGGCGTTTGGAAACAGATAATGGACGACAAGTTCTGTAAAGGAAAGGAGACAGGGTGATCGGCGTGGTCGAATAGGATAATTACAGGATGTATAACGTACCCCTTGCCCGCCTGTATCCAGAAACCAGTCCACAAAAACCATATCAATATCCATCTCCATTGCGACTAATGACGCGCCATCCACCGCGTATCATCAAGCCAATTTTATTCCCAGAACAGATGCTGCAACGAAAGCGTACCCGGACCCGCTCATCGTTGAGCCTGATACTTCATTGACGCGTCGATTCACCTGAGCACATGTACGTTCCCGCAATGAAAACCGCGTGGCTGGGTGCCCTTGAGCCTTCATTCGTCCGTGAACGCGAAATAGATCGCCTGGCACTACATAGACCAAAGTTCGGGTAAAAGGCTGATTCGGTTGGATCTGAATACGTACGGATGGCCGAAGCAGCTCGGGGTAGACGTTAGGCTTGAGAACTGCACACCGGTGGTTCGGTGGAAAGGGACAAATCCTTGTCAGGGTTTATCAAAGTGCGCAATCGCCATGATAGAGCATCCCACGACTAAAAGAAATAACGATTATCCTGAAGGATTACTGTGGTTATCATTTCGAGGCAAAGACACACCTATAAAGCATTACATTGTTCGCTCCCGAACGAGCGCTCCAGTTCCACCTCCTACCGACATTCAATGCGAAAACGATCGATTTCTGCCCATCCTTCATTCGTCTGAACGCGATCGTGACTAATCGGCACTCCTTCGACCGGAATTTCGGTGAAAAAGAGATGATTGGCTGCCTGGAATTATTTCAAAAGAAAATTTCATGCGCATATACGACTTCCATACCTGTTTTGACTTATTCCCCACCATGCTCGTCGGTTGTCGACGAGGAAGTCGTGTTCGCGTCACGACGTGCTGATGGCATCACACACACTTTCCCACAAACCGATTTCGCATGATCTTGACCGCTTTTCTCAAAGCATCCCATCGCCGTCAGCACCGGTTTTGTTCGAATCCTATTGAATACTCTTCCCTCGCAATATCCTGTACTTCTTATCTTTTACGACTACCCGTTCCAAAGTCTCATGATTCAGCGTTGGCATGGCAGTCGACACTGCCTTTTTTTGTGCCAACGTAAGCTCATAACACTTCTATGTTCATATTATCACCCGTGAATTCCGTATATCTTCTCCTTCCGCTTTCTCCCTTTTCCGTTTCGCCACATGCCGAGGTATAATATCGCGTAATCGAGCCAGACCTCTTCAATATTTCTCTACGACGGGGACTTCTACCGAGCCACTGTTCTGTTGCCATTCCTTCGTAGACAGTACAGGTAGAAAGGTGGTCTGGCCAATGGCTTATTCGCATCCCCTTGCATCTCATGGCCACGCGTGTTTTCCCGATATCCACCCCTCTACCTTCTTCAGCTCTTCACCATCATCGGCTCCTCGTTTTTTCCGTTTTTTTCCATGTCCGAACCAATATGGTCATCAAAATATTCTGGTTACCTTCATCGTGCGGATCCTCATCCTGACCCGACGACATTCACACCCAACCGTTCGTCGCTCGAGTTGGTTGTTGTGCAAAACTCGCAGGTTGAAGATGAAGGAATCAACCTCGCAATATTCTCTGATAGGACGGCCATCGATTCCAGGGAGGCATTAGCATTTTGAAGGAACATGATTTCGAGGGGATTATGGAGCTCGCGCTGCTCGTCAACAATCTTCCCAAGACAACCGGATTCCGGAACCAGTGGCGAATCCAACACGAACGCATTGGTCGACAGATCGATAGGATTTTGCTCGCTGGGGCGAAGCTTTCGCCAAATCCAACGGAGAGGTACGAGGAGGACTATCGAGAGATTTGCGTTTACGGATTCGACAAACACCGGACTCGAGTGTAGGCAAGTGTGGGCGGTTTCAGGACGCTAGCGCCACCTCTATGGGAGTTGGTTGGGGTGGCGATGGAGGCAGGGAATCTGAACGCGAAGAGGATGTCGTGGTATTGGAGAAGTTGAAGGGTATCCTCGGGAGCGTACGATATCGTGGCGAGGTTAGTCAACCGCTATTTCTATTCCAAATCAGTGATTTTTTACACATATTGGCACCTTCTATTTGTTTCCGGTTATTACCATAGTTTCAATCCTCGACTTCGTGTTGGTTCTGAGGCCTTTCTTCCGATTCTCACATCCTAATCGACTGTTCATGGTTGTACGCCAACTCAGATTCCAAATAAATCTACTAGTATGTCAGAATTGTTACAAGCTGTTGGATATATGTTAAGGACGAACGAACAAATGAACGCATATGGATTCCGACGTTCGCGGCCATTTCGAGAGAATATGTAAGTAGTACGGCACCTCGAGGAGTTGAGCTCGAGGGACTCGGCCATCCTCGACCATGAAGCGCGATAAACGCACCTGAAGCATCTAACCTACGAATGTGGTAGCAGAGAGAAGTTAGAAGCCTTATCTTCGACAGGCCCCACTTTGTGGGTGCGGTTAAACGGCAGAACAATAAGAGAGCAAGAACAACAAAAATACGGCATGGGTCGGAATGGGAACAATAATTGGAAAACAAAAGAAAGGGAGAAATAAAAGGGACGAACGGTTTAACGTGCTTTTGGTTAACCCGCACTCACGAGGAGTGCGAGTATAAGCCCAAGGGCCCATGACAAGGGAGCACGAGGAAGAATACAGCCTTCCAACCAGGGAAGGAGATTCAACCCCCCTCGGGAAAAGAAACGACCCACCTTTGTACCCATTAAGGATGAAGAACCACCCGATGGAACCACGGAGCAAGGAACACGGAACACGGAACCACGATACCCACCACCCAAAATCCAACATGCCATCGACAGCGAAAGCCTCAAGGTAGGATGTACTCTCAGTCCACAGGTTCAGCATTCTGTCTCTGAAGATAAAGAACGAAGACTCCGGGTCTGGGGAACCTGCGTCAGAGGCCGACCTAGATCAGCTTGACCCAAGTTACACCTGTTCACGCAAACCGAGTCGATCGCTACGAAAAGGCGGGTCGACGTTCCGCACAGTCAGGCACGAGAACGGACTCCAGTGGGGTGTGGGTCTCCAGTGATTGGTCCAACAGTTCGACGCGGCCGTGAAGGGGACCAGAGAGAGAAAAAAAACAAGAGAGACGAGAAGAGAAGCGCCAAGATCTCAATCGGAGAACGGACGTCGCTATCGTCCCTTGCATGGGCAAATCACGGCGACAATCTACGTAGAACTAGACAAAGAATGCTAGTACGGGTGAGTTCAGCCTTTCGCCCCACCGAGAGATCCTGTCTCATGTGAATCCACCCTGAATGTTCGAGCCGATGCAAAGTTTTATCGGGCCCCTCCAGAAAGGTTCGGAAATGTGGTGGGTCAATAGGTGGAACCGTTGGGTGGAACATCGTAAGATGGACTGTACACCACTCAACGACAGGAAGGCGGGATATGTCGTGGTGATGAGGACGCAAAAACCGGCAATTGGACAAGTGAAAATGTGGATGCTTTAGAAGAACCCTCGGAATCAGGAGAGTCGAACTTGTAAGCTTGTTGTCTAAGAGGTCCGGCTTCGGATCCATATTCGTGGATTCTAGGATGAAGAGATGATAGACAGATCATGTCGTGGCTGTGAATATCGAGAGCGGGAAAGCTGAAACGAGGTAGACGAGATAGACGATAAGCCGATCGGGGTTCTTTTTGGATGACAATGAAGTAAACATACCAAATCCTTATAAGTAATTTCGTTGAACGGATTCATTCGATAACAAGTGTGCGCATGTTTCCGAGTCTGTGTGAGTCTGCAATTTCAAGGTGGTGGATACGGACCAGTTGCTCCTATCCCTGACGTAAAGCCCATATATCCCCAGCGTGATTCTGTAGATGTGCAAACAGCCCTTTCTGCCGGTGGAGTGGATGCCCGACGACGTGACTCGTTGAAATTTTAAATTTTACCGCATTGTCAACATTTGATGCCATCAGCTGAATATTCCCAGCTGTCAAATGTTCACACTATTTGTACCATATTCCAGGAAATGGTGAGGTCTCCGTGATTTCACCTTGACATTGGAGGAAAATACTTGGATTTTAAACTACGTACATAATTACAAACCTCCGTAACAGTGTACTTATATAGAACATGAACTTAAATGATGATCATAATCGTGGCTCGAGCCTCCAGGAAGATAATTCCTCGGTTATTGGGGGAGTATAAGAATGGAACAAAAATGTGGAGATGGATATAAACCAGATATATCTAGAGTCCCAGCTTTCGAGGCATTCAAATCATGGACACAAGCATGTACAGATAAGGTATCCAATATCCAAAGATGCTTCTTGTCCAAGACAAGCCATGGAGTGAGCTTGAGACTCGAGATAAAGGAGTTCTTGAAAGAGTAATATGAAAGGAATATATCGGAATGTCGTGCAAATTGTGCCACCAACTGACTGTGGATGATATCACAGTGAGGATTTGGTGTTGGCCGTAACCTCCCCATCCAGCGTGTAACATATTCTGCCCTCCCGGCACTCGATATTTTATACCTCTTTAGTCCACCTTCCCTTGTTTCGAGATGGTCAGAATGATTGAATACAATAGTAAGAACAAGGCTCGCGTTGAATCAACAAGAACCAACAATAAAGTGCCCACACAACCAATGCGCATATCCATGACATTACAAGGCCAGCAATTCCGTTGCCACACGGATTCCAAAATAGATTGAAATGACCCTTGAAGTTGCATTAATCGAGACGAAACGAAGAAATAAACAAGACACAAAAAGGAGGCATCAGCTAGAACAAATCTCGCGGTTTCCTTGTTCTTGGCGCTTCTTTGTACTTGGGTCGTTAATAACAATAATTCTCAAACATTATGCGCTTCAAAAACCCTCTCACACAAGCCCAAGTTTTACTCAAATAGCCAGAAACAAGTATATTCATACACACAACGCCGAATTCGCAAGCACCAGCGTCTTCATCTTCTGGTATGCCAACTGTTTCTCCCCACTCGACGAAGCTGATGACAGATCAGAAATGGTGGAAGAAGCCTTGATGGGAAGCATTGCATCTCTGTTCGACCTCCTCTCGCCTCCCTCTACATATCCTTTCATGAATCCATCTCCCATAATCTCCAGTACGTTTGGTCAATTCAATCCTTTATGCATTTCCATGGTTGAGATGCGGTCACCTGCAGCGATCCGTGACTTGGACACATGGCAAGAATTGTACAATCGATTGATTGCAATTCTGAAGCATAATTATTATGTTCACCACCAGATCACATTCTCCATCTTATCATTTATAGTTAAAACCCTGGTCAATGGCACTGATTTAAGACTGGAGCGTTCAGTGGAAATGCGTCCTTTGGTGTCAGATTTTCTGGAGAGCAATGACAGAAACTGTCACGAGGTGGCACAGTGGTTTCTAGACCATTTTACAACTAGCAAGTGGAACCCCTACCTTCATCCATTAGGAACTAAACCACTTCCCAGGCTTGATATTTGAACTACATGGACACACAGATAAAGTGAACTCAGTTGCGTTCTCGCCCGATGGCTCTCTCATAGTCTCTGGCTCGTATGATAATACAATTCGGCTCTGGGATGCAACGACAGGGAAGCCACTGAGAAATCCATTCCAAGGACACACAAATGCTGTGAGCTCAGTCGCGTTCTCGCCTAACGGCAATCTCATAGCGTCTGCCTCATATGACAAGACGATCTGGATCTGGGATGCAGTCACAGGGGAACCAAGGCAAGGGCCGCTTCGAGGGCACCGAGGTTCGGTACGGTGTGTCGCATTCTCTCCCGATGGAAAGCAAATAGTCTCGGTATCAAGCGACGAGACAGTTCGGATCTGGAATGTGGAGACGGGGAAACAGGTGGGACAGCTGTTTAAAGGACGTGGCTCATTGCCAGTGTCTTCTGTTGCATTCTCAACAAACAATCATGTCTCGGCCTCGCAAGGCAAAACAATTCGGATTTGGGATGCAGGAACGGGGGAGTTGGTGAAAGTGATGGGACTACCCGAAGGACACACAGATATCATAAACTGTGTTGCGTTCTCGCCCAATGGAAGGTACATAGTCTCGGGCTCGAAGGATAGAACAGCCCGCATCTGGGATGTTCAGACGGCGATGCTGGTAAAAGAACCCTTACTTGGACACACAGGTTCAGTGGAATCTGTCACATTCTCGGCTGATGGAAGGCACATATTCTCAGTCTCAGAGGACAACAGGGCTTGGATATGGGAGGTAGAGATAGGGACACCGGTGAGAGAAATATTTGGAACACTGTTCAAGTCAGTATTGTGTGCACTCTCGCCAAATAACCAGTGGGTAGTGGCAGGCACATCGCAAGATGGAACACTTCGGATCTATGATACAGGAATAAGTAGCTATTAGTTGCATTCTTTTTACGGTTCACTTCCCCATTGTTTATCACGCCTCTTGTCATGTTTAATTCATAATTATCCTGTATTTTGGTCTTGTATGGCCTGACCTTGTACCGCTCTTGTTCCAATTCAAGGAGATGCGGCTGCTGATGTCCAAGGTCATAAAGTGGATGCAGCATGACTCAACTTCAAGACCCTTCCCAAATTAATTCAATCTGTTGGATCCTTCGTGCCACACGATTCATGTCCTTGATTTGCGGTCTCATCCAACGCCCCATTTGGTTCGACTCCTCACTCAAAAGGGCTCCATCTAGCGATAAGGATACTTCTCATCGTGATAGGATTCACTGCTTCAGACTGTGGCTCTGCATTTCGCATTTATTATTCACGCCTTAACATACATTCTCCTCGCTTCGATGGGCCTCAGGATTTTGGGGTGCGAGTAATGACCGTTAAAGATTTGTCGCCCTTAACGGGGCAAATCCCTCCCCGCTGATGTCGAAATTCTGCCACGCGACACTACAATGCTTCTAGTAAACACGGGGGAAAACAGTCAGCGACTAGAATCAGGGAGAGCCTCGGGAATCAAAGACTAAGGTCTTATCATTAGGCAGGTACCGTCGAGGTACCGTTATTGAAAGACCTATCAATATTGTTTCCGTACACTCTCCCGTGTAATCGCGCAGACTCTTCCAGCAGAGTGGGCATGGAAAATGAATCGACAGTCTGGATTCCTGAAAGAAAAAGGACTATGAAACTAAGGGACGTCCGTAGCGACTTAACAGGCTCAACGAAGGACCATACGGTGATCGCACAGGTTGTCGTGCAGTGCCCGGATGCAATGTAAATGAGGAAGGAGGAAGATACACAAAGCTTCAGAATCAGAGGGAAGAGCGAGAAATTTGAGTGGGCGAGGAAGGATATGGGTGTCGTAACAACTGAGCATCCCTCCCAGGAATGTTTCCTCCACTATTTGGTCACCCCCGATGATATTTTCAGTGACGTTCTGAGAACCACATCGGGAGGGTTACAGGCAAGGACACTTCCTGAGCTGAGATGAGGATTTACAACATGAAATGCTCGGATAATCGGTGTAAAATGCCAAGGAAAGGGAGATACGATTTCCAATATAGTCGGGGAGGAAAACATATCTGCGACGAGGAGGACGCACCTTCTGGTCGAGATTCGAAGCAGTTGTATTGCTTTACCTATTGATTCTGTTAACGGAAGAACCTGATTGAAAGGATGTCGATTCAAGAACCGAAGCTGGATACTAGTAGCAGCAGCGCGACCGACGAGAACCCCGAGTTCCTCGTTTCACCCCACGAACACGGACAGGATTGCCTGAATGCCGTCATAGGTGGGACTGGAAGATACCACAACCGTTGCACTGGGATCTGAGCAGAGATAAGGCATGCTTGTATATGTTCCAATGCAACATCGAGTTTCGGGGGGGTGACAGAACAAGAAGAAATATGATAACTCGCGTGGAGGAGAAAACTTTCAAGCGATTTTGCACAGCTTCGACAGTAGCCGTAGACGTGTACATGTGGGGCCTGCTTCGCGCGGCAGGAGTTTAAGGGAGGACGCGAGGAAGGACAATAGCAACCCTCAGGACGATAGACGACATGAATGATCAGAGACTCTGAGAGGCATGATATAAGTACCTCAAAGGAAGAAAAACCACTGATAAACACACCATTTATGAACACCCCATACTTAAACCGCCAGACTCTTTCCAATGAGCATACAACCGTCACTCAAAAGATGACCAACTTTCCATCCATCTCAGAAGTCATCGGCTCCATCGATAGTGGGAGGGGATCTTTATTGTTTCGCCAGTCTTCGATATCCAATGCACTGGGCGGATTCAGCGAGGAGTCATAGGATGTGATGGTTGTAAAGAGGTTGAGAAAACGAACGAAAGTGATGCCATCATATCTTTTCAAATTTTCCCACACGCCGATCTACTTACCAGGTGTAAAGCATATTTTTTCTTCTCGGGTTGCAAGGCTTATGATTAGTAAAATTGATATCAACGTTGGCGGCCAGCGCTCACTGTGGGACTCTGAGATTCACCGGCAACGCGATTAGACCTCGGAAGTCACACCGTGTGTGAAATGCCCATATCATGACGATAGAGGGAGGCGCGGTGGAGATCAAGCCGGATATGCACGGGGTGAAACCACTTGTTAAAGTTAACTCGCTTGATATTGACCGTTCTTGATGCAGGGCATGAGGAGAATTACTTCGAAGTATATCTGGGATCTACTCGACAAGCAAGACGATACTCCGAGATTGCCTGGAAGAATGAGGATCCTGATCTCGATGCGATATGGAAATGGATCCAAGAACACCCTAGAAGAAGGACGACACGAAAAATCTTGAGGGTGTCAATGGCGGAAATTGGTCGAAGGTACTATTTTTATGCGCGATCAAGAATTGTATGTCGGGAAATATTCACGAGTCGTACTCCCCCCTTCCCAATTTCCACGTTGAATCGATTCTGGTGACAGTGCTCGACACCCTTTCAAAGATCCAGCGCATTCACTAGGAAATGCCGTCCGCGGAGAAGGGATCCGACAAATATTTGCTGGGTTTAAGCTTTTGAAAGAAGCACCCGACGATGGCAGGCCATGAAACAAGAGACGTATGGAATAGAAATTCCACCGCACCTGCAGCGTAAACGGTGGAAGCTCCGACCAAGGGAGTCTGAACAACGACTTGGATACGTGAAAGGCAACGCGAGGTACCAATCAATGGTAAGCGTGACCTGTCGGAGAATATGATATGAGTACATTGGATCATGAAAGATAGCAGGAACGAATGAGTAGAACCTACCGCGTAGAGCCTTCATAATTACGCGAGCAAGGCCGTCGACAGAAGCAACCCCCGACTCGGGGCCCCGAGTAAGATCGATCTGGTTCCACTGGACCGGTGCCCATATCGGAGGAGACGAGAAGTGATGAAGGATAGAAGAACGGGGAAAGACATAGAAGGACAGGCGTATTAATGGACTTGGGATGCCACAATACGGCGGGGAAGCAGATGAGAGGCGGAACATGAGAACACCTGTCGAGCTTTGTGCAGGTGAAATGTCTTCTTCCCAAAGACTTCCTTACTTTCGTGTAATATTGGTTGCCCGGGGATGCGCTAACTACAAATTAGTTGACCTGTCGGTCAACTTTGGGTGTCGGGGGTCGTGGATATGTTCGGATCATGAAGTTGCCCCCTCATCCAGACTGTTTGGCAACGACTCGAGGAACATGGTGTAGACTCGCCAGCATAGTTCGCTGTACATGGGGTTGGCCACACACACCTCAGTTATATTCTGAAAGTTGGTACAGTACATCTAGAGTATATTAAATCACTTTGTGCCCTCATATTTTATTTATTTAAGTGGGGAAATGAATTAGAGGACAAGGAATCCTGAGGTCCATTCCCCATTTGGATGTGGCTGTGACGGGGATCTTCCCTTGAGACAGCGAATTGTATGTTGTGCTAGTCACTCAAAGACCATCTCATGCTATGAAAACAGTTTTCCCAATTCATTGACGACAGTATAAGCTAGACTCTCTACCAAAAAATCAACATATTGGTATCAGGTGAGCCGGAAGGATAACTTGTTTTATTCAGCAGTCCAAAATATCTCCTGAGTGACATTATTTCTCATGTTGGTCAAGTCCTGTGGATCTTTCAATGACATAGACAATTTATATTCAGAGAAATGCATAAATAAGACGCATATCTATAGGGTTTAGAGGGTGTAGTATCCCAGTGCAGACATTGGGCGATGTTTTTCACCATGCGTGGGACTTGCATGCAAGGCTTGTCAGTTGCGATCAGTTGCGATCAGTTGCGCACACTTGCGGACAGGCGACTCCCAAGTCATCGCAAGTGCCTCGCACGTTTCTGTATGCCCGCGAGTCGCCGAACGCGGTTGGCCCTCTGAACGCTGTCCTAGGGCACGGAGGACAACACTGACCAGGAAATAGGGACATAAGGTGACTCGGTTGATTGGTGCAAGATGATACTATCGGTCTTTCACACAAGATGACACCGACTTGGGGCCTTGCGGGACAGTATTACATATATGTGATTATGGCCCTGTGCTTTTACTGCCAAATTTTGGCACATTTACGTTGCTCATGGCATGCGAGCGTCGCATTTATAATTCGGTATAGCCCTCTGACCCCGGAGGAATGTTAGCGCCTATGATCAGGATAAGGGGTTATTGTCGGAAATGTGTCCCGGTTTCGAAATTTCCAGGACGGATAATGTGTTAGGGAATAAGAATGAATAGTAATTTTTTTCACTCGGCTCATGGGCATTTATCTCTAGATCTACGTCCCTCTATGTGGCTCGATATCGGCATTTCGATGTTGCACATTTCACTCGCGTAGACGCTATTCAATAGTAATAATTTTAGTAGAATCGAGCATTCTCATGCCATTATCACAGGCACGTCAAAGTGTCATCCGTTTAACCCTCCCGCCCAGCTTTCGAACTTCCATTTTTCCCGTCATTTTTCTCTATCTATTCGACAGAGGCACGTCAGGCACATTCACGATATCTGTTGCGGACTTGGGACAGTTAGTAAATCTTGTTCCATTGACGGTACACAGAAATCTCCGACAGAGCCGAAGTTCCTATATAAACCTCACCGGAAATTCAATGGATACTGTAGCCCTTCCCATTCCCTTTGTATATTCACAATGTCTCTCTACCCCGGTGAGAACCCATTCATATAACGCACATTGTTGAAAAACATACCTTCCCAGATAATGTTCCCAGGGCAAACCGCGTTCACCAACTCGCGCAGGACATCTCCCATGTCCAGACGCAACTCAAGGCACACGTAGACGATGCGCGTGCTAGTGACCAAGCGGCATTTGAGATGCTCAACACGATATCTTCCAACGCAGGGTACAAGACACTCGACGACTACATCGAGGCATCTCAGGCCCAGCTCAGTGAGGAAGACAGGGCCGCTTTTAACAAGATGAAGACCGACCTTGAGAAGCTTGATGAAGATATGAACCTCGCACACAAGGTCTTCCGCGGTTTCACTGCCCTTGGTCTCTTTACCAAAGGCGTTCGTAAGTAGTCCAATTGTCCTTCATCATCGCTTGGGCCTCATACCTGTGTGATAACAGGAATTTTCGCAATCGGTTTCAAGGAAACGCAGTCTATTATCTTCGGCCTGCAGGCCGTTGTGAAATCCATTTATTATGCCGCGCTTGGTACGTATGTTGAGTCTCTCTAACCTCCCTGTACTCAAAATTACAGGTGCGGTTGAAACTGCCGTGAAAATCGCTACCTGGGGCCGGGTTACTCTTAATCTTGTTGCTAGAGGGGGAGGCGTCGCTACCGAAGCCGCCAACAGCATGAAGGCCTTGAGGATAGGGGGCGATTTACTTGTCGGTATCGGTGTCCTGGTCGACGCTGGACTCCTCATCGCAGAGGCAGTCAAAGGCGCTGAACAACGAGCCGACCTTCGCAAGTGAGTAGTAGTGGACTTGATCCTCATGTGTGACATTTGCTCAATTCGCCAAAGAGCCATAATTGAGCTATGCGCCTCTCGCTTCGCTGTCACTCAGGTCCAACAACAGGCCAATGTTATCCTCAACTTCAAGAGTGACGCTAAGAGCATTGTCAAGATGAAGACCAAATATGACGATTGGGTCAAACAGGGCCGTATGACGGTGGAGGAAGTCGCGGTGGAGATCAAGCCGGATATGCACAAGGCCGAAGCGGATTTGAAAGCGGTAAGCACCTCTTTTTAATCTTAACTCACCTGATATTGACGGTTCTGGATGCAGGCCATGAGCAAAATTACTTCGAAGTATATCTGGATCTACTCGACAAACAAGACAATGACGCCCGGATTTCCTGGAAAAATGAGGATCCTGATCTCGATGCGATCTTGAAATGGATCCAAGAACATCCCCAGAAGAAGGACGACGAGAAAAAAACTTGAGGATATCAATGGCGGAAATTTGGTCCAAGGTACTAGTTTTATGCGCGACGCGATCAAGAATTGTATGTCGGAAATATATTCACGAGTCGTCTTTCCCCCTTTTCAATTTCCGAGTTCAGTCGATTCTGTTGACAGTCCTCGACACCCTTTCAGAGATCCGCCATGTGAGACAACTTATTCGCTCGGATAAACAATGGGTGGCGTTGTAATCGCCCTCGTAGAGTCCTATCTATTTTTGTTCCTGGAACGAAAGCGCCCAAGTTGAGCATAATCACATGACGTTGGGAAGGTAGAGATAACCATTGCCAAACCTCGCAACCTTATCGGTTGGAAAGAAATTTGTCCATTCAAAAATATGGGGCCATCGGAGTGTTTCTATCAGTGTACCTGATGGCACCAAATGTTCGACTTAGCGATAACACCGCGATGGTGGCTGTTTTACTGCTAATAACATACTTGGTGGAGGGAAAAGGAAGGGGGGATCGGGCAATGAATGAGAGGTTACATAATCCCAAATAGGCGATCGAACGCCCAGCGCATCATAAGATGATAAAAGGAGCAATGGAGAGGAACGACCCGCATTTTCCTTACGTGCGTATAGTTATCTCTGGCACATCCCTCGAAAAAAAAAGAATGACAGAACGCAGAACGACGCCCGAGAAGAAGCGGTGAGATGCAACGTCGTTCATCCCCACCCTCGAGAATCATGGCGAATAAGGTGGAAAAAGAACCCTGATCCACCGCCACAAAAATCTTTTCCACTTCCGAACGAACTCCAACGCCCCATGTGGCAGGAACGAGGGTCAAAATTATCCCGATAGGTTTATAGAACCTGTGGTATCACCTCAACCATCTAACCGCCGACCAGATATGGATCACATCCACAATAAGGTACGAACGAAAAAAAAGCTAGGATGCGAAATGCATGCATCCCTCCTCACACGCAGCGGTTTAACCATGCCTTAACGGTTACTTGCGGAGACTGCAAGGTTGTACAATCTATTCGAATGGATCAGATGTACAAAACCCGATACATTTCTATGCAAGAAGAAATGCCGTCCGCTGCGAGGAGGAATCTGCAAAAGCATTCGGTGGGGTTGAAAGCTTTTGAAAGCGCTCCACGGTAGCAGCCATGAAAAAAGAGACGCATGGAATAGAAATTCACCACACCTGCGGCGTAAACGGTGGAAGCTTCGACCAAGGCAAGGGAGTCTGAACAACGACTTGGGTACGTGAAAGGCAACGCGAAGTACCAACAATAAACGCGACCTGTAGGAAAATACGATCTGAATGGACTGGGTCGTGCAAGATAGCAGGAAAGAATGAGTAGAACTTACCGCGTAGAGCTTTCATAATTACATGAGCAAGACCGTCGATAGAAGCACCCCCGAGTAAGATCGGGTCTGATTCAACTGGACTGACGCCCATATCTGAGGAGACGAGACGAGATGAGTTATAGAAGAACGAAGAAGAAAGAAGGAGAAGGACAGGCGTATTAATGGACATGCGATGCCACAATACAGCGGATGAGATATGAGAACACCCGAGGCACATTCTTAGGTACCAAGTGCGGGCAGTGTTGCAGGAAATGAGAGGATAAATGACTCTCTCGCTTTTCGCAATTCCCGCCATTTGGAAACAGACAAGTTCTATGAAGGAAAGGAGACAAGGAGATCGGCGTGGTCGAATAGGATAATTACAGAACATACAACGTACCTCTTGCTCGCTTGTATCCAGAGACCCGCCCACAAAAAACCATACCTATCTCCATTGCGACCAAAAAAAGGGCCCATCCATCGTATTTTGCCAAACCGATTTTATGGGCAGAACAGATACTGCAACGCGAGCTTACCCCGATTCGATGATGAACTGTATCCCGAAATACTTGTTGGGGAGGGCCACATCCAATGATGAATGCGATGATAATGAACATGATCTACGTAGACGAACATTTCAGATATATTAGCGTAGCGTAGGGCGGAACAGCGATAGAACATGCCAAGCTCGCATCCTACGCTCATCCGTAAACCTTTCCTGAAAACACTTCACCACAGTCGCACCACAATCCCGGTATGTAGCTGGTCAGATCGAACCGATCTTCAGGGAGCCTTGCATTGCATTAAGGCCAGACGAGAGGCTGCGAATTATGGAAAATGGGAGAATGGCGGGTCGAGAAGGGGTGCTTGGGAAGTAGTGGAGTTGGCCTTACTTGTCAGATGGAGCCGGCGTATCGGGTTTAGGAAAGAAACCCGCTGTAGAAGAGTGGGTGTTGCTGAGGGTATCGTCTCGCAGAGAGCAGGCAAGCTGTATGATTGGCTGGGAAACCGCCCACGTTGGAAACGGCAGGTCTTCGACACTACATAAGGACGGAGGGAAGGAACGGATTTGTTGGAGGCGTCGCTGGACCCGAGGCCTCAGTGAAGGTCGATTCCACCGAGTACATTTAGACTGTTTGGTCCAGCGTCCATATTCGCAGGAAAAAACGGGTGGACGCGTGTCCTTGAGCCTTCGTTCGTCCGTGAATGCGAAAGAGATCGACCGGCACTACATAGACCAGGAAGATCGAAGGCTGATGGTTGGATAGGAATAAGTACAGATGCCGTAGGAACCTTGTATGAGATGCTTAGCATTGAGAACTAGACACCGGTGGTTCAGTGGAAAGGGACACGCGTTTCGTCAAGGGTTATAAAAGTGCGCAATGCCTGCTGGAGGTGCCTAACAATTTTTTTCAACGGTGAGTGCGATTATATATCATGTCAAGGTAAAGACACACCTAGCATTTGTTCGCCACTCCCAGAACGAGGAATTCGCTAACCCATCCTACATCCACACCGTACCGACACCGAATGCGATAACGGGCTTCGTTGTTGCTGCTATTTCATTCGTATGCACGCGATCGTGACCGATTCCCTCCACCAATGGATGATCGATCTTGGGTGTTTTCATGGGAGCGGAGGATACGAGGTCTGGAATATACTATTTGGCAACATATCAGAAGGAAAGCTCATACAAATATTTGACGCTGCATACCTAGCTTAGCTCGTTCCCCACCACCACGCTCGTCGTCGTCATTGAGAAAGAGGTACACGCGTTGTTTAACTTGCTGATGGCATCACCTGCATATTCCCACATTTTCTCATTTTCATCTGCTGCCCATCACCCAAGCGCTGTATTATCAGCGTATTAGTGCAGTGTCTGTAAAGTTTTGGCTGGGAACATAAAATACACGATGTCCTTGATGTCGGCTGACCATTCGTGAAAGGAGGTGTGGACCACGGTACCAAACTCGATCCAAGAGGTCTAGGCCGAATATAAACCCAACTTCCAGGCCGTCGGAGTACAATAACCTTCAGGAGGATGCACACATGGAATGAACATCTATGTATCAGAGATATGGCGTCAGCCACCTGAGGGTAACTTCTCATATTCCTGGAAGCTGAGGGAAAGAACGGGAGGGGATAATAAGGCTCGAGTATCGGAGTAGACAGATAGACTCGGGGAGAAATGGGATTCAGACGGCAGGGGTCGAAATTTCCGTTGATCCACAAGCCTACTGAAGGACAGCACATTCCGATTCCCAACAAACACGCCTGAGAGACGATCCACGAATTTGCCCGAGCCGTCACTCCAATATATCGCGGATAAGAAGACACGGAAGGCGAAATGATAAAGGACAAAGACCATACGAGCGCTGGTAAGTGCTTCCCAAACACAGAACCGATCGGAAGTCCTTCGAACGAAGACCACAGGGGAAAGGGGATTTAGATAGCTAACCTTGGTCCTTCAGCATCACAAGCCGAATGAAGGATGTGGGCATCCTAAGCAACTTCGCCTGTGAGACGACCACCAAGTTATTCCAGCTGTCACCCTGATATCTGGTAAAGATTCTGGAAGGCTGGCGAGACCATAGAAAATGGAAAAGAAGTACGGGCAATGTATATTACAACTGCATAAACGGGCGAGGTAGAGGATAACCAAGGCGCCCTGTTATGGCGGGGATCTATAAGACAAGATATGCAACCATCCCAGGTCATCTTTCCAAGTAGGGAAGTTTTACGCTCATCCAAACCAAGAAATAAGATAACCAACCCGCATAAGCATCGGGGTCCCAGACATCGCCGGTGTGTAAAGTTCCTATCCGTGCAGGGCAGCAATCATCCACTGCGACGGACAGTGCAAGCGCAAAGGAATGGATAGTACTCAACGCATAAAGGAGCCTCACAGAAAAAAAAAAGTGATCAGGACAACGCGCAAGATGGCCGATAATTCCACAGTACACGAGACCCCAACATGAAAGACCGCAGTAAGTATAGCCTGAAACGAAGATAACGTTAGGTCGCTACATCGCGAAGAAATTCCAATATAGCTGACTCGAAGAGATTCCAGCAGCCACCGAAGACAGGTTGGTGAGACGCATCGCGTTGTCCCTCAGAGAATTTGATATCCAGCGAGCCCTTCGCCCAGTTACGCGAGCGATGAGAGATTTTGCTGACTTCGACACGAACATCGCATGAGCTGCGAAGGGTTTTAGAGAACAGTAGAAGAAAGTGGCACCCAGAAGAACCTGAAGAAGGAGGATTCCAAGATGATGCCGCAAGCTGAAGACAGACATGGTTTGTGCAACTTCGATCAACAGCGTCTTCAATTTTTGGTCAGGTGGTTCAAGTGTTTGAGGTAGACGCAAGCCGATACAATCCAGATGTGTGGGCGCACTGGGGAGTTCGAGCATTGTCCAATAATTGTCTGTGCAGGGAGGAAGCAAATGGAGTTTGAGGACACTGGACGAAATTCAACCCTTGTTTGGGTTTGCCCTCATTGCCAAACATTCTTCGTTGGGCGCGTGTTCATGACTGCGCTCTCTCCACCATGTGCAATAGATTATCAGGTGGATTTCCTTCAACGATAACCCATATGAACCCCTTTGAAAGGAGTAATCTTCCCCACCAATGCTTGAATCGTAACCGTCGTCCTGCTCTCTGGCTACCAGCTTCAGCTCTTCACCCCCATGGGCTCCTCGTTTTTTTCCGTTTTTTTTTCCAATGTCTGAACCAACATGGTCGTCGAAATATTTTGGTTACCTTTATCGTGCGGACCCTCATCCCAACCCGACGACATTCGTTCGTCGCTCGAAGTTGGTCGTTCTGCGAAACTCGCAGGTCGAATATGAAGGAATAGACCTCGCAATATCTTCTGATAGGGCGGCCATCGATTCCAACAGAGACATTGTAATTTTGAAGGAATACGATTTTCAGGGAATTATGGAGCTCGCGCTGCTCGTCAACAATCTTCCCAAGGCAAACGGTTTCCTGGAACCAGTGGCGAGTCCAGCACGATCGAACGGGTCGAGCGATCGATCGGATTTTGTTCCCTGGGGGGGAGCTTTCGCAGTGCTTTCGCCAAATTCAAAGGAGAGGTACGAACAGGAGTATACCGGACTCGATTGCAGGAAAGTGTGGGCGGTTTCACGACACTGGCGCCGCCTTTATGGGAGTTGGTTGGATTGGCTATCGAGGCAAGGGAATCTGAACGCGAAGAGAATGTCGCGGTGTTGGACAAGTTGAAGGCTATTCTCGGGAACGTATACTGATATCGTCGCGAGGTCAGTAAACCGCTATTTCTCGTCCAAACCTCTGATTAATCAATCTTGCAAGACCTTGTAACAGCTTGCGGTTATGATCATACAACATCGCGCGTTTCAATCATTGGTTTCGTGTTCATCTTGGTTCTGATATCCTGCTTCTGATCCTCCCGTCTACATTCACAACCACAAGTCGTGAGAGATGTGTACAGCACAAAAAACGAATGAACAAATGAACACCACACGAATGATGGGTTTTCGTAGCTATTTCGAGAGAACAGTTTTAAGCGGTACGGTCTTATATGCTTGATGCACTCGAGAATATGAATAATTTTCGATAATGAAGCGCGATAAATGGACCCTAGAATTGGCGGGTCCATGGCACCTGAACACTAAGTACAAATTTCTGCGTCGAACCTACTAGTAGTGTAGACTATGCAGAAGTGTGAGTGGGAGTGGTATCAGAGGAAGCCTGAAAGCCTTGACGTCGACGGGTTGCTCCACTTTGTGGATGTGGATAAATGGAAAAAGCAATAAAAGAACAATTGAAAACACACAAAGGTACGTCATGGATCGGAATGGGAACAATGGATGGCCACAAACAAAGGAACAAAAAGAAAGAGAGAAATAAAAGGGGCGAAAGGTTTAACGTGCTTTTGGTTAACCCGCACTCACGAAGAGTGCGAGTATAAGCCCAAGGGCCCACGACAAGGGAGCACGAGGAAGAATACAGCCTTCCAACCAGGGAAGGAGATTCAACCCCCCTCGGGAAAAGAAACGACCCACCTTTGTACCCATTAAGGATGAAGGACCACCCCACGAAACCACGGAGCAAGGAACCCAAAATCACGAAACCCACCACCCAAAATCCAACATGTCATCGACAGCGAAAGCCTCAAGGTAGGATGTACTCTCAGTCCACAGGTTCAGCATTCTGTCTCCGAAGATAAAGAACGAAGACTCCGGGTCTGGGGAACCTGCGTCAGAGGCCGACCTAGATCAGCTTGACCCAAGTTTCACCTGTTCACGCAAACCGAATCAATCGCTACGACAAACAGGGTCGACGTTCCGCACAATAGGCACGGGAACGGACTCCGGTGGGGAGTGGGTCTCCAGTGATTGGTCCAACAGTTCGACGCGGACGCGAAGGAGCTCAGAGCAGTAAAAGGAAAGAGAAAAGAAGCGAGAAGGCGCCAAGATCTCAATCGGAGAACGGACGTCGCCATCGTCCCTTGCATGGGCGAATCACGGCAACAGTCTACGTAGAACTAGACAATGGATGCCAGTACGGGTGAGTTCAACCTTTCCCCCCTCCGAGAGATCCTGTGCTGGGCCATGCGTGAGTGAGACCAAAACGTTGCAAGGGACAAGTCTTGATTGTAGAGATGAAGAGGAGGAGGAGGAGGAGGAGGAGATAAACCTGGGACGAGGAGTTGATCAGTGAAGTGGGAGAAGAGATGAGTGGGGGAAAAAGACGAAGAAACCGGGTAAGTTATACAGTTTCCTTGTTCCCCGAGATTCACGCCACGACAAGGATGCCGACTTGCCGTGTTCTTCCTGAAAAAGTAGATAATTACCTTAAGGAGCTAATCAGATAAGGTTCTGGCGCGGAGATTCGAGTGGGTCAAATGCCCACAGCCTTCTGACTCGCAACACCAAAAGAAAACGGAGGCAAGAGCGAGGCCAAGCATTTCGTGACTAACAAGTGGGCGATAGCTAGTAATCCAGGGCAGTGCGTTACTGGGGTACCATAATGCAAGCCCAGATTGGGAGAACACGGAACATGTTATGAACGGGTATGAGCAAGGGAAGTCTCGTGGCAGTGTACCGCAGCCAGCAGACCGTTCTGGAGTGACATTTTTGACAGTTTCCGCCACTAACTTCCGACATCTACCTGACCGCCGATAAAATGATTGACGAGGCGAGGATAAATAAGGAGAACATTGCCCTCGGAAAGTTGACGCGGGGATACAATGGTGACAGGTCCGTTATCGGCGAGTTCTACGAGGAGTAGGCACGTTCTCCCTGTCCCGAAATTAGAGAAGACCGCAGGTACATTTTCTCCCGCCAGTTTTACGAGAAGACTTAGATTAAGAACGGATCTATAAAAAGTGTGAATGCCACTGATATCCCGCAACTCACTTCGTCAAGGGTTCAGCCAACCACGAGGACAATACCTTTCGTACAACTAAACGATTGTCCTTTGTCCCAGATGCGGAATAAGAATGATCAGAATGCCAAGATGTTTCCTCACGGCATTAGAACCGAATCCTCTAGATAGAACCACCAAGCGAAGGCCAGCAGCGAGAGATCTAACTAAAAGATGGCCTGAGTTGGATTTGGTCGCGTAGAAATGGCCGGCAAGCACGTTGAATGTGCCCAGGTTGATTCCAATAGTGCCCCTGAACAGGCGGACCTAGTGATATGTAAGGGTACCCCGACGGAAACGAGTCAGCAAGGCCGTTACGGGATTGTCGGAGGCAAGGCTGAAGTTTGTTGACGTTCAGAAGCGTGTGCGGCACGCAAGGGCCGTGTACAGCCACTATCACTATCTAATCTGATCTTTTGATGCGTAGCGCCCACGGCTACCGATGATTGCAATGTTTTGGGGTTCCTGTCTGTTATGCATTTCCCTACGTAATCGACGAGAACGAGGCATGGAGTCGAACGGACTTGAACCTCGTACCCTCTTAAAACAATACGCCTTCCAATAATATTTGACTCTCTCAGGTCGTGCCAACCTGCGACTCGGAGTTGGGTATGTTGAAAGGTTGTACCCGGAGGGTGGCAATCACAGATAGGTCATAGGCTTTAGCAACCGACAAGAGTCGAGACTTTACCCACACCATCACTCTGAGAACACCCGTTAGACAGGAATATCCACGAAATCTCCGAAAGCGCCACGTTGCCGGGCAATGTGTCAAAATGTGGATGCCATCGATAACATTGGGAGACGTCGTACATTGGTTCCCTCCCACCAAAGAACTTCCGCTTTTCATTGACAGCAACAAGCAACGGAAATTTAGGTTTCAATGTCCACATCACAGGAGAAAACTGACCCCGAGGTATGCACAAACTTCTCGTTGCACTCTACGTATGACTGAATGATCATGATTCTAGCAACCCAAACAATGGACACATCGCGATCCATATCGACACCCTATACCCAAATCTGAGGAGGATCCATTGGAAATTTTGCTAGAACCGCTTCTGGCGAAGGATAAAGCCCAATGTGATGCATGGAAAGATGAAGTCCAGAATTTATTGATTTTTGTGCGTATCGCCAAGTTCAATCCGTTGTGGACTTCGCTAATAATAAAGTGTGGAAGGCTGGATTATTTTCCGCAGTAATAACGTCGTTTGTGGTCGAATCTTCAAAGGACCTTCAACCCGACCCAAATACGCTCCTACTATCCCAGATTCTAACCCTGATCGTCAATAATACCAGCGGCAATCCAAGCATCCCACCTCAAATCCAGTTATCTACATCTCCTTCATCCTACCGTATTAACGCCCTCTGGTTCGCGAGCCTGGTGCTCAGTCTAACGACTGTTCTGGTCGGGATCATATCGCTCCAATGGCTCCGTGAACATCAACGATATTCAGGACTTTCGCTCCATAACAAATTCAGCATTTTTTGTATGCGTCAAGAATCTTTAGAGGCGTGGTACGTGCCTCAAGTTTTTGCGGGGCTTCCCCTCCTCCTCCAAGCCGCTTTAGTCCTCTATCTCGTAGGACTCATCGACCATTTGCTTGGGTTCGGGCCGTCGGTTGCGATCCCTGGGATCATCTTTATTATCTTGACCCTCCTTTTCCTCATTGCAACTACTGTCCTTCCAACTCTACAGGGCCTTGTGGTCATGCCCGCCTATCTAGAAATCAACCTTGACCTTCCATCCCCCTGTCCCTACAAGTCCCCTCAGTCTCACGCATTTCGTCTCCTTTTAGCGGCATCCCAGAGGGTATTTCTAGCCACAAGGTGGCTAATGGTACGACTCCAGTGGTTAATCATGTCTTTCCGAGAAGTTCTATATCAGCTCATCCGACTAGAAGCCGCTCAACCTCGATTTGTTAAGACCTGCCACCGGTTACGAAATCTCCCCATATCCCTTTGTCAGAGTGCATCCTGGTTGGAATTTGACCGCTCATGGCTATCCATGCGTGATTACATGTGCTTGAATATCATGGATCCTCTACTTCTCGAAGAATCATTATACCGTCCCGTCGCTTTTTATGATTCCATCAAGGGAATTCGATCCATAGCCGAGGGAAATGATATCTACCCATCGGAACGCTATTTGTTTGCCCAATTCCATTTTCTCAATGATATTCCTTCTTCAGTCATTGGGGAGGACTTTGGGATGATATCGCCACAAACATATCTCAAGACATACTTTCGATTGCTCAGTCGTGATGAACATCCATGGACTCAAATCCATCAATACCTGTTCCCCGCGAGTCATTATTCAAGACTCTGGGCAATTCTAACCTCAGTTGTCGTCTCCTTTCTGAAGTGAACACCCTTGCTATCATGGATGTCCTTGATCCTTTTCGTGCACAGTCTCCCACATTAGCCAGGCTTTCCATAGAATGCGAGCTCCGACTACTGGAAGCTGTTTGTTCTGAAATCCATCCACTGTTTCCAGAACACCTGTCCCCAAAGTCACCCCCCGAGGATTATGCTTTCGCATTGCAGTGGGCGCTGCAGCATCTTCGAAAAATTGGGAATGAGATGGGTGTGTGATTTGATATCCATTTCATTATCCTGTATTAAAGGGCTCTCCTTGGTCTTCAGCTCCAGAATTTGAACACCAATTGGCCCTCTCCATTAAATCATTTTTCTTGGCCATTATCAATTCTAATCTTGACAACCCTCATCTGGAACAAAGTTTCCACGCACATATTTTCTTCCTCCATTATTTGGATGCATTCATGTGGAAGGACAATTTAGATTCAGAAACCCTCATGGTAGTTGTCTCTACCATCACTGAAATATCTGTGGCTCTAAACGATTCTCCCAACTCCTCACGGAATTTTCTCTTCTACCCTGCCTCTCACTTTGCCAGGCATCTAATATGCCATTGGACTCCAACCATTGTAGCTGAAGTACCCAAGCTGCTCAAAGCCCTCCGCACTTACAAGGCTCATCTGGATGAGGGGTACTATTCATTGCAGGAAAGAATGGGAACACCTGGCTTCTCAGACCGAGAGTGGTGGAACTTTTTAGAGCCACAAGAACCAAGGAATGTTCCTGTCTGCATGCCCAATGCGGGGTAAATAGTAACTGGTGTAGTCACGTAAAATTAAAATTAATACACGCCATGAGTCCAAGAACATTGGTATTTAGATCTGTACAATCGCGCATTGTATCTCATAATGGAACAGGAGCCTTTGTTTGTAGTACCTTCTAATCTATGGGTCATGGTATCTCCGACCTCCCCGCATTTTATTTTCTCCCGATGTGATTGATTCAGGTTGGATAGGGCTTAGTTTCGAGATCAAATATGTGGTGCATCTTTTGTGTGTAGATAACCGGATAAATTATTAACGATAACGGCAAGATGACTATACTCTCACCCTTGTCTTCAACCAAAGCATAGTGTGTATTCTGCCATGAGTGGGAATCCGAGATGCATCGTGAAAAAAATATTCCAATTCCTCGGGATCACTGGATTTAAGCACTCGAGCGCGAAATGGTAAACATCTGAGCATGTCAAGTATGTCGCACACCAAGTGCGCCATCCGCTGAAGGATCGCCACTCATGTTAACCATATGCATTGTTGAAACGGGGTCACCCCGTTGTAGACCATTCTCACCGACACGACATATCATGACACCCGTAAGGCAGCCGGAGTTTTAAACGCTTAACCATTAACGCATGGAATGGTAATCTCTAATGCTCGCTAACCCTAATGGCAAGGATGTGGCAGCGAGGTCGGAGTGTCAAACCGCGGGCAGCGGCATCATGTGGCACGCAAGTGTGACGCTTTGGTGTCGAGCCTGCTCACCCAGTCAAAGAATTTTGGTACACTTCCATAGGGACTGAAGGCAACCCCACAAGTTTCCATTCACTCACATCACTCTTTATTTTACTGGTTTAGATAAAGTTTAGACAAAGGAATCAATCGCGAACCTCAGAGACGACCGACATTTTAGTATGGTGTAAACCTTGATAGGTTGATAACCACTCATCGGCCACCCCCCACCATTCGGCCACTCTGCCAAAATTTTGATCGCCCTGTCACCCTTGTCACGTTTCCCTGCCAAAAAATGTGACTGGCCGAAACGTAGGGGGTGGCCGATGAGTGTGGTGATAGTATTTAATAATAAAGCAAAATGATTATCGGGAAGATGGACTTCCTGGGACGAGAATGGAGGTATTTCGAAATATTGCGGCCATGTTTGTAGCTTACTCGTCCCCATTAATGATTAGCCTGCGCGTTTGCAAGCGGCGCAGACCCTCTGAACCAAGAAAGCTTATGATCGTGACTTAATGAGTATCGTGCAATTGTCGAGAGGAGGAGGAACTCACGAGGCGGTTTAGTACATACATGGCTAATGTGGTGAATATTGTTTATAGTGATTACAGAAGTCCAGATCAGTGACAAGGGAGGTGTCGCGAAACGGGTATTGGGAAGAGTGATTATCAGTGGAATAAATCAGTGGACACGCTGGTAATGAGTGAAAGGAAAACTGACAATTGGATACATGTCTTGCTACACTCGCCAGGACCACAGCTTGGACTATGGTTGACGCTAAATTTGCAACGGTTGTTGGAGCAGGTTGTCTAAACAGTGTTTAGTCCTCTAACTGGGAGAGAATTAATTTCAGGGACGAGTTCATCAAGCTATCCAATCACCGTTTAGTTAGGAGACCATTTCAATGAAAGTATCCAGCATATACCAATTTCTCCTCGTGACCACAGAGATATCTATTGCGGATACTGTTGAACGCAAGCGGCAATAGTTAGGGGTAGGATACATGACGAATATTTCAACTTACCAGCGGAGGTGGCACATCTTCTCTGAATCGACTGATGTTGGAGATTCTTCAGCATCTATCTTGTGAAATCGAGGCATTGTCCTGTGTTCCTACTTCGCTACTCATGGCAGCTTTTATACGAAACATCGACATGTTTTTTACGTTTTGGGAAACCATGAAATTCGTTCTATATGGGGATGTCCCAGTAATCGGCCGCAGAAATCGTTTATGGGAGATCCGAATTATCCAGATAACAGTGTGGACCCACGAACCTGCCGTTCGAATTAGGAATTGCTCAGGAAACGATTCAAGGGATCTTCTCCGGGTGCCGCAAGTGCACATCCCATTGAGGATACTTTCCGTACGTCGCATATAACCTTTTCCGGTCATTGTTATACCCAACCCTGATTTTTCTAAGCACTCCGCAGCTCCAATTACAATCCCACGTACCGTTGGCTACTCAATCGGGCCTACAGATGGGCTTCTTTCGTTATTTCGGTGACGTCTGATGCAGTAACCTAATGCTCCGAGTCGCAGGATAAACACTGCGTCTGTATCTTTACTTCTTTTTTGGGCCTTTCAGATTGACATGTTATTGATGTAAAATGGAGGCGATCAACGCCCACAGCCTTTCGGTGGTGCCATTTGGGTCAGAGGCTGATGAATGTAAGTTGTCAGAGTCCAAGTAAAACTTTCCTGAAAAGGTAGTTTTCTACTTTTTGTCGAAGGCCCTGCCAAGGTCCGTGCGAAGTCGGGTAAACAGAAAGACTGTATAGAAGCCGTGGTGTGTTTCGTCCTTCCCCCCACTCATCTCCCACCTCAGCATCTCCCACCCGATCTCCTCCTCCTGCGGCGGACGTAATTCTGCGTATATGAAGACGTTCTCCCTGTGCGAAGGCGTGTTCTCTCCAGCGGATGCTGCGAAGATGATGACAGTGCACATTTTGCCCCGCCCAACATCGGGTTCGACGGACGACTCTGGATACTGCATATCGTATTGATATCAGTACGGAGAGTCGTCGGGGTGAACTTGCAATTGGTGGAATGGAACATCAGCCCGACCATTGGATATGGCGCCTCTGGTTGGATGATGTGGTGATATCATTGCGGTGACGCATCGCCGCGGTGTGGTCTGGACCGACACTGCTGGCGAGTCATCTTATACAATCTTATCTCTACATAATCCCCTGCCTCCAATCTGTCTAATCGTTCGCGTATGAACGCTCAGACTTTACGAAAGGGTGGTCATAGGATGTGACGAGGGATATCAAGCTCTTGCAGAGGGGATCCATGTGATACATTAAGTACGGGACAACGATAGAAAAATAGAACATTTACTGCATACACTGGGTCAAAAAATCTGCTCTCGTCCAGGATATTTCGAACCAAAGGACCAGACGAGATGAGGTGATTGGTAACGGAGGGGAAGGCATTCTTGATCCAGCGCGGGCGCCGTTGTCAAATTGATTTCGGAATACCCAGAGTGTGTGAAAGCAAACGATAGAGGAACTGTGAACTGTTGATGACAGGTGATAAGGTAGATCAGTACTATGATTCATACAAAGTTTACTAGTAGCGCGTACCACATTGTCCGGTGCCACTCGTCTCATACCCGTGGCCACAAAGACGGTCCCAATTCCCTTCTTCTACAAATGTCATATCCACCAGTCTCCCTGTAATCTTGCGTCCCGGGTAAGCGTCGATTCGATCCAGAAAACGGAGCATGGGTCGAATGAAGGAAGCGGTAGAGGTATCCTGTCCCATTCATCGAGCATCCCACAGAAGCAGAAACAAGACTTCGTGGCATTGGATTTTGCGGCATTTTTCCTTCAAGAAAGGATGAGTGGGAATTTCCAGTGCAAGAAAATGCGAACGCACTTGTGGTGATGGTCTTATCGATTGCAGTGCAGGGGCTGGCATCGTCAAGGCATCGTCGGAATATTCCCACGACATGTCGGCACGACAACTGGATCAATGCCTTCACCGAAGGGCATTTTATGGAAGAAAAGCCTCCATTAAGCCAATGAAATCGATAGCGTATGCAGTGCTATGAGACCAGACCTTCCCTCATATTATAAATAAATGGTTTCAATTTGAACATTCTCGATGCTCTCCGATTTGGTGATTACTTACCTAGGGATTGGAGTCCAACAGGTTTCTATATCATGTTTACTGCGAAATAGAGGCCAAGGTTATCACAGTGAATTACCCGAATCGTCGAGGAAATTTCCGCGAGCGCTAACTTGAAAGCAACGCAGCTTAAACTGGACTCACCTGCACCTCGAGCGTGATGCGCAAACTGCGCGGCTACAGCTGGTTTATTCCAAAACACCACTTACTGTACACCGACGTTACGATATACCCTTAACACCACAAAAAATTTCCGCGAGCTTCCACGAACCGCCAGTGCTTGAAGAATATACATTGAAAATTTCTAACGATATTTACCGGTGTTTATTTCCAAGAGCAACTTGCAGCGTACCGACTTACGGAGGATCCCTTGCAGAGACAAACAAGAGATTTCCAGCTGTTTAAACGATTTTTATAGATTCAGTGATATGGAATATGTACTTTTATGAAAACATCAGGAGGGAAGTAGCCCTGATGCAGTTATTGGGCGGTGTTTTATATCTCCCCACCCAATCATTGCAGAGTCAATGTCCTCTCTACAATCACAACGGTCCGTTATTCCACTATGGGCACCCGAATGTCAAAGCCCATATATCTCGAAATCGATAAACCCGGGTCAATAATACCGGTAGATATGTGCCTGTTAATGAAGGGAGCTGTGGCGGATAGTTATCGAACGTCGAACATACCATGGCCGCGCATCAGATTTTCCCCTAAATTCCCTAAGACCATCCAATACTCTCTGTCCACCTCATCCTAGATATCGCGAAACCTCTCCTCAAAGAGGCATCAACTGACGTAAGGGAAATGCAGTATTGGGGAGGTAGATAGCAAAATCAAGTTCTTAGAGCAGAAGCCTGGGGTACAGAATTTGACAAGCGACACTCGCCTAGACTTCAACGTCGATATATTGAACGGGACCGCCAAGTAGGAAAGAAATGCCATGCGAAAGGAGAAAGCAAAAGAGGCAGAAACCTTGGGGTAAAACGGGGAAATACAATAGAAGGAGGGATTTCCGGGGATCCGAGTCCTTCGGAAATCGCGGTACCTGCGATAGATGGACAAATACGCCAACGTACCACCCAAGTGAAAAAGAAAGGCAAACCGAAGTCCAGCACCACTATATCAACCTTTCCTAGCCAACACGAAGCAATGGACATGAACAATCTGTGATTGTAAGTCCAAACCTCATCCGTTTGGCTTTGACTCGAGGCAAGAACTACGGCGAGCTCGTGTTCCTCGTCAATGACAGAGTGTGTGGGTAAGAGACGGTCTTCAAAGCATGCTCTGCGACTTCAGAATCCGCCCACGACGCGAAAATGAAGGAAGAAGAGGGGAAGACGGTCGCACCTCATTATCTCGCGAACAAGAGATCCTTCATAACGTGTCCTGTAGTATAACAATGACTAGGGGTCTCGAGAGATCGACGAGTTTCCAACAGTCCTGTAATGGAAATGACTTAGCGCATTCGTACGGAACAGCTGTACAAAGTAGAACGTTTACCCATAGACTGAGGCGAACGATGCGGCCACAAAAACTGTCTTTCGGACTGGATGTTTGATCCAGACCGATGTCGATTCATGTCGTTTAGGCGCCCTGCGCACAGATAAGAGGCGGCGATGGATAACATATGAGAAGGAATACCTGAACGGTCTGATCCCACCCATCCGGATCGCTCGTCGAGTTGGTTCCAATATATCCTTGAGTGCATGAATCCCAACGACAGAAGGAACCGCGAACTGTAGAGGAAGGGAGGTAACGTGTATCAGTGGCGTCGTAACAGTAAAACGATAGAAAATAATGCGTACCACACAGTCCGCTTCGACTCATCTCATATCCATGGCTATATCCATAGTTTTCCCCAGATCCTTCGAATCGAACCGTACAAGATACCTTAGTCCCAGTTAATAAAGAGGACGCGGACAGAACAGGATACGTAGAAGTTAAGGGAATCGGGTGCCTCCTTCAAGTTCCGCGATATCCACAGTGGTTTGGACGATCATGTTCATGGGATTGACATCCCGCGAAACGGAGTGGAGGAATGAGTATCAGAGTCGTGGCCGTATATCGCGTATCGCACCGTAGAAACATGCGGGTCGAGGGGTTTTGAAGACCTGAACGAGCTCCTCAAAATCATCCAAAATAACCAACGAAGATGCATAACCGTAGTTATATCCTGTAAATATATAGGATGCAAATGGGGCGCTTGTTGATTGATCACCATTCCTCTATGCACCCGACGATAGCACAGAGCGAGTCGTGGTGGTAAAGGCGTGCCGTCAAAGAAGGGGTTAGCACAGTATGGACGACCACCCCGTTAGAGAAGGCTGGGAACTTTTGAAGGTTAGTGAGAACCAATGTCGATCTGGTTATCGCGCAGCAGTTCCGCGTCCTCAACGCGTGGCCCGTCAATGTCCTCAGCAAGAAGAGAAAACCAAAAATCCGTTGATGCCATCGTCGAAATATTCCCACCCAATAACGGCCCGACCGCTCCGAAGTAATCTTCGTGTTTCCCGACATACAAACGCGAGTTGATGAAGCTATCCAGAACAATGGGATCTTGCAGAATTTAGTCGATAGCAAATTGTTCGCCCAAGTAATACCTTGTCTTGGGCCAGGTCGCTACCGGCCCATCGCCGGCCTCGGGCAAACTTCGAACAGTGGGCAGCGAATGCAACTCCTTCAACATGGCCCAAATCTCAACATATAAAAGGCCCTGCAATTTCCGGGGTTGCAAGCCTTCACCAACAACGTCGCCTCCGGTCTCTGAGACCATTACCCACAACACTCACTAATTCCCCATCCCACAAGTCGACGACATGGAACGCGGATTCACATTCCCCTTCCTCCCCAACATGACTGACCTCCTCGTCGCCCGCTACGTCGTCAACAACACCGAACACAAAGAGTTTTATCACAAATACTACAAGGCAGTGAGGACTGGTTTAAAACAACGCACGCTCTCCACAGGCGAACACGGAATCCTCGAGCACCTCCTCGGAACCCACCACCTCGGTAGCCCCGATTTCCACGCCACCTTCGTCCACACCCTCGAGGATCCCGAGCGGCTCGATGACGAAACTCACGCCCTCTTCAAAATCCTAGGACCGGGCTTCATGGACATCATGCCTGCTTTCCCATTCCCCGGGTACATGAAAACCCATATCCTCAGCGAGAAAGGACGCCATTGCGTCCGGTGCCACCACATTTTCTACATTCGGGATAACGGACATACAGCATGCCAGCTCCGTGGAGACGCTACTGCTCGGCACACGATCTCCCCCGCGGATGTTTCTTACGGAGGCCGCTTCCAGCCATGCAATGGTCTTCCCGGTCCGTGTACGACTTTGGCTGATCAGCGCGCGGCTTTGGATGCGATGATGCTTCCTACGCCCCCCTTCGGGCTTTTCCCTGGACCACGACGGGGACCGATGCCGTACTACTGAGTAAATACACCCTTTCTAGGATTTGTGTAAAGTAAATCACTTTGATTTTTGTACATATTACTGATAGCGACATTGTATAAACACCGTCCGTAGAAACGAAATTACCTGCTCCAATGAGTCTCTAAATACATCGATAGTGAAACCAGTCAAATGTAAAAGTACCCCAACGCACATATATTATGATATAATGCGCAACTGGCAGGTAATATACGTGTGATTCAGTCGTGCCTCGGCTCATTCCGCGGGGGCGCACAAAGGCGCAGCATTGGCAGGCAACATTACTCCTTTGCGGTTCGTATATATGGATCATCATCAAAGAAAATCCACCTGATAATCCATTCATTGCACATGGTGGAGAGAGCGCAGTCAATATTCAATGAGAAGCATTGGTCGCTTTGTGGACTCTAGCACTGGAACCCTCTACTTTCCTGCGCCGTCGTAACCGTCGTCGCGATCTCTTGTTACCAGCGCCTTACCTTCACCACTGATTCGTAGTTTCTTCCAATGTCTGAACCAACGTGGTCATCTAGACACGCTGGATATCTTCAGCGTTCAGAACCGCATTCCAAGCCATTGAAACCCATCCGTTCCGCCCTCGAGTTGGGCGTCCTACGGAACTCGCAAGTCGATGACGAAGGGATCGATCTGGCTATTTTCTCCGATACGACAGTAATCGATTCCGAGGGAGGCATTGTAATTTTGAAGGAATACGATTTTCCGGGAATTATGGAGCTCGCGCTGCTCGTCAACAATCTTCCCAAGGCAAACGGGTTCCTGGAACCAGTGGCGAGTCCAGCACGACCGAACGGGTCGAGCGATCGATGGGATTTTGTTCGCTGGGGGGGAGCTTTCGCCAAATCCAAAGGAGAGGTACAAGTAGGAGTATGAAGAGACCAGCGTTTACGGATTCGATAAACACCTGACTCGATTGCAGGAAAGTGTGGGCGGTTTCACGACATTGCCGCCACTTTTATGGGAGTTGGTCGGATTGGCGATGGAGGCAAGGGAATATGAACCTGAAGAGGATGTTGTGGTGTTGGAGATATTGAAGGGTATCCTCGGGAACATATACTGATATCGTCGCGAGGTCAGTAAACCGCTATTTCTCGTCCAAATTTTTGATTAATCAATCTTACAAGACCATGTAACAGCTTGCGGTTATGATCATACAGCATCCGCGTTTCAATCATTGGTTTCGTGTTCAGATATCCTGCTTCTGATCCTCCCATCTACAGCGACGACCCCAAGTCGTGGGAGATGTGTACAGTACAAAGAACGAATGAACAAATGAACACCATACGAATGATGGATTTTCGTAGCTATTTCGGGAGAACAGATGTAAGCAGTACGGTAACTCGAGGGCTTGATGCTCGTAATTCGAGGGCTTGATGCTTGATGCGCTCGAGAATGTGAATAAGTGGAGGACATTATCGATAATGAAGCGCGATAAACGCGCCTAGAAATGGCGGGTCCATGGCACCTGAACACTAAACACATATGTCTGCGTCGAACCCACGAATGTGGACTAGGCAGAAGCAGGAGTGGGAGTGGTATCAGAGAAAGCATGGAAGACTTGACTTCGACAGGGTGCTCCACTTTGTGGATGCGCTTAAATGGCTGAACAATAAAAGAACAAGAACAAGAACAACACACAAAAGATTCATGGTTCGGAATGGGAAAACTGGATGGCCGTGAACAAAGGAATAACAAGGAGGAGAGAAATAAAAGGGACGAAAGATTTTAACGTGCTTTTGGTTAACCCGCACTCACGAGGAATGCGAGTATAAGCCCAAGGGCCCACGACAAGGGAGCACGAGGAAAAATAACATCCTTCCACCAGGAAGGAGATTCAACCCCCCTCGGGAAAAGAAACGACCCACCTTTGTACCCGTTAAGGGTGAAGAACCACGGAGCAAGGAACACGAAATCACGAAGCCCACCACTCAAAATCCAACATGTCATCGACAGCGAAAGCCTCAAGGTAGGATGTACTCTCAGTCCACAGGTACAGCATCCTGTCTCCGAAGATAAAGAACGAAGACTCCGGGCCTGGGGAACCTGCGTCAGAGGCCGACCTAGATCAGCTTGACCCAAGTTTCACCTGTTCACGCAAACCGAATCAATCGCTACAACAAACACGGGTCGACGTTCCGCACGGTAGGCACGAGAACGGACTCCGGTGGGGTATGGGTCTCCAGTGATTGGTCCAACAGTTCGACGCGGCCGCGAAGGAGCTCGGAGAAGTAAAGGGAAAGAGAAAAGAAGCGGGAAGGTGCCAAGGTCTCAATCGGAGAACGGACGTCGCCATCGTCCCTTGCATGGGCGAAGCACGGCGACAGTCTACGTAGAACTAGACAATGGATGCCAGTACGGGTGAGTTCAACCTTTCCCCCCTCCGAGAGACCCTGTGCTGGGCCATGCGTGAGTGAGACCAAAACGTTGCAATGGACAAGTCTTGATTGTAGAGATGAAGAGGAAGAGGAGGAGATAAACCTGGGACGAGGAGTTGATCAGTGAAGTGGTAGATGAGATGATCGGGGGAAAAGACGAAGAAACCAGGAAGTACTTATACAGCTTTCTTGTTGAGATTTACGCCACGACAAGGATGCCGACTTGCCGTGTTCTTCGTAAGTAAATAATTACCTTAAGGAGCCAATCAGATAAGGTTCTGGGACGGAGATTCGAGTGGGTCAAGTGCCCACAGCCTTCTGACTCGCAACATCAGAAGAAAACGAGGGCACGAGGCGAGGGCAAGCATTTCGTGAGTGGACAATCATTTCATGTGGGCGATAACTTGTAATCCAGGGCAGGAGTTACTGGTGTACCATAGCGCAAGTCCAGATTGGGAGGAATCGGAACATGTTATGAACGGAGGAAAGTCGCGTGGCAGTGTACCCCAGTCTGCAGACCGTTCAGGTCCCGGTGACATTTTGACAGTTTCCTTTGACAGTTTCCGCCACTGACTCCCGACCGACAGAATGAAGGATAAATAAGGAGAAAATTACCCTCGGAAAGTTGACGCGGCGATACAATGGGGACAGGTCCTTGAAAACCGTAACTCGAGGGTTTCCAGAGAAGATCCCAGATACATTTCCTCCGGGCAGGTTTACGAGAAGACTTGAGTTAAGAAGAACTCTATAGAAGCGCGAGTGCCAATTATATTCCGCGACTCACCTAGTCAAGCGGTACAGCCAACCACGAGGACAATATCTTTCGCCCCACAGTGTCTTTGTAACTAAACGGTTCTCTTTATCCCGGAAGTTGATATCCCAGATCCGGAGTAAGAATGAGATCAGAATGTGAATATATTTCCACACGGTACTACAGCTGAATTGTATAGCTTCCCTTCAGGTGGAACCACCAAGCGAAAGCCAGCAGCGAGACTCGGACGACTAAAATTATATGGCTTGGTCGCATAGAAATGACCGGCACAGGTTGTTTCGAATGGTGCCCCTGTATAGTTAGATATAGTGATATGTGAGGGTACCCCGACGGAATCGAGTCAGGGGGCCGGTACGGGATTGTCGGAGGCAAGGCTGTTTGTTTGTTAACGTTCAGACGCGACGCGTGTCAAGGGCCGTGTACAGCCACTATCACTATCTAATCTGATCTACTGATGCGTAGCGCCCTCGGCTACCGATGATTGCGATGTTTTGGCGTTCCCGTGCGTTATGCATTTCCCTACATAATCGACGAGAACAAGAGATGGAGTGGAACGGACTAGAACCCCGTACCCTCTTAAAACCATACGCGGTCCAGTAATACTTGACTCTCTGTCTCGTGCCAACCTGCGACTCGGAATCGGGTATGTTGAAAGGTTGAATCCCAGAGAGTGACAATCACAGATAGGTCATAGGCTTTAAAAACCCATAAGATTCGAGACTTTACCCACACAATCACTCTGTTAGACAGGAATATCCACATAATCTCCGAAAGCGCCACGCAGGTTGCTGGGAAATGTGTCAAAATGTGACGGATGCCATCGATAACATTGGAAGACTACGTCGTACATTGATTCCCTCCCGCCAGAAAAACTTCCGCTTTTCATTCCAGCAACAAGCAACGGAAATTTAGCATTCAATGTCCACATCACAGGACAAAAGTGACCCCGAGGCACGCACAACTTCTCATTGCGCTCTAGGTATGATTGAATGATCATGATTCCAGAAATCCAAACAATGGACACACCGCGATCCATATCAACACCCGATACCCAAATCCGAGGAGGATCCATTGGAAATTTTTCTAGAACCGCTTCTGGCGAAGGATAAAGCCCAATGTGACGCATGGAAAGATGAGGTTCAGAATTTATTGATTTTTGTGCGTATCGCAGAGTTCAATCCGTGTGGACCTTGCTAATGATAAAGTTTGGAAGGCTGGATTATTCTCTGCCGTCATAACATCATTCGTGGTGGAGTCCTCAAAGGACCTTCAACCCGACCCAAATACCCTCCTACTATCCCAGATCGTAACCCTGATCGGCAATAACACCAACGGCACTCCAGGCATCCCTCCTCAAATACAGTTATCTCCGTCTCCTTCATCTTACCGTATTAACGCCCTCTGGTTCGCGAGCCTGGTGCTCAGTCTAACGACTGTTCTGGTCGGGATCATATCGCTCCAATGGCTCCGTGAACATCAACGATATTCAGGACTTTCTCTCCATGACAAATTCAGCATATTTTGCATGCGCCAAGAATCTTTAGAGGTGTGGTACGTGCCTCAAGTTTTTGCGGGGCTTCCCCTCCTCCTCCAAGGAGCTTTGGTCCTCTATCTCGTGGGACTCATCGACCATTTGCTTGGGTTTGGGCCTTCAGTGGCTATCCCTGGCCTCATCTTTATCACCTTGACCCTCCTTTTCCTCATTGCAACTACCATCCTTCCCGCTCTCCAGGGCCTTGTGGTACTCCCCACCTATCTCGAGATTACCCTCGACCTCCCATCTCCCTGCCCATACAAATCCCCACAGTCTCACGCATTTCGTCGCCTCACCGCAGCGTCGCAGAGGGGATTTCAAGCGGCAAGGTGGGTAATGGCGCAAGCTCAGTGGTTGATCATACGCATCCGAGAACTTCTGTATCAGGTCATCCGACTGGAAGCCACTCAACCCAGATTGAAATTCGTCAGGACCTCCCATCAGTTATATGATTTCCCTGCATCACTTTGGCAATGTACGTCTTGGTATGATTTTGATCGGTCGTGGCTATCCTTGCACGATTTCATGTGCTTAAATATCAAGTATCCTCTATTTCTTGATGAAACCAGGTACCGTCCTGAACCATTTTATGACGCCATCAAAGGAATTCAATCCATAGCACGGGGAAAAGACATGCACACATCGGAACACTATTTGTTTGCCCAATTCCATGTTATCAACAATATTCCTTCGTCGATCATTGGGAATGTCTTCGATATGATATCGCCGCAAACCTATCTTAAGACATACTTCCAATTAATCCAACATGATAACCGCTCATGGGTGGTTGATTCCAATGAAGAATCATTATTCAAGATATTGGCCGACTCTAAATTCGGCTCCCGTCTCCTGCCTGAGGAGAACACCCTTGCTATTCTGGAGATCCTCGATCCTCGCCGTGCACGTTCTCCGACATTATCTAAGCTTTCAGCGGAATGTGAGCTCCGACTACTGGCAGCCGTTTGTTCTGAAATTGGCCCACTGTTTCCGGATAGTCCATCACCGAAGGCGCCCTCGAGGAATTATACTTTATCATTACATTGGGCGATGCAGCACCTTAAAAAAAGTGGGGACGAGATTGGTGCGTGCTTTAATTTGCCATTTACGTACCCAGTACTAAATCAAGGACTTTTACGGGTATTTATCACCAGAATTTGTACGCCAACTGGGCCTGTGCATTGACTTGTTCTTCTCGACCATTATCAATTCTAATCTCGACAACCCTCATCTCGAACAAAGTTTTCATGCCCATACTTTCTTCCTCCACTACTTGGATGCATTCGCGTGGAACAGCTTTGATTTAGATTCAGAAAACCTCGCAGTTGTCATCCCTATTATCACTGCTATATCGGCGGCTCTTACCGACAATCCCGGTTCCACAAAGAATTTCCTCTTCTACCCTGCTTCTTACTTTGCCAAACAACTTGCAGGTTTCTACGGACAGCCAATCATTGTATCTGCACTACCGCCTCTCCTCGAGGCGCTTCGAAGCTACAAGCCGCATCTAGGCGAGGGGAATCCTTCCTTGGAGAAAAAGATGGGAATACCCAGCTTCTCGGCCCAAGAATGGTGGGGATTCTTAGATCTGCCAGGAGCAAAACCTGCTTGTACGTCCAGGCCCAATTCGGAGGAAATAGTCATCAGCATCATGGAAGACGAAATTGAAGGATGAAGTGTTGGATTGTCTGCATCCCGCACTCCATTAACTCGAGAAATATATGCAGTCGAAATTTGTGGCAACGCATGCGTGCGCTGCACATTTTCGAGCACCGTGATATTCATTGACTGTGCTGGCTGACAAGGAGAAGACGAAAACCAGATATCAACGCCTTCGCGCCTTCAAGGCCATCCAAACATCAACGTGTTTAGTGTCTTCGTCTTCTGCGAATATGGGCAGTTCGGCAGCTGCCCGTGTATTCAGGTTTGTTCCTCTACCCTATTGCGAGTTTCAAGGGTCCGAGTGTCCTCCTGAATAAGAACGGAAGACTCACGGCGCTCCCGCGGGGGCATTGACCGCCTAGTTTACTGTGTCAGATAAAGATATCAACATGAAGACTCAGGGATTTATTACATGGAAAATCAAACCAAGCGAGATGTATATAATGATGATCATTGATAGATTTCTTCGAACAAATATGACCACCGGTCGGGCACCAGGTCGACACTGGCCCATCGCTGGCCTCGGGCCATCTTCGAACAGTGGGCAGCGAATGCAACTCCTTCAACATGGCCCAAATCTCAACATATAAAAGGCCCTGCAATTTCCGGGGTTGCAAGCCTTCATCAACAACGTCACCTCCAGTCTCCGAGCCCATTACCCACAACACTCACTAATTCCCCATCCCACAAGTCGACGACATGGAACGCGGATTCACATTCCCCTTCCTTCCCAACATGACCGACCTCCTCGTCGCCCGCTACGTCGTCAACAACACCGAACACAAAGAGTTTTATCACAAATACAACAAGGCAGTCGTCGTCGTCGAGAAAGTGGCGTGGCATGATCCAAATATTCCCACGGACCGATCTCGCACGACCTTTCCTGCTCTTTTTCCTTCGCTTTCCCATCTCCCTTGGCAATGGTTTCGTTCGACATCTAGCACACATTTGCGACGAATTCTATGGAATACTTTCCCTTTAAATGCCTTGGACCTCTCAAGTGTATCCCGGTTCGAAGACCAGTCCCACAATCTCACGGTTCACTGTTGGTGTCGACGACAGATTTCGTGCAGTGATGGGGGAAGACAATACTAGGTAGGAGTCTTGAAATGTTGAAATCGAGAGTTGACTCAAGATCCGCTGCTAGACTGAATTCTCGGACCATGTCGCAGCAGAGAATGCTTGCAGGTCAGCTACCAATCTATATTCATTCGATTTACTCGTGAATTCCGTGTATTTTTCCCTCCATTTTTTCCCTTTCTGCACACAACAAGTTGGTTGGAATACCGCGTCACAGACAGCCAGACATTTTTTGTCCCACATTTTCTCTACGATGGGGGCATACGCTGTGTTAGTGTTCCATCGCTGTTACTTCGTAGACAAGTTGTAATGCAAAAAACGGTCTGGCCGATGGCTTATCCTCCTCTTCTTGCGTATCATGGTTACGCGTGTTTCTCTCCTGTCTTCACCTCCATTCAGCTAATCTGGCTGACACCATCAGTCCTTTTAATGATCATATAGCGAGATAATATGGGATGTACAGGCTCCTGGATGCGATCGCCCGGCCTAGAATGATTGTGTAGACCGGTTCTGCAGGTCGATGAATGTAAGGGTCGCGGCATGTTACATTGCATCCAATACATCTTACATCCCTTCCCTTACAGGTCGTATCAGCGTTTCACCATTTCCTCTCACATGGAATGGTCTTCGAAACCATGAAGCGGTATTTATTCTCGCTCAACTGGCACCCAGAGAGCTCCGTAATCTTTGTATTTATCACAATTCATGCAGTGTTGCGTCCATCCGACACCGGCTCCTTCAACCCTGAACCCCTCCTATTCACAGATAATCTTTGCCATTCCTGGCGACGATCTCTTAGTCCATTCTTCTTTTGGGTCCATTTCAAACCGCCCCCAGGGATTTTGAATTGATCTACATCCCAAATTTCTATTGTTATACAAGCGGGGGTCATGCAACTCACTTTTCTTCCGCATCCCCGACTTGGATATAGAAACACGCTTTCAGTGAGTGATTTTTTGTTTTTCTCTGTCCATAAACGTAGATGGGACTTCTATTTCCCGGGCATGTGGCAGCCGCTGAGTCGCGTGTAAGTATCCAGAAAGGGGCTTCCGTGGTCCGTGCCCTCAAGAACCTTCCTTGCTTCCCTCTTGCCATGAAAAACCCCACTACCGCCCCTAGACGGATCGCCCCCCTCCAATGCATAAGTTATCGCACGACATCACGTATGTATCTCATTCTTAATATTCACCAGTCCTCCGTGACCTATCTTTTTTCCGGAGGATCTGCAGATAACCACACATATCGTAGGTCCATCGATCATGAGTCCATATTCCTTGCGCTTGCCTTTTACATTCCGAATCCCATCACCCTCTTCTCAAGCTGAATGGTGCATATGAAGGTATCTGGTGTCACGCACAGCCAGACCGGTACCACTTCATCTGCTCTCTTATTTTCTCCACGATGGCGACAGGTGCTAGCCAATCGGAATTCCGGAATTATTCCAGGCCCAGGACTTAGTAGAGCCGACTGCGTGGTGAGTCCTCGGTCTGGCCGATGGTGCATCTTCTTGAAAAATATTTCCATTTTACATTTGTGAATATCCATTATTCCCCAGAGACTAGATCCGTGGAGTCTTAAATTTCGGTGTACCTTCCCTTCGCTTTCCAGCGATATTTTCCCGATATCGTTTCCCGTGTTTCTTGTCCCAATAACTCGTTGCGATGGGGCCTATCTATCGACCTACCATTGGCACAAAATATGGCCTTTCGTTTCACTTCCGTCCATCTTCCATACCACCTCCCGCAGGCTCGAACCGGCTACCAGAGCGCCAGACAGCGCCCTTGATTGGCGAATCGTCTCACAGGCCCATATGATCTGTCTTGCTCAGTAAATCATAGGCCTGTGATCGACCCGCAATCCTTGTCGCTGTCTGAGATCTGCGGAGATGGCTGGGATAGTTGGTCAACCAACCTCTTTCATGTGAGAATTTCTTTTTTTTTCCAAATTCGATGATGCTATTGGGGAACATGTAGCTCGTAATCTGGTTGCTGAAGCACCTTCTTGGTCTCTTTCGGCTGCCAATGGAATCCGTGCATTCGAGAGTGGTGTCGGTTTGCCAGACTTTTTACAGGCCTGATCATTAAGACCACGCATGCGGCTGATCTTGAATAAGTCGGCCTGTAAAAGGATCCGGTCAAATTTCGTCACTCTCGTAAGATCCAGCTGAAATAGTCGACCATATCCCTTGTATATCCCCTTTTTTTATTTAAAAAGGGATTCCCCAACGATATTTCGTGATGTCATGGTGGAGGCTTCACGGTCTCATTTCTATCACGAACGCAACGCCGGGCGATACGCTTGGACCTTCTCTTTCGTTTTGTCACTCCATCTTTGTCCATTCTGCCGCCATACCTCGAATAAATAGTTCTTCTCCGTTTTTTTCCCTTTATGCGAGAACTGACGAGCGCAGACCCCCGAGTTACCATTCCATTCCTACAACGTCGATCAATTCGAAACAATCATCCCACTTTTTCAGTACAATTGGTAGATTGATACGAGTTCTTTCATAATAGAATGTGCTCGGGTCCTCTTCTTCATTTCATTTCTTTATATGCTCTATGCTCGCCCACAATTCTTTCTGTCCACCCTTATACATCGCCAGAGTCTATCGACACTCACGACAGGACCAATCAATGATTACGCCCGAAATTACTATGGTAGCGGAAGGTATTGACCCTTCCATACTGTATATGCCATTCCGAGCGGTTGGTTGTCCTGTCTGATGTGCTTTCCCCATGGATCATGGTGCTTGAGGCCATTTCTTCCACGCTGATCTGTTTGAACAGGGGCCGTATTTTTTCCTATCGCTGACCAACCCTTCAACGAGACTTGGTTGGTATTTTCTGCCTACCCAAAGGGTACTACTCTCACTTAGCCCGCATTGGTTCATGATCTTTTATGTTTGCTATTTCCGCATTTCATATTCTTCACCAGCTTTCGGATCGTCGGCCTCAGTGAGTGGAGAGTTGAACGTTGAACCCCGAACGCATGTTTCCAAGCCGAAGACATTGATGCCATCAATACACTACCATAATCTTATCAATGTCTTCTCTTCTCCCACAGCTGCCACCTCATCGCCCTTCGTTGGCTTCACCAGTCACCGATACATCACTATCTCCCGGTTTCGACAGGGGAATAAAATCCAGTCGTACATTGTCCTCCTGAATCTGCTACGAGATGCACACACGATTGCACAAGTCGACCATCCTGATCGATTATGATCTACGTTTCTCACCTCCAACATGGAATAATCCCACAGAGACCCATACTCGAGGTGATGTACGAACTGGAGCCTCAACTCAGCCTTCTTGGTAATGCAGTCAATGTATCGACGATCATTGACTGGGCAAACGGCTGTGAACTGATTGTTCTAGGGTCGTACATCACTCAATCGCATGTTCCTCTTCTCCGATTTCAACCCAATATCCTATGGAATCTTTTCATTTTTCTTCAAGATACTCATACAATGGCTGGGTAGATTTTTCGCGTTGAACCAGAAGACCATCAATGCCATTTTATGACTTCGTGAGTCCATCACCTGGTCCCTATCATGTTTCTAACCTCCTCTACTGTCAGATATATGCCCTTACAAGGGAGTGGCACTGGCACGATCAGGCGGGAAGACTGCACTAGTTCCTATTGCCGCTCGGGATTCTGATTTACTCATTCTCAGAGTTCAACGCTGCATTTCCTCGATCCTCGCGTACTTTATGTAAGGGCAACCGCGGGCCGAACAATCCGGGATAACCGGAATAGGCACAAACTAGCAGGGGATCCAAAGTTTAGTATATTATGAGATAATAGACTACACTAGTCAACGCACCTAGCAGGGGATCCAAAGAGGAAAGGATGGGGATCCCGTGCTAGCGAAGGTACATATAAAGGAAGAGCGCGAGGGCATGCGGAATGGCGTGATATGATAATAATAGATAAAGTGGAACCATAAATAAAAGGGTCCTCAGGGTCCTGCAGACCGGCGGTGGGGAGGCGTGTAAAGACCGGTGCTCCGAGTCGGTGCACCGAGTCCGGTGACCGGTGGTTGTGGGGAGTGACGGCGGTGGGATGTGCGGGGCGATGGGGAAGTCCAGCGGTAGAGGGTGCGAGATGGCGGAGCGGTAGATGGGCGTCGGGGAGTAAGGGGAAGGGATGACCGGTCGTTATGACCGGTGGACCGGGGTGGTTTGGGTGTTCCCCTTACACTTTAGGACTCATCTGCAAGCTCCGTTTACTGTCACCTGGGCTCTCGGAATTTTATCAAGTCAGCAACCCTGCTACATGTACCTTATGTGTTCCCTCTGTGAGTCCGTTTGTTCCCCCCCCCACCGATTCCCTTTGTGAAGTGGTGTCGGTAGTTCCGCATAGTAGGTAAATGAAACCAAATGTTTCTATGGCTCGCGCTTTTTGAGAATCGATAAGAGACAGACTAGATTGTGAGTGGGGATGCCAACTACTGTATCTAAAGTTACAGGCTGGCTTTTATACGTAGAGAATAGGGAAAACATGTGAAAAATAGTGTAGATTGGGCTGTAGGAGCCCGAATGTATTAGTGAAGTTTTACTGAATAGAGATACTTTTTCTCGTGATTCTTGAGCAATACTTGTGATTGTCGGTACAATGGTTTAGGGACGGGAGGGAGTAGTGAAGGCGAACGAATGTGTTGAAGTTCGTTGGCTTGGCGCATCGGGAGTTTCCGTTCCGGCTTGTCGGAAGCTACCGCAGCTCGGCATCCTCGGCTCGGGGTGCTTAAGTTGTCGCAGCATTGAATTACGGTGGAGTCATCGGCATATCATTGGAGCATAGATGAGGAATAGAGATAGCTCATGAAAAATGAAGGAGAATTATTGAATGTCGAAGGAAAATTGTTTGAAGTCTGGATGATCGTCGAAGAGCTTGTCGTCGGTGTTTCGTCGATGTCGCGAGGATTCATGCTCAAGCATATCGCGAGCTCCACACCTTCTCCCTGCTTCCCTCTGTTTTTTTTTCTTTTCCTCTACCCATCGATATCCTTGAATGCATATTCCGAATTGGGATACATCCAAGCCTGTTCCTTGTTGTTCACAATGCAAGTAATGGCGTTCGACCACCATTACTTCGTTGTGGCTGTCGAACCAAACAGGTTCCGATGTTCTTCAATCTTCTGTGTTTCCATTTCCGCTCTTCTTTTCTCCAGTCATCGTTCTTCTTTGATCACACGAGTGTCCATGGAAGGGAAGAAATCTGGCCATAGCCGCTTCAAATCCATCAAGTTTCACCGCTGTTCGACCGCCCCAGGACGTTTGATGGTGTGAGGAATTTATCGTGATTTGCTCAGCTTTTTTTTTCCCGTTTGTTACACTCCATAACTCAAGCTCCCTATGGTACTCACATTCGTTCTTGATTCTTCCCTGATCATTCCTTTCATTCATGTCCTTTGGAAATTTTGGTGCCAGGTCTAGTGCTTGCTTTCTTTGCCATCGTCCATTTAGAGTACTACCCGAAGGTTGGGCTCCAGCAGCACGGCATATGCGAGGGCCCATCCTTCCGCTTTCTGGCCATTTTTTCGAGATACCGTGACCTTAGGATATTGGCGTGGTTCGCGGTGACTTGGTAATCCGTGCATGTGAACCTCTATGTGAGAATTGACTTTAGGACGCTGGAACCCCATGGGAATAAATGCCAATTCTTACTTCATCATTCCATGTGTGACCATGGGCGCACCTTCCGGATCTCAATTGATAACAGTACACAACGGCCTATCGGTGGAGAATTGAGGAGATTATAATGTGCAATGTAGTCTCTCTGCTTGTCGTCACCGTGTACGCCACCCAATGTGGTGTTCGTTGTTAATTGGACCTTTCATTTTCATGCACAGCGACGCTTTAAATATTTTGCAGGAGATTTTCAAATATTTGAGGACCTTCTCTCAGATGAAACTTGAAGAAACGGTGGGAAATATATCAATCTGATTCCAAATAAGTATTGAGCAGGTAATGTGGGTGTCTGGACCCATCATCCCATGAGTGGAGATGGGGACAACAGATAAAACTTCCTCCCGATAAGAAAACCGGGGACTGGGATTGTGAGTATCATGTATCTTATGACAACGAGGTTTCCCTCGGGGACAAGGCAAACAGGGCCCAGACAAACTGTTTCTCACGGCTACATTCACTCTTCACGGGACCCGTGCGAAGCACGGCCGGTCCACGGCTAGTATCATAAATGCAGCAAGCAGGACCACGGGGTGAGACCAGTGGTTCGCGCGGATCATCCGAGTGAATAAAATAAAATAAAATAATGTGACAATGAGGCTGATGCCACTTAGACTGTGGTGGATTGGATCAAGCAAGGATGACATTAATATGTTGCCGACTGGGCTGAGATGTGATGACCTATTTCCACGTACTTTCACCACTGATAGAATAACAGACAAAAGAAGAAAGAGAGATAATTTGAAGAAATCAAGCTCGCCGACTGGTTCGGTTCAGCCAGTCACGGAGCGCATCCTCTGCAGCTTGTCGTCTCTTCGACTCCAACTCCTTCATCTGCTCAGCATTCTTTCTCTCTTCCATCTCATTCTGAACCTTGACCTCCAAACTCATTACCGCATCCCTTGATCTCAAAACTTCCAAATCTGCATCCGTCAACTGCTGCTCCAACCGGATCAACGTGGACACATTCTCGGCAGACGTGCATCTGAGCGTGGCAATCTCTTTTTGCATTCTAACAACAACATCCTCTCCCGTCTCCCGGCTGAGATCCGAGAATGGTGGTAATGACAAAATGGGTGCTGCTGGGTGAGATTGTTGACTGTTTGCATTATCATATCCTCTGTCCCCCTTCATTTCGGATTTCTGCCTGCGGTGGGATTTCACATAAGACTGGTGATGGGGGTGGCATTGTTGCGAAGGTTGAGGTAGGGGAGAAAGCACAGGTGGATGATCAGGAGGTCCTTGAGACTGCCGGGGAGGCAGAGCTGGCTGCTGTTGCACTGGGGTTGAACTCCCAGATCGGTAGGTATGCGGCTGATATATTGTTGTGGAATGTGGTGGAACTGGTGGGAACATCGTTTCCGATTATCCCATAGGCTGAGGACGTAGCTCGTGGTGGTTGTGTATCGACATGCGGTTGCGGTAGAAGTGGAGGAGGAGATGCAGGACGTGTTTGAAATTGGTAGTTCATGGGTTATATCCACCGGAAACTTCACAATTAAATAAAAGAGGTGTGTAAGTCATCAAGCGTCTTATATGGGCTGGCAATTAGAAGTGACAAAAATGGAACGAAAAGAAAAACAAGCAACTGCAGTTAGTTGACTGTTGTTTTCGACTTCCATTGTTGTTCGAGAGTATTGCAACCCATAAGAGGGTTGTCGTGTGTGCACAACCTCCCAATTAGGTGGTGTGAAACAGCAACCTTGTCTAAAAAGGGCACGAGGCGACTCAAGGAAGTGACGTATCTTTGTGTGCAATTGTTCTCATCGAGTCATTTTTGGCAAGAATAAAAGTATATAATCATGAGGTAAACACCAGAAAACCGCATTTCAAAGCGCTCACCAACGGTTGCAACGTCCACCTTCGTGCATTTCATTCCCAACTCTATTTCGCTAGACCCGAAACCCCGTATCTAATGCATGAATACCCACCGCGAGTCGAGGTAAGCATAATATGATAGGTCTCGATTCTGGTTGCTGATGGTGCGGTCTTGAAGGTGGACGTCGAGGCTGGCATCCCCAAGAATCCCATTATCCCGCCTCAAGCCATTCATGTTACACTGAACACTGGAGTTACGAAATCTCGCGCCATTGTACACCACGGCGTCAGGTCAGTCACCTTGTAACGGCAGTCCTCATCCTCCAGACGGTCAGGATACCCGCCGTCAATCATCAACCCGTTCTCCGCATTACTCCTGACTCCAAATCGAGGATCATCGATCGTCCCTAACTAGCTAAATACTGGCCATTGCCACTCGCCCACCGCCGCTTACCAGTACTTTACTGAAGCAGGTGAGACCTTCCCTGATGGGTCTCTTTGTCGTATCGTTTGCCTTTCCTCAGAGAAATCAGATACCCAGAAAGGCCTTTGTTAAATTACTTACACAAACGACGAGAAAATGAGCCTCCCTCCACGACGAATATACCCAAAAAGGCAGCTGTAGATGGGTAGCATTAGCGGGGACTGGGATTCGGATGATAAGGAGGGAGAAAGGATACGGGGAGGACTTACTGAGTGAGAGCATGGACCATGGAAGCTTCCCTATCATATGCGTAAAAGTAACCGTAAACTGGGAAACGCGTACTTGCGATTTCGAAAGCACTAAAGCGAGCGGAAGGCGATGACAAACAATGAATCAATAATCGTTGGTCTGTTGAAAAAAAGAGAAATAGACCAGGTGTATCACAGATGTTGTCGCCTATCAGATGTATGAATTCACGAGAAGTGGATATGAGTTCGAGCTTCTAGGGTGCGTTTCTGACAGACAAGTCAAAAGGCCCATAAATGGGTAATGGGATGCCAAAAATCTACGAGCCGATCAAAATTCCTGTACACGAACAATCGCAGTATGCTCTCGCGATAGTCCCAACCAGTGAGGAGACAAATAAGCATCACAAAGTGCCGGGAAGAGAATAAAAATATGGAACGAATATGATTTCGCTTCCCCCCAAAAAATCCACATCAAGGAGATGTGATCAGGTAGCCGAAGGATTCTTAGGCCAGGTTTGATCACATACATGCTGATGGATAGATGGAGGGATGTCTTCGAATTCGTCCATGGTTTGCATGATAGTCGAGGAGAAAATCAAAAGGGAATGGGGCCTAGCTTGAGAACCCCGAGAAAGTACACCACCTGGAAAGATTGAAGAGTTCAAGATAGATTACCCACCGTATAGTCAATTGAAGGGAGCCTTGGACCTTCACTATCTCCCCGCTTCCACCGCAGAAATCAACGACGAACGTAGACATACGCGAGCGCCGCGCGAGTCGTATCGCACCTTGAACATATAAATTAGTGAGCTAGGGCCAAATGAGTAGACTGGAGCTGGTAATGGACATGAGATCGACGCACCCAGAGACACAATAGGAATTGGGTGTCAAGCTTGTCAAGTGATTCCCCATCATTCACGCCCGAATCCACTGAAGCTTCGATCCGACGTCAAATTTTATTCAGCCACTCCAGTAAGCATTCAGGAAGGCGCCCCAGGAAATTAAGTGAAACCATACGCTTTTGGCTTGTAGGCTGAGCTACGCAAAAACCTGGAACAGAAGAAGGGGGATAAGTCGGCGGCGTGAGTGGATAAAACCAGCGAATGAATAAGCAAAGAATATGGACGGTTGAGAATCATTCGCAGGTTGTCGGATCCATATTCGGGCATTCCAGGATGGGGAGACGATAAACAGGTCGTGATGTTGGATTATAGAAGGCTTGTCGAGTAACGAACACCCTCACTGAATGGATTCGTCCGATAACAAGGGCATCCCTCTGCCAGTGGAGCGGATATAAGCTTGGTGAATATGCACCGGGATCGTATTTATCCTTACCTTAGATTTCGAAGATCATGGTCATGCAATGTTCCTTTGTATATTTGCGCCAGTGGTGCTTGTTGTTGTCCAAGTGGGAGTAGATCTTCAAGAATGGGGAAAGGGCGTCGACGAGATTGGGGTTCACACGACTCTGATGAATCGTCAACATTCTTGATGCCATCAGCGAAATGTTCCCATCTGTCAATCATGGTGCTTGATTGGTTCTTCAAGTTGACTTGTTGTTTCGTCGGTTCGAGATCAAGGTAGTCCTCATCAGTCGAGACTACATATATTCGGAGTACAACACTGACAACTCCCCTTAACTTCCAACAATGGATAGCGAGCAAATACATAGCGAACGAAAAACTTCAACTCGAAGCGGCGAGAAGAACCGAACCAAATAGTAATGCGCGTTTCGTCGTATGTGTCGCAAATCGGGACATGATCCCATGGGTACCGGAGCGCAGAATCTTTTCCAGTACTTTCTCCTATTCGATTTCGAAAGATGCGCCAACACGTCCTTCAAGGTCTGTGATCTGCTTCCTTTTCCTGCCGCTGCTACATATCAATGCCAATCACAGGGGAGAATCTCTATGCGCCAGGGTCATTTTCCGCTTGATCTATGAATGTTCATTCACGATCCATGGGTTGGCTGGCCGATGGGGGCCTTTGTCCTCGGGAAAACGTTATATTCGTCTTTTTTCATGCCTCCGAATCTCTCTCCCTCATTTCCGTTGGGCGGTTGGCGCGGTACGACTCGAACATGGGTACGTCTAGGTACTGGAAGCTTCAGCACCCCTCGTTCCTCGTATATCTCTTCGACAACATCCCTTTTCTCCCACTTTCCAAGTCACTTCGACCGTGCCCCCTCATTTGCTTTTTGATCATGATCGATGACCCCGATTTCGCCTCGCAGATCAACCGGGAGTCACGCAATTGAAGTAAACACCCGTGGGGCCAGCGATTCCATTTCCACTACTGTACTATTCATGGTTCATTATGCACGGTTATCGGCCTGCGATCACCACGTATCATATTTGACCTTTCCTTGTTCTTTATAATGGTATTTACAGCCCCACATTGCCTACTGTATTTCGTATTGATTGTACGTCAAATGAATCGATTTTCCGCCGAATGAATTGGAGTTTGCTACAGCAGTGATTTCATGTTCTCTACGCAGAGTTTATCAACGTTCAGCCTAGTATTCAGGCTATGGAATCCCACTCTAAGGTCGAGTGCTCATATTGATCCAATGATTCCCGAAATTCTTTCATCTCTCCAAAAGCCGATTCGTTTTCAATGTCTAGAAACAGATATGACAGCCGTCCGAGAACCTTTCCGTTTGCATTCTGTCAGGAAAAAAGGAGCCTTAAAGGGCAAGGGCGAAGTAGTGGGCCAGACAGTGAGGGGCCAAACGCCAGAGAGATGTTTCAAAACGTATAAAGGGAATAAATTCCCAAGTCCCGATATATGCAAGCCCAAAAAAAATGCACGAGAACGAGAACGCCAATGAAAAAAATGACTCAAGAAGAGTCTGATCACAAATAAAGGGTTGAACGGAGACACGATCAACAAGTGTAGAATCCTTGGGGATCGTCCTGCTTCCGGGCGGACAAGGTGTGGCAAAGGAAAGCAAGAAAGACCGTTAATGTAGTCAAGAGGCTTCTCCTCTGTTCCTAGCCCGGAGGCTAATAACGCGTCGTAGAAATGCTCAACCAGCCACGCATGTCGCATGCGCAGCTCCAGGGTGATGAACATAGAATCAATGTACCCAGGAACATGACAGGAACCGAGGCGAACCGGGTGTAAGTAGAAATTTGCAGTATCCACTCTTGTGAATCCAATCAGAATGTCGGCAATACGACACCCAGTCAAAATGAATGTTCGAGCCGATGTAAGGTCGATCGGTGATGGATCATAAGTTGGAACTACACATCACAAGGGGACAGAACGGGTGACGGCTGAGGCGATGTGGATAAAAAGATGTAAAGCGGATCAGAACCAAGTAAACGAAATCCTGCCTAGTAATCGCAACTATGCGTTCGATAACAGTCTGCCCATGTTTTGTGAATCTGGCCAATTTCAAGGTAAGGGATAAAGACAAGTTTTGCGTCTATGCTTGATGTGAAGCCCATATATCCCCACCGTGATTCTGTAGATGTGCAAGCAGCCCTTCCTGCCGCCCAAAGTGGACTGGATGTTCGAGGATGCGGTTCTTCGTTGAAATTTTTGATGACGCAAAGCGCGAGGTCAACGTTTGATGCCATCAGCTAAATTTTCCCAGCGGTCAAATGTCCGCCAACTTCACAAACCTTTCGAGCATAATTCCAGGGAATTGTGAGGACTCAATGGCGCTGCTTCGACATTGTTTAATTGTATGGAAATTCCGTATTATATACGGCGTACAGAATCACAAACCTCCGTAACCAATTGAATCATGAACTCGAATGATGATCATAAGTTATTCACGGCCCGATCCTCGAGGAAGAGAAGCTTTCAGTTCTATGGGGAGTACTGTATAGGAATGTAACATAAATGTGGAGGATAAAAACCAGACATACTTATCGGAGTCCCAGCTTTCTAGGCATTCATATCATGGACACAAGCATGAACAGATAAAATATACAATATCCGCAGATGCTAATGTCCAACAAAAGCCATGGAATGAGGTCGGGACTCGAGAAAGCGGTTTTTATCAGAGGGATAGGTATTAAATCTCCAAATTCATAGAATGTGTCCCCACCAATTTGCTCTGGATGACAAGAAGATGAGGATTTCGTCTTGCCTCAACGTTCCCATCTCAGTGTGTGATGTATTTATTGCCCTCAGGAAACCTGATATTTTGTACTCTTTTAGTACGCTTTTATTCCACCTTCCTTTGTTTCTAGATCAAGAATGATCGAATACAATGGCGAGAACAAGGTTCAACAAGAAACAACAATAAAGCGCCCACATCCGTGACATTAACAACAGCAACCACTTCCGTCGTCACAGGGATGCTAAAAGAGATCAAAATGTTTCCTGATGATACATTACTAGATGAAATGAAGAAATAAACGTTAAGGTACAAAAAGGAGAGAACAAACCCCATGGCTTCCTTGTTCTCGGTTTGTTTTCGTGTACTTAAGTCATCGTGACAATAATTCTCGACGTAGCCGACACTTAGAACCCTCTCGGTCAAGCCCAAGATTTACCCAAGTTCCTCCCATATTACGCTAGCCGAGAAACAACCAAGGGAAGAAGCCTTAAGTAACGGCATTGCTGGATGCCCCCACTATCATCCACATTCTGAACATCGTGCTTCAGGACTGCGAGCAATTAACCACGCACCCTTTGCGGCCTATTCAGGATCGCTGAGGACTCGAGGAGCGTTTCACGGTGCCCAACCCATTGATGATACCCTCCCCTTTATTCCTGAGGCGCCCCTTGCTCTACTGATGAGTCTTCCTTTCCAGTGAAGTTTACTGTCAGCATTGGAGTATCGTGTGGTGATACCGCGACATTGGGTGGGGAAGGTTCGGCCCCGTGTAGGGAGATAATCTCTCCCGTGGACATTGGCGGGACATAGCCACACAATGAGAGATGCGGTTTCAAAATTCCACCGCATACTCCTTTCCAACCCCATCAAGGACCGTTGCAATTCCACGCGCTAAAAGGGAATTGTTGTATTCTCATGTTCGATTTCATTTGTATATCGCGATGACTTTACCGGCATTTCTTTCCTTCTATTTCGTTTCAATTCCTGAAGGTCATGAATCGGAGATAGCCAGTGATTCTATTTATCACCGGACTAAGTACTTACGAAGAATAGCACCGCAGTAAGTTGGCATCGCAATTTGCCGTTAGACATAAACGACGTGATCCCACTATGAAAAGCATCTTCGTGGCTTGGTCATCGGGTCAACATCGGGTTGATATCATGAGCGCCCGCTTCAATAGAAAGTATCCAGGTTTGATCTCAGCCCTTTTCCTTGCGCACTTTTTGGAATCGGTTTCAAGGACGGGTCGTCGAGCTTTGGATCTCAAATTAAATAATTCTGAGGTGCTTCAATTCATCCAATTCAATTCTAACCAGATCACGAGGAAAACCCGCGGTCCGTGCGTATTTCTATTCTCACCGCTCCGAAAACCGCAAACCACAAACGCAAAGGTCAGCCACATTTCCCGCTTTCCTCCAATTTCCATGACGCATATCCACAGAATAAACTACACCCTATAACCTTGCCTTGACGTTCCCCATTCCCGAATTCAACCATGCACGGAGTGGTACGCGTCGTCGTCGTTGAAAACTTCATCATCAGTCCACCTATGACGTCATCCTACCAACTTCCCAGGTCCGTTTCCTCGACACCGACCTTCTCCCTGCCTCCTCACCCGAGGATTACCCCAAAATCATCAAATCAGGGATCGACGAAGAGGGCCAACACCCCAAGTCGCCCAAAATCACCGGTCCAAGCGGCATCGCCACATTCCTCTACCGAACAGGCCGACCCCAGCTCCTTGAACGTCTCCTCGACGTAGCTGGAACTGAGGAGTATAACCTCCGTATCCGAACAGGGGAGAAATACTTATCGGATATATATGTCACTCGCCGGGGGCTCGAAGTCGAGGTACGTCCATATAAATGTATTTTTCAGCAGTCCGTTTGTTACATTGGCAAGAGCAGATGGGGTTCATCAACAGCGAAGGTCAATGGGCACAGCACGGCGTACGTTACCTTATTTCACCAGAGCCGGAGGGGTCACCGTATCGCGTTGGGAGGTGGATTCCTCTCTCCACTTCCGATCTCGGTTCTGATTGGGGCGGTACGGAGGTTTGGGTTCGCGGGCAGGGCGCGGAGATAGCGAAAGCGATATGGTTTCATAACCATTTTGACCGAGATATCGAGGTGAGCTGGAGTGGGATGACTGAAGACGAGAAACAGGATCTGGCGGTGTGGTTGAAGGAGAGGTCCGAGCGGCACGCAGCGCGGAGTAAGATCGAAGGGGACGAGTACGACGAGCGCGAGGTGAAATATGGTGCTCGCCACCATCGGGTGGAGGAAAATATGGGGATGCAGGTATACTATAAATCCCGCATGGCGTGTCGCGCAGATTGTGGCGAGCAGAACCCGAAGTTCAGTTGTTCAAAGTGCAAAATCGCTCGTAAATGCCCTTCTCTCTTTCTTTGGCCACGTTGACGAGTTGGTTCATCCAGGGTATTGTAGCCCGGCTTGTCAGTCGGAGGATTGGAAGGTGAGATCTATGGGTATTTTAGTTCCGAATCGTTCTGTCCTTACTCGGGTGACAGTACCACAAGACTTACTGTGGAACGGAGGAGCCTATTCCCAAAGAGTGTCTCGACCCTCTCTGGATCGAGAAAGCCATATGATTTAGCCCTCGATATCTGCCTCGTACTGTACCCATGCCTTGCATTGTAATCCGAAAAGCGTCCAAAATCATGGAATAGTGCATTATCTCAACGTTCACAGCCAACTGAACAAAACCATCGGAATTCGGCACAGGCACCACATTGAATGAGTGATACCCCCAACTCGATAAAAAGTAATGGCGACCGCGCACTTTGGCCTAGGGGGGAATGATATGAAATGGAGGAGGAAGAACAATTGGCTTAAATGAAAACGTACGCTTTCCTCCCCCCAATATTACCAGAGCACCCGGATGACTTGGCGAAGGGGTTTCCGACGCCAAAGTTAATCCGGAAATTTGACCTAATATCTGGAGGGAGGTAGCGTATAAAATTGATGATGATGATGACGAAAGGATCAAAGAGGTCGTCTCCTATATGTGAAGAATCGGAGGATTGGCGTACAAAAAAAAGTGGAAGAAGCCGACAAGGATGGGGATAACACACCGCATATGTAGTCCATTGAATACGTCCTTCCATCGGAATGATTGTCGTGGATCGGATGCAAAGAAGCAAGGCGGACCTGGAACGCTTGGAGATTCCGTTAAGAAGGACTGGCACTCAGAGATGGGGAAACCCACCCACGCACGTACCGAACCGAGCCGACGAGGTTTATTCTTCCGCTGCTAAAAACAAATTTTGAGAAATTCGTGGCGAAATGGGTGGAACCGTAACACTTACACGCGACGAAAGGAAGGTAAACCACATCGATCCTGGATGAAAGGGAGAAATGCAGTGTGAATTGTTGAAGATCAGCGAAACTTCATCGTAGATTTGAGATAGTGGGGTTTAAAAATACCAGGAGGCCGTCCACATAGTTTGTTCGATTGTGGTCCGCCACGCTGAGCCTAGACGGGTCAGGAATGGAGATGAACTTGGAAGAGGAGAGTGTAAAGAGAATGCGTGAGACGGAAGGTCAACATTGAGGAATTGCATGCGAATAAGACGGCCTGGCAATGAAGTCAATGAAGTCGAAGATCGCATACCAGAAATGACCCTGTCATCATTGCGAATGTGATCTTTGAGAATATCTCCACAGATGCGCAGGCCGTCAAAAAAGTTCCCGAAAGGCGAACCTCAGAAAAGCTACAAAGGAGGCAAAGCCGAATAGAACAAACGGGGAGAAAATTTCACAGTGAAATGATGCGCAACAGGCTGTGTACACTTATCGGTTGGGACACCAGATGAACGACGGTTGCGTCCCGAAATACCGAAGCTCAACCATTCTAAACACTTTCGTGTCAGAGGAAGGAGCGCTTTTTATGAGCCCTGGAACAGGAGACGAGGATCAAGAAGCAGCGTGGAAGACATATGTCCCGGGAAATGGGGATTCCAGCATGACCGTAAGAATAGATTATCAGGAACTTAAGTTTACGGAGTAGCAAATATCGCGCATATATACGCCCCAGAGCAGAAGCGGGAGGTGGTAAGAACGCGAGAGATGGAAAAGAGCGCGCTGCCAGAGGCACTTGGGCTGTATCGTAACCCAGATGTTGACCGAGAAGTCGTTAGGTAGTTCACGTTGGTACAGACCTAGGAGTGCAATTCAAGAAAGAAATGGGATTTCCTCAAACATGTACACATTCTCGAAGGAGGAGTGCACACCGAAAATGAACATACCTTGCTACTTGGCGGCAGCTGTTCTTCAACGGCGTTTACAATATGCCAACGGAGTGATAACCGTGGCCAATTGGTAGAGGGCCAGAATCCAACCATATCCAGTCACCACGGTGCACCATGAGCTTTCCAGTGGATCTGTTGATTGAATGACCAAATTCATGAGCATAGAAGAGGAAAGAACCAGATAGAGTTGATGACATACAGCTCTTTGAAGCGGAATTTGTTTCCGCTTGGAGAAAAATCTCCTTCTCTGGTGATCTCGAACCTGGCACACTCGGAATCGGTGGCGTAACCAGATACAGCGACCCATGGGATAACATCCGGGTTCTCGGGCAATCGAGTGACGATGCACCCAAAATCCTGAACATTCTGCCTGAAGGGGTCTTTCGTCATGTCGCGCTGGACATGGATGATGCTTCCCTGAGCTAGATATCATAAAGTCAGTATCGTCGCCCACTGCGAGAAAGAATGGAGTTGTAGCGTACGAGCAGCTGGTGCGGCGCGAACAGTCGTCGCAACGAGGAGGAAAGACAGTACGACCTTGAAGCTGGAGAACATGTTCGGTGGTTGGGGTTAAAGTCGAAGGCGGTACTTGACTGTCGTTTCATGACGAAACTGGCCCAGCATTTATATTCCAGATAACGAGGAGTCCCCTTGGCCACATTCTAAGTGTTTCACTGGAGCCACTTTCCCTGGGACTTCCATGATTCCTGTCCCGAAAAAATGCATACGCTAAGTAGTGTGTACTCCTCAATAATTCATGTTTTTTTTGACAACTGGAGTCGAAACGAACCTAAATGAAGCTTCCTCCCCCGGACCCGAACATAATACCGCCAAGTGCAGCGTGGTTCGGACCATTTCCTCACCGCGAACCGCTGGTAGCCAATGCTATTGAATCCGAATGATGCTTTAGAGCCACTTGGGAGCAAAAAAAAAAAAATGAATGAAAATGACATACAGTACGTTCTTTAATGAGGTAAACGCGGAGTAGAAGATCATAGCACGTCCGACGTGCGGAGGAAGTCCTGAGAACATTGGCAAAGAGCTTTGCTTGACTAATTGTCCTTAAAAGCGTATAAAACAAATTTAAATGATAAAGGAACTTGCCTCATACAAGGGTCGGGTTTGACGGCAGCAACGATGTGATGTGAAGCCGCCACGGAGAAGTGAAACTCAAAGAGGATTCCATTTCTCTATGGAAAGAATTGATCATCGAGGATTCTGGGAACCGCTCCTCTAGGTATGTACCATATACTGTGCAAACTCCAGAAAACAACCTTGCGTGCCGGACTTATGATCCTGATCCACATTCGCTCAACTGACAATCAACGACGTACCAAGGTATCATAGACGAGGGGGCGCTGCCTCCATCAAGCCGCTCGGATTTGAGTAGAAATACCTGTGGATATAACACATTGATAAAGAACAGGATGTATAACCGGAACTTGAATCCTGGCCTCGATAGCCGTCTTCGCAGTGACTGTTAGAGGCGGTGAATAACAAAAAACCTAGGAAACGAGTGGATAGCGAAGTCACCACATGACAAAGAAATCCGAATCAATTCCTCAAAATCATCTAATCCATCGAACCATTTCGACGCTTGCCTTGCGCGCTTTGGTGTTTTGGTGGATTTGTCGATCGCTTTGGCTGGGTCCTCGTGTTATCTCGTTAGACCGTCGTTCTTCTCGTTCGTCTCCCCACACTCATCATACCTGGCCTTCATTCAGGGGGTTTCCTGTCGCTGTCCCCGCTTTTCTGCCTGGGCTGGGAACGAGATACCCTTCAGATCTCTTCCTGATTATGAAAATTGGCTCAAATTTAAAGACGATACGATTCCGGGATAAGCCAAATGTCCTTTTTTGGAAAGACATGGACTCATAAAAAAACTCTATCGAAATCACAGTTACATCCACGTTGTTTAATGGGGAATACATTCGTAAGTAAATCGTCCAGTTGTCCATCGAATACTTATATACAAGGTAGGCGATATTTTCCATAAATCTCCAGTTACTAACCATGGGGGCGATCTACGTGAAGTCCGCAGTGTATAGAACTACTGTACATATTATGCATCCGTGGTGCTAGATGAGGGAGCTGAGGTGGGAGCAGGATCAGAAATTGGCGTGGGTGTCGCATCGCTTGGGGTCCCGGAAGATGGTGCAGAACGACCGGAAGAATTGGTAGGACGACATTGGAGGTAGATCGAGTCCCCGGATCCTTGACCATCTGTGGGGCTGGGCTGGGGAACGTCTGTACCAGTCGCACTCAAAGAAGGCGCATCGGAAGGAGTGGCTGAACCCGAAGGACTCGGAGCTGCGGAAGAATCGATGGGATGGCAGATATAGATTGGACCGCCGGATCCCTGACCGTCAGAGGGTCCTGAATCACTGTCCGTTGGAACGGGAGTTGCTGAGGTGGGTGCTGGGTCCGAAAGCGTGGCTGACAACGTAGCGTTGGTAGATGTGTCGGGATGCATATTGGGGTCGACGGGGTGGCAGATGAGGATGGGTCCCCCGGATCCATATCCACCCGTGGGGGCGGCGTATGGAGCGCCTGTGCCTGAAGGGAAGGCAGACGGCGGGGTGCCGGAGAAAGATACGGTAATCGAAGAGGGTGTGTCTGTAGGGTCATCCCTAACCGCACAATTAAAATAAAACGTCAGGACTATTCAAAATTCAATATTAACGCGACTTACTGCCGTTTGTAAGGGCCCGCGTTGACCCCAGCGGCGAACAAAGTGGAAAGAAGTGTGACAAGGGCGAAAGTTTGCATCTTCAGACACTGTTTTTCCTCGTTGAGAAGTCTAGTGGTGAATGAGTTGAGTATGTGATATTGTTCTTTCGCGGTTTCTGGTCCCCATTTTATACCAAAGGAAGGACCGGGGCGAGCTTGCACAGGAAAGGCCAAGGCGCGGCGTGAACGACCCGCTGCATTTATGCGCAGCAAGGGATATCATAGATATTCTGCTCCCCGCAGCAAACAGGCGTTCATAGCTCCAGGAGGGCTGAGCAATGTCCGTGCATCGGACCTCGGATATATTTAGCTCAACTTTTATGTTTAATTGCAACTGGAGTTGCACCTTGAGTCCAGTCATCGAGATGCTAATGAGGAGGAAACCGAAGATCCCAGCTCACACGCTGATCGCACGTATCTCTTGAATGGGGGACAGTGAGAGGTGGGGTTCGAAGCTTTGACGCTTCGTATCGCAGGCCCGTGGTAGTCTACACTGCTTTCCGTGGAATAAGTGACTGCGAGCTGTAGGATTCCCACACTCGCGACAGTTGGACTTTCTTTCCCGCCATGAATTGTATAGGTTTAACCCCAGAATTAGATCGAAAATCAATATCCCTGAAATTCCGGGTGGAGTGGAAACCTTTTGGCTGTTGCCATAAACGACATTCATGCATGTAGGTAAATCGGCATTATGAGAAGTAGAGTTCCGTTGTGTCAAAATACGCAGCAGCGGACTGACTAGACCGTTAGTATGTATCACCTCTCTCTTTCACTAAATGATGGATTGTCTTTAAAGACGGTACACTCCGGTTGGGTTTCATGAGCGTTTCCGCGCTGCTACCTTTGCCATTAAGATTCCATGTGATGAAACCCAGGAAGAAAAAGAATAAGCGCATAACAGGAAGGAATGTTTGTGGAATGTCGCTATAATTCAATCGACGCATATCGGGAGACAGAGGTGGTCAACGAAGTCAGGAAACAGGGACATGCAACGCATGCTAGGCCTTCACGAATGGGCCTCGGAGATGGTTGCCAATCGACCTCACTCTCGGACGTAGAAATGCGGGAGAGAGCAGAAGACTAAATGAAGATGGTCGGAACAAGTACATGGGCAGCCGAAAGCGAAGAAAACACACATTAGGTCAGTTTGGTTTTTTCCCCGGTCACCTAGAACAACCACCCGACTCCAGAGCCATGCAACGGCGAAGTGTATCGAACAAGGTGTGAACCATGGGTCACAGGCCTATTCGTCGGCGAAAGCCCATCACATATGGGCCTGTGAGATTACCTCCCGATCGACCACGCTGTTAGTCCGTCTGGTAGAGTGTTCGAGAGTAAACGATATGGGCAGAATGGAATGAGGAAAATGAAGAGGAAGTCCTCGCCGGGATTTTGAGGGTGTCCGCACCGTGAAACGAGAGTAACCAAACAACAAGTTGCAACAATGAAGCGGTCAATACTGCAGACGGGATTTCGCAGCATTTCGAGATGAGAGAATAGGCGTGTAGAGACATCCTTGTGGCTCTTTTGGAGCCAACAGTAGGTCGAGGAATGGCCACTGATACGATGAGTTGTTGGGAGAGAAATGGTTGGAAACTATCATGCGAAATATCGCGGGGTGAAGGCAATGATAAAGGAAGCACGGAGAAAAATCGGCGCTAACAAATGCAACCGTAGATTGGAAATAATATGCGCAATTGCCAGACAAAGAGTTGACACTCCAGAAGTCTCTACACTGTAATACGGGAAGTACGAGCGGCCTAGCAGGCGCCTGTCACATACCATAGAGAAGATACGAAACCATGAAGTGGTCTGGCCGTCGTTGACACCATATTATCCACCATTCGACTTCGGAGAACATCCGAGTCGGGGACTCAAGGGGAAAAAGAGGACGAAAAAAAGAAAAACATCATGATGGAAGAGCAAGAGGAAATGGAAATGGAACTGGAGATAAAAGGTCATTAGCGATGAACGTACGATACGAGTGGATATCCGCATTCAACCAGAAAAGATTCAAGCGTCTCTTGCAGTTGAAATTGAGCTTGAAGTGCAGTGGCAGAGTGTTAAAGATTTCCCAACGTTAAGAGATGAAGCGCACAAGCGAGTCTGGTATCAGGCTCGAGGGGTTCAAAGGCACGGATCCACGTCCCGGGACACCTGTACAGAAAAGCTGAAGAAAAATAACGAGGAGGATGGAAGGATAATAAGACTGAGAGACGTACGCGAGTCGTCCGATAGCATTTGCGGAGGATCAGCGCTATCAGCCGTTGCGCCCAGAGGATAGGGTTGGATTTTTCATGGCAGGGGGGAGGCCTGAAATGACTTTCAGCCAAGCTCTGGTCGAAGAAGTGGCAGTTTTCTTGTTTACGTTTACAAGGGAATCAAGGTTGGGAAAATGCACTGGTTTTCACGTTGGGAGTCAGTTTGGGTGGTGGGTTAGCTGGAGTACTGTTACCGAGAGGCGTGGACAACGTGAACGCTAGGTATGTACCCTAACCTTATTTTTTCAGCAACCATTCAGAGGAATCGTCCATTTTTCTTAGTCTGAGGCTGGTCCGGAAACACCATACGATTGTGCGCCTGGATAACCTCGATGCGTCCCTTCCCATTGCCTATCTCTCTTCTTCGCGATGAGAAGTCCTCACTTCCCCGCTTGGCTTGGCTCGTTCGCCAAATCCGTATGCGTTGGACCCAACTGTCTCATTTCGCCCAAATTCTGGTTTATCCAGTGGTTGGTCGATCTCAGTCACATTTACGCATGAACGAAGGCTCAAGAGCACATAGCCACACAGTTCCACTGGGATTTTGGGTGACACTGGGCTCATAGCTTGCCTTGAAACTTGTAAATGTGTCCGGAAGATCGACCCGTCTCTGAGGTCCCAGGCTCCACGGTACCTCATACCTACCCAACGAGGCATGTTTCTTTCCATTGGCTTCCGGTTCTCGTTGTCCTCGCTGTATTCTCCCTGGCGCTCAAGTTCTTCGGTGTATTCTTCCCATTTTATATCGAAATGTTCCATTTATCCTTGATGCGGACGGGCGACCTTTGAAATGTGTTTCTGTGTTCCCTCTTTTCCCGTGATATTCCGAGGTCGACGGTCCTTATCTCCGTTCGAAGATAGGGCTCTTTTCTCATTTAAAAGTACCCTCCCATTTTTTTTTTCAATGCGGCGCTGTCTGCGAAGTGATCCTTCTTCTGTTCACGTCGTCACTTTCCCCCTTTTTCGACTCCCGCGATCAGGTGTCTTGATTTTCCATTCCTTCTCATTTTTTCTGGCGACACTCCATAGCATCCCCAAGACCGTGGTGCCGTAGACCCATTTATCTTGTCCACGATCATCGTTTACCACTTCTGCTTGCTCTCTCCCTCCCCGATCTCGTCTCCCTTATTTCACCCCAGCTTCCACCCGGAACGCGGACGACCTGAATGAATTATGGGCTTATTTTCTCCAACGCCGCGATTGAAGACAATAGGCAGCGATATATCGTCTCATCCCTCCCTCGCATTCTATTGTTTATGGTTTCTCTAGCACCGGCGGCTGAACGGGAGTTTCATCTAGCAATCTATTTAATTCAACTCTGCTACAGTTGACCATAGTACGACTGGGTCACCCAAGTCAAACCGCTTCGCTTTCGAATTCATAACACTCGTAAATCTCCTTATATTATCTTTTCTCTGAACGCAGCACTGAAACTCCATTTCTGGGGAAAGATCTCAAGGAACGTAACGGATGATATCAAACCCTCGTCCTCACCAAAACAATTCCCACCTCCTCAGGCTTGTCATTTAACAGCAGTACAGCGCTCCGCCAGCCTCTACAATTTTCAGAATCAGTACTTCGAGTCTTCGACTTCAGGAAACTCCATGGAGGAGCAGCTAACCGTGGCAACAAGGGCATGCGCATACTGGGGCGAGAAGCGAGCTGCTAACCGGTCCTGAGGAGGTGGTGGGGCTTGCGCGTTTCAATGCTGGGGTGGCAGAGGCAGATGCGAGTGAGGCGAGGGAGAAGGCGGATAGAAGGGCGATGATAGAACGGTGTGTGAAGCGCATCTCTGGGTGAAGAGGGTAGTTGACGCTGAGGGGGTGCGGGAGGGTGAATGGGTACAAGTTTTTATAGGGGTAATTTGATACCTACAGACCACCGAATGGCAAACAGGCTCGAGGGAATGCGGCTTGGAGAGTCGGATGGGGAACGAGGGGGAGATAGAAGGCCCCCGGCGTTAACCCCAGGTTCATAACCGACGCTTGTTACTTATGCAGGGTGGTGCCTTCCTTGTTGGAGGTTATTGAACGCAGTCCGACTTCCTGGTATATATTCAGACAAACACGTTCCCGTTATCGTTAGGGTGCGATGAGGTCGGTACATTGTGCAAAAAGACGATTTGAAAGGTGTATCTGTAGATCAATCAATCAAGATGTCCGCAGAATTGCCTCTTGAGTTATTAATGAAGTAAGTACCCAGAGTTGGAACGCCCGTCCGATCTAAAGATGCCTTTCATCTCTCGCTTGCCCTTAATTCCAATGTGTCGAATTTGAATGTAACACCACCTACTTACTCATGACTGAGAGTAAATAAGGCGGCGAACAATAGGCAATGTTAAGAGCAGTACCCTGCTCGGAGGTCTCTGTGATTAAATAAGCTCGGGCTTCCTCCATCTGGCGACAGGAAGAACATGGTTCGAAATAATGATAGGGGCAAATCATATTATCTGCCATACAAGGATCGCGTAGCTTATTTAACGTAAGTTACACTTGGAATGACTGAGCTTTGCGTCCTCCGTTGATGTGGGGCAGTTTGTGGGCGAATATCATCGCCTCATCCCGGTCTGACAGGATTTTTATTTGCAGAAAAGGTAATATCTCTTTTGGGCATCCGGGTTCTAACAACGTGCTATTTTCCTGATGCAAGGTATGATACACCTTTAATACACATTCATGTTCCTTATCAATCATCATGTTGCAAGGACAATTAATCACCGCCCAAATTCATTCCTCCGAAATATTCCATTGACATTACAACTGCACCTATTTCTCAAAGTCATGGATTATAAATATATATCGCTTGTTACTTCCAGCGTATGGGTAGGTCACGGTGAGGAAGACACAGAGAATAGAGAAGTCATCAAAATATATCACCCTTCGTTTTCGTCCCCCGCGACGACAATGACTATTTCCTCTGAATTGGGCCTGTACACAGAAGCACATTTCGCTTCTGGTAGTTTTAAGAATTTCCACCACTCTTGGTCCGAGAAGCTGGGTATTCCCATTTTTTCCTCCAAGAAATGGTTCCCCTTGCCGAGTTGAGCCTTGTAATTATGAAGGGCTTCGAGAAGAGCGGGTACTGCGGATACAATGTTTGGATGCTTATAGTCAGTTGTGAGTTTTCGGGCAAAGTAAGAAGCAGGGTAGAAGAGGAAATTCCGTGTGGAATTGGGATTGTTGTTCAGAGCCACAGATATAGCAGTGATAGTAGAGGTGATCGCCGTGACGATTTCTAAATCTTCCTGCCACATGGGTGAAGCCAAATACTGGAGGAAGAAACTATGGGCGTGGAAACTTTTTTCCAGATGAGGGTTGTCAGGACTGGAGTTAATAATTGCCATGAAAAACGAGTTTATGGACAGGGACCATTGGCGTAGAAATTCTGGGGGTAAACACCAAGTAAATTCCTTGTTTAATATCGGGTAACATAATGGCTTATCAAATCACGCACCCATCATATTCCCGCTTTTTTGGACACACTGAATTGACCAACTTAATGAATGAGTTAAATTCTGCGAGAAAGTCGATGGGAACGGGCTTTCTGGAAACAGTGGGCAGATTACAGAACCGACAGCTGCCAATAGTCGGAGCTCACATTCTGCTGCATGCCCAGATAAGCTTGGAGAATGTCCACGGAAGGGATCAAGGACTTCTATAATGGCAAGAGCATTCAGCTCAGGTAGGAGACAACAATTGAAATTAGAGTTGGCCAATATCTTGAATAAGGACTGGGATAGAGAAGTGGGTATCCATTGCTTAGCCGACAGGCGCTCATTACGATGAAGCAATCGGAAGTATGTCTTTAGATATACTTCCAGTGGCATCATTTTGGAGTCTCCGGCAATGATTGAAGAAAGAATGTCATTGAGAAAATGGAATTGGGCCGACATATAGCGCTCTGATGGGTGAATATCATTTGTGGATCTAATTCCCTTGATGGCATCATAGAGGGGAACAGGACGGTATATCGACTCCTCGAGAAATAGAGGATCCATGATATTTAGGCACATATAATCATGCAGGGAAAGCCATTTTCGGTCAAATTCCAACCAAGACGGGCTTCGACAAAGGGATGCTGGGAAATTTTGTAACCGTTGGGAGGTCTTAACGAATCGAGGTTGAGTAACTTCCAGTCGGATGAACTCATAAACAAGTTCCCGGAAGCGCATGATTATCCACTGGATTCGTGTCGTAAGCCACCTTATGGCTGAAAATGCCCTCCGGGATACTGCAATGAGACGACGAAATGCGTGAGACTGTGGAGACTTATAGGGGCAGGGAGACGGGAGGTCAAGCGTGACTTCTAGATAGGTGGGTAGGACGACAAGGCACTGGAGAGTCGGAAGGATGGTAGTCACAATGAGGAAAAGGAGGGTTAGTACAATAAAGGTGATGCCAGGGATTGACACTGAAGGCCCGAACCCGAGCAAATGGTCAGTGAGTCCCACAAGATATAGGACCAAAGCTCCCTGGAGGAGGAGAGGAAGCCCTGCAAAAATTTGAGGCACATACCACGTCTCCAAAGCTTCATGACGCATACAAAGGGTGCTGAATTTGTCATGGAGCGAAAGGCCTGAATATCGTTGATGTTCACGGAGCCATTGGAGAGATATAATCCCCACCAGAACAGTTGTAAGGCTGAGTACCAGGCTCGTGAACCAGAGGGCATTGATACGGTGGGATGAAGGAGATGGAGAGAGTTGGATCGGATGACTAACGTTTGGCGCGCTATTCGTGTTGTTGGTGATCACAGTTAAAATCTGGGACAGTAGAAGGGTATTTGGGTCGAGTTGAAGGTCCTTCGAAGACTCAACCACAAAGGATGTTATGACCGCAGAAAATAATCCAGCCTTCAAAGTTAACCATTAGCCAGGTCCGCATGAATTGAATTTGGAACTACGCACGAAAATCAATAAAGTCTGAACCTCATCTTTCCATGCATCACATTGGGCTTTATCCTTCGCTAGGAGGGGCTCTAGCACAACCTCTAAAGGATCCCCATCTGGTCTGGGTATCGGGTATCGATATGGATCATGATATGTCCATTGTTTGGATTTCTGGAATCATAAGTACAGCGCAACAAGAAGTTCTGCGCGTGCGTACCTCGGGGTCATTTTTCTCTTGCGATGTGGACATTTGAATATTGAAATTAATTGAATGTCTGTTTCTTCCGCTGTTGGGAATAAAAAGCTCAAGTTTTCTCGGTGGAAGAAGGGAATCAATGCACGACGTAGTCTCCCAATGTTATCGATGGCATCCGTCACATTTTGACACATTACCCAACCTGCGTGACGCCTTCGGAGATTCCGTGGATATTCCTGTCCAAGGGATGTACCCACAGCGATTGACGCGAGGGAAAGTTACGACTCGCCTACCTTGATACAGTATAACTGGGGCATAAGAGTGCCCACTGTTCTTGATGCTGTGATGGATGTCGTTTTCGCGCGCGAAGTCGACAACTGACATGAGTTCTTTCACTGTTGAGGGTACTATGGCCGCGCCAGGAGCCTTGCGTAGGCATCGGTGGCGGGAAGAAGCAGTTGATCATCTTCGCCTTCAAAAGGGGGAGCCGCTCTCTGAAAAGCGGTTGAGCACTGTGAGATAGTTCCTTTATCAAATACGCGTTAGGGTACCTGAGTAGACGGAACACAACGGTTCTTAACAGAGCGATCAATCTCTTGGAACTCTGGATCAGAAGGAAGTAGAGTATGATATCAGGAATACCTTGGTTAATCGAATAAAAGTACATATCCGTGAATCTGTGGGAGGGTCAGTATAAGCGGTGCGGGAATCCTGTCGGGAAACCTCGCACTTTGGGAGCAATGAGAAACTGTGTTTCTGGCAAAGGAATCCCCCAAAGACCAGGGTGGGATTGCTGTATTCATCCTAGCAGCGCGCCGAGCACGCAAATCCCGACTCCAACATGGCACCACTGGATAGTAGATTGATTTGAACGTTGGGGGTTGGGTTACCTCTGGCACCAGGATGATCTGTCTCGCAACTGGTTTTTCTTTGGGGTCCTTTCCTTCCATTCTCATCTTCTTCCCCTCCCAAATGAATACACATCGGTCGCGTACCTCAAATCTGGAGCGATGAGAAATGGGACCAGGCTCGTATTTGTAATGGGCTCCTCTTTCATGATACTAAGTATGTAGTAGCGATGGTGGCCTCAAGCGCCCTTGGCATATCGCAAGGCGAAATTGGTGGCTCACAGAAATTCTTAATAAGTTCGTCGAATGTGGGAATATTTTAATGATGGCATCATTGACAGTCAGGTTTTCTCCTTCATCCTTGGAGGTTGACGACGACGACGATGATGATTTACGCGTCGGGGAAACCAGGTGGGCGATATGCAGGTAGAAATTTGTTCTCACTAACATCAGTGGACTACTCACAGATCCTGACAACGCACACACCAACACTACCCTTCGCAATCGATAAGATCCAAGATAACACCATCGGAACCGTTTCTCTTTCTTGTCCTACCTGCGGCTGCGTACTTGACCTCATACCGTCTCTACTTCAGTCTCCTCCTTTAGTTTTACCAATACACCGCCACTCATTCCACGCTGGCGTGAAGACCTGCGCCTCAGAAATCACACTCCTCGACAACTTGATCCTGCTCCATCTCCTCCCTCGTCTTCAGGATACATCGATCTATTCACTCGCTGACCGTCATACTCCGGATCGAATCTTCCTCTCATCAATCTCATCCTGTTTCGTATTCATTCTTACCCTCTTTCATCTGGTGCCTTTCATCCTTGCGGGGAGTGTCGAAGCAAGATGTCCCGGACGTCAGTTTGGCGTTACAGGATTTGGCAAAAAAGTGGCAGTGGATTTGTGGACTGTGGACATTAATCCGTTCGTCCTTGTCGGGTTGGATGAGTTGCAAATGGACAACGTGGTATGTTCAATCCTCTATCGCTTCCTGTACAACTGCGCTGATACTCTCGCTAAAAGCCATGTTTACCATTCGCGTTGGTTTCGCAGACCGAAGGAATTATAACCGTTCATACTCTACGCTCCTTGCCATGACCACCGACAGGAGGCGTCATCGTTACACCCGTAATACAGATTATCACGGGCGGGCGCGAACTTGTGAGGTGCGTAAATTCCTATGCTCCGCTCATTCCATTCTATGTTGCCCATTATTTCCAAAGCTCGAGAGCTTGGCGATTGCTCTTTCATCCCTCCCACCTGCAGATGAGATCTCTGCGATTGTATAGCAATCAGCTCTGAGTAGCTATTGGATTTTACATCCGATACATTCTCAATGTAAAATCTTGCACTTGCAGATGTCCCCTGCAGGTGTATGAGGAGGGATTCATTCATTCCACATTCTCAGTTTTTTCTTTATGTTGCCCCCCCTGTGATGTGATCGTGTCCTCGGTCTGCGTTGAGATGGCTATCTCTCACTCGGCGCGCGTTTTTTTCCCCCAGCGAACTCGACTGCGGCAGCCTTACATGTGGTTGGATTTCGATCGGAAGTCAGGCGGGGTGGCAAGGGCAGTGGAATCCAGGTCGAGGGGGTGGGGGTGGTTGCTTTCCTATTCGCCTTGACCCTCGAGGGTGGAGATGAACGACAGTGCATATCGTGGATTTTTTTCTCTGCCGTCCGTCCTCCGTTCTACTTGAAGTTTTTTTTCGAAGGATGTGCCAGAGATTTGCGTACCCACCGTGACAGGTCGTTCCTCGCCATTGCTCCAATGGGATTCTTTTATCGGCGTATGATGGGATTGGACTTTGATTGCTCGTTCGCTGGGGTTATAGAGTTGATCATTCGTTTCTTCCCTCTGTTTCTTTCCCCTCAGCGTGCCGAATATCTCTCTCGTACCTCACTGGGAGAGGAGATTGGGAGAGGAGGTTGGTATTCGCTTCGAAGGGATGGATTAACGGCCGCGCATATCAGGAAATGTAACTTTCTCCTGCATTGTTCCTGGTTCCGTCGTTGTTCAAGGGGCATGCAGGAGATAAGCAACGCTGACATTTCTGATGGTGTGAAGTCGGTTCACTTCATTTCTTCGTAGCCTTTCCCTTATTGTCTCGTGAAACTCGGGTTGTTCCTTTCGGGTGTATGTCGGTTCCTTGACTGGCTCGACGATTATGTCCCATGTCACTCGCATTTACGCCTCCGGGAGCTTCATTGTGCTGATAATAATTGCGCAATGTTATCGGTGCAGTCCGAATTGGTAACGATCTCGTTTTCTATGAATGTTCTCTGTTGCCGGCGCCCAGTCGAAGGTAGGCGCTTTCCTCTCTCATTCCTTCATTGTTTAAACTCTCATTTTTTCCCCTTTTCATCCTATCATGTTACAAGGTTGTTCCGATGTATCGTAAGGTCGTGATCTCCAAATCTGAGGCCTCAGGCCTCAGGCATCATCCCTCGGGATTTGGATTGGTTCCCTATCCTCACTAGTACGGTGGTTAGGAAGGTATTCTCAGCGTCTATTTCTTTTGGTGTTTAAGACTTTGGGTTCCATCTTTCCTGCTTTCGAATCACATCGTGTGTTTGTTGATTTTCCTCCCAGCAGATGAGGGAGAAGAGTTGAGCAAACATCGTAGATAAGTCCAGGATTCTGTCTGATTAGATCCACACATGTGATGCGATAGATATCAACAATCCATTTCTTTCTTGCTCCTCACCATCGCGTCTGCCCTACAGGCTCGCCGTTTCCACCGGTAAAGAGTTTTATGGGGCATAAATCCACTGCCTTGGAGTCCGTCGACTCGGACTGGATGATCGGCGTTACAGTGGTGCGGATATTTGATGGCATCGGTTCGCGTTGGATTCGCGCTCCTTTCGTGTCGACATCGATGGGCCAGATGCTGGCCAGACGCTGAAGGAAAGCAGGTGAGCGATTATACATTATTGGTTCTCGAGCTCCCTCCCTAACATCTTTGGTTTATCTCACAGATCCTGTCTACCGATGTTGAAACGTTGCCAACGCACATCGCAGTCACGATCGATAACGCCATCCTGCAGTGTATTCTGTCCTGCGGCGGGTTCTGCGTACTCAGCATTCTCGACTTCTGTACTCTCCTTCCCTCCGATGTATACCACGCGAAAATACCAACGCGATTTTGCGCCAACTTGCGCGTGCAATCCCCCCGGAAATCAGTTCGACCCAACAAGATACATGCAAGCGTGTGGCGCTGGGTTAGGATGGGTTGTATGCAGAGGCTCACGGTGGAGACGATGAGAATTGGTCTGTTCTATTACTGTCCTGGGGTCGATCCCAATTGATCTGATATCTTTTTCCTTCCAGGTCGTGTTCACTATTATCGCCTTATCGTCAGATGCCGCCCACCCGCCCCAAGTGTTTCGAAATCTAGTTGATCACTCGACGAGGGACGCGTACTATGAACAACGCATGTCTGTCCCACCACTGGTTCCAAACTTCCCGTCGAGTCGTTTATGGACCAGCACCCTCCAATTTCGTTGGCGCGCGGAAAGCAGTCGTCCTAGCAATCAAAGTGCTTGGACACTATATACGGTGGATGGGGCGTTTTTGGCTCAGCTGCTATGAGCATGGTCTTCGAGGGCTTGTTTATGGGTAAAGGCGGGGAAGTGGTGCATTGTACGTTCTGTATTTATCCTAGGGGACTACGCTCACCTGGCCTTTTTTTCTTACATAACTTGTCGTCTGTTACCATTTGCGTCCAATCTGCCGGGGTTCAAACGCTCGCGTCGCGTTGTGCCCTTGGGTCTCCCCTTTCATCCGTTTCCTCCCCGTCCTGTGGCTTCCAAAGCCCGTTTATCCTTTCCTCGTCGAGTCCTGTGGGATACAACCGTCTACGAAGAAACAACTCATCCCAGTACTGGATAATCCACCCATCCTGTTCAATTCTTCTTCCCCGCCCTTTATCAATTGTCACGTCTCGTCCACTCATACATGGGCGCCCTTCCGGAACACGATGTATTGGGTATAAGTTTGGTTCGAGGAGATAGATGTTGGTCGAGTTTTGTGGGCGTATCCATGGATGAATGAAAAGGGATAACTCGGTACGCATACATTTTACTCTCTATCGATATCCTGCACGACCGAACGTATCATATTTCTTCCCCTCTACAGGCCCCAGTGTTTACCGTTGGCCATACGATCGCTCTTCCCCTTGGTCGTTATCACCCTAGGGTGCGTGAATTTCCGTTCCATATATCTCCCATTCCGGGCCCCGCAGTTCCTGGGCTGTTTCAAAAGCTCAGAATGTCGGTCAACGCTTTTCTGGGTCCCTCATACCTGCACTTCTGCGACCGCAGTCCAGTGCTGTATGTACATCCGATTCGGGATGTAGATGTCGAGCCTTGCCGTCGCAGATTTCACGCGGTTTATTTGGCATGGGAGGAAGGATTATTGTGTTCTTTTGTTCGTATCCCGTTGTGGTGGTCCATGGCCTGGGTCTGCGGTTGGATGGTTGAAGATCTCGCCGGACTCTTTCTTTCTTTCTTTCTTCAAGTTGTGGGCTTCGGCGATTGGATGACAGGTTGCATAAACCTAGTATCGGGATACTTCTGAGGCTCGTCCTTGGTGCAAGTTGGGTGTTGGACCTTGGTTTGGGCGGGGGAGATGTGGATATGCGACTTACAGGTGCCACAGGCAGTGGAATTCAGACAGGAGTTTTTTTCACCTATTCGCTATGACTTTCGGGGGTGGAGACGAACGACTTGCATCTCACGAATTCCTTCTTCTCTGGTATTGTCCTGTGTTCTGCCATTTTGTTCGGGGGAGGGGACGTTCCAGAGATAGGTATTCTTTAAAAAATCGAATGAATGCAAGTCGTTCCTCTGCAGTACTCCAATGCGCTTGGATTATCGGAACGTTCATCCACTGTCCGAATCCCCCACTGTTTTGCCTCCACCGAGTGCATTGAACGAACCTTCATTTTATGCTCTCGTTATCAGGCCTTCAGGATTCGACCTTCCTCCTCCTCAATTCTCGCTCCCGGTTTGCCATTCCGGTCCAGATTTATGCGCTAAAGCTCCTCCATCACCTCGGATCCACGATCACTGCATCGTCATATCTCATTCCGCTCCACAAAGCACGTCTTCCAGGGAAATATCCTGATTCAGCGAGTCGTCCATTGGGAGTTTGGTTAGGTCCAATCGACTCTGGCGTGACCGCATGAATGAGGCTTTCAAGGCTAGACGTTGTTTTGTTTCGGGTTTATCGTGCCTTTTTCGTGGTCTCTCTTAGTTGTGGCTGTCTGCGGAAGAAAGAAAGGAACTGGGAATTGCGGATTATATGCGTTTGGTGCGTTTGCATTTTTAATGCATGACGTATCGAAGTGTATGATTCTTCCTTTCTTGTGTTTGCTTCGAGAATTCTATTGAAGTAAGTAATTCTATCTGGGAATTCGGTCTCTCGGAAGTGCCACGGTTTTCTGGTCTTTGCCACAGTCGCTGCTGGAGATGATGTTCATCGATGTTAGGTTTCTGTGTCATCGCAGCACACCAATAACAGTGGCGTTTCCGTGGGGTTTTCCATCTTTTCTTCGGCCTTTCCGAACCTTTGATAAGTAGCTTTCTTGTACTTCGTGGATTGTATTTCGATTGGGAGAAGGGATACGCCTAATGAACCCTTGTACGGATACCCACGTTGAGGGATGGACGAAGCGCCTCGCTATTTTATCTTTTCTGACATTGTTCGGAGTTCCGCTTATCCTATCTTTCAAAGGTATAAAGGCGTTTCGCTCCTTGTCTCGTTCTTCAGTGCTTGAATGGCTTTCGAATTCTCACTAAGATTACGAAAGGGTTTTTGCCTGTGATTCTGGGATTGAGGCTTCCTGGAAAATCTTGACATTGATAGCCCTGTATCATGACAGTACGGAAAGTACCACCCACGATAACGGATCGCTTATCATTATATCCTCCTTGGGATTCCGTCTGAGATCCTGGAGAGATGCGCGGAAGAGACGGGGGAGAAGCGGTGGGAATATTTTGATGATGGCATCAGCCGCCTTCGTCCGATGGTCATGTTTGCACGTTGAGGACGACCATCGATGAGCCTCGCATTGAGGAGAACATGCAGGTTAGATCTTGGTTTTTGCTAACGTTCGTGGATTATCTAACAGGCTTCATGCACCGATCTTGACATGGACAACGCGCCCTTCATAATCGATAACGATGTCCTGTATTCGATAATATTCAATCCTCATTCGTACTCACGCCTCTCGGCCTTTAGGTCGCTGTGGAGAAGGGTCCGGGTGTTGTGGGAGGTTTTCTGGTCGGTATGTTGTATCTTCTGTGATTTCCCTGCTTATTGCGAGTCGCCTATGCTGATCATCCTATGTTTTTCCTTTTACAGTACTTACCGTCCATTATCGTCCCCTTCCAAGCTGTCGGAGGTTCACATGCACATCGCGTTGTGATTTCAGACCTCTCCTCACGTCTACTTCCTCCCCGTATTGTGGGATACGTCTCGTCTCCTCCGAGTCGTATATGGGCGCCTTGATGAAACAAGATGCCTTGGGTACGGTTTAACCGAAGGTAGTCTTACAGTAGGATCTGGACTCGTTACACCACATCATTGAGTATTACAGCGAGGTGTGTACACTTGATTCCATCTCTCATTTCATGCGCCGCCGTCGTTGATTCTTTCAAAAGCTTCAAATCTCAGCAGATGATTTTTTGAATTCCTCATGGTTTATTATCGGTAAGCGATCCAAAGTACGTCCCATCTCCTCTCAAACTCACGTTATCAGTCGTTACGGCTCATCTTGGTCTACTCAGAAGAACAGATCCAACTCTACGCGCTATAATCCATCGCGAATCAGCAGGAGGAGCCTGAAGATGATGTCATTCATAAGGCCTGGCCTGAATTATCCGCGGCCATTTCTTAAAGGCGGGAAAACGCTGTCGCGTTTCTTTGTTCCTTTCCTTCTCCCCCTTTTCCCGAAAGTATGGCTTACAACTCGCTCCATAGCATACCAGCCTCTCTCGTCTCTTGACTCGGGTTTATTGGCGTTGTAAATCTCAAGCTACAATGCACGTTCTTCCAGGAATCCGCCCGTTCAGCGAGTTGGCCGTTGGGTGTGAGGGGCCGCAACGCGTCGAGATTGTTTTGTTTCCAACTTATTAGGCGTTTTGGGGGGGTTCTGTTTTACTCCTTGAAAGCTCCGAGTCGTCCGTTCGGAAGTGCCAGGTTTATTGGTCTCTGCCACAGTTGAAGACGGATCGATGACGTTCATCGATGCGGATTTTCTGTGTCGTACCCGCAAACCAATAGCAGTGGCATTTCCGTTGGCTTTTCGACATTTTATTCCCCCCCCACCTTCCGAATCGCGGATATTCTGCCCTCCCAATGTTGTTCCGCTCTTATATAGAGCTATCCCACACTCTTAACTATCGTATCAGTTCTACAGGGCTTTTCCATTCTATCCGTTTCCCCCCTTCACACGCCACCGTCATGGGTGCTTTCAAAGTCTTGAAATCTGTTTATGTTTTCCCTCCTTCCCGCGGCCGGCATTCCTGCGACTGGATATAAATAAGGTCGCCCCAGTGTCGTTTGAGCATATATATGATTCATGCAACCTTAGACTCGCAGATTATCCTTTCTCAGCGGCCTGTGTGTGTGGAGGGATTCATATATCTCACATTTTGAGGGTTGTTTTTTTCTTTCTCGTTTTACGTTGTGGTGGTTGGACGGGTTGAACGCCGTTGGGGTGTTGGATTGCGTGCACCAAAGCCTATGACTGGCGCATGGTAAGGACGAACGACATTGTATCTCATGAGTTTCCCTCTCTGGCGTCGTCTTGCGTTCTGCCCTGGGGAAGGGGAGTAGGCTTCATATGCGTCCGTCGTGTTGGAATTTTATGCATGATATGTGGAGGCTTCTTTGTTTCTAATTCCCGCCGTGTTATTTTTCAATTTTTCTCCTCGAGAGGTTTTTCTCTTCGAGAGGAGTCGTTTATTGCTTCCTGGGAGTTTTCTCCTGCCCACGGCCTCTCGGAAGTGCCATTTTTTCTATCGATGATGTTCGTCGATGTGATGTTTTCTGTGACATTCCCACGAAAACGAACAGTGGTATTTCCCTGAGTTTTTGATATTCCCTTCTTCCTTTCAGTCTAGCTCGTGGTCCATTCACAATCCCTCCGTCCAGGCCATGGAGTATTGTCCTCATAAATGTCTTTACATGAACCGCCCTGTGGTGCCTACACTACATGCTCATTTATCCCAGCCACCGATTGGGTGTTCACGTTAATGCGCATGTGAGGCTTTTGTGATGTGCTTTCACGGAAGTCCCTAAGCCGTCATATTTTCACATGCGGATTCTCCGACCTGCCTTGTCGTTTCGTTGGAATCCCCTTGCCTTATATGTTTGGTCTGAAGAGGTGGGAATATTGTGATGATGGCATCAGCGCTGCCTCAACATCGTTCATGCTTGCACATTGAGGACGACCATCCATGAGCCATGCATCGAGGGACAGGAAAACAAGTGCGTGATATGCAGATGGATGTTGGTTTTTACTAATTTTCGTGGATTATCTAACAGGCTTCCTTACATGGACAACAAACACTTCCACAGCCGTAATTGATAACACATTCGGAATAATTTCGTCCCGCATATGTTCTGCTTGCAGCTGGGTTTCTCGATAAGCGTACTCGGACCTCTGTACCTCTACCTTTTTTCCTACATAATATACCATCTGCGACTGGTTCACCGCCCGCTGTCGCGAAGTTCGAACACGCGTTCGCCGCTACCCAGCTCACGTCGTGGGCCTCTTCCACAGCGGGACTTCTTATCACCCATCCTCGATTTGTCGTTCTAGACTATATATATATATCAACCTCAGAAGCCTCTCTTTTAGTGCGACAAGGTACATGCGCTAGTGTAGAGAAGGCTCTTCTGGAAGGATTTGCGGGGAGCAGATGCGCGAGCGGTTGCGGGTAAGTTCTTTCGACATCCTCTTCTACGCTAACGTATCTGATATTCTTTCCTTACAGGCTGTGTAGGCCATGAAAAACACACGTCGAGCCCACTCCGCTGCTCCCATACTTCCCTTCGTCCGACTTCCCTGTCGTTTGAGGACCAGATCCCTCCAATCTCGTGGCAGTGTAGAAAGCAGCGGTCCTGCGTATCAGATCCATTGGACGAGATACGTAGCTTGGACACTTTCGGCCGTGGTGGAGAAGGGTATGGTTTTTGTTGGCAAATTCTTGGGTAAAGGCGGCCAAGAGGTACATTGTATGTCCTGGTGTTATCCGGTTTGACTGTTCTGATCTTATATCGTTTCCTTTACAGGACTTGTCCATTATCCTTTGCTTCCAAATTCGTAACGAAGAGTGTCTTCATCCTCGCGTTCCATGCAACATCATGCGTCATTGGACTTCATCGCCATCCACTCTTCCCCGTTGTGGCATTCCATGATTGTCGCGCTGTTAGTCGTCGAGTCTGGGATACAGCCGCGTATGATGAAAGGTCGTGTCCCAAACTATGGCGTTCCGATGTCAATCTTGTTCCATTCTTCCTCTCCCCCTCCTTATAATTGCCGCGTCTCGTATCCACATATATGGATGCCGTAGACGCCTTGGGCGCGAATTCGAATGGGTTCGACCTCGGTCGAGAGGTTCATGCATGGAAGGACTTACGAGCGGGAAAGGCATGTCGTGGTACGTTTCAACTTTTCGATGAACGATCAAATGAATCATAATCTTTTTTTCTACCCGGCATATCTACCGTTCGCTTTTACGCACCCAAAGCGGTCATACCCCAGCTGCAATCATTATAGCACAGAACCCATTATTACCCCGAGGTGCGTACACTTCATTCCGTCGGTCTCCAGGCCTTTCCCCTTCAGACGCCGCCGTCGTGGGTGTTTTCGAAAGCTTGGAACCTCACTGAATGCTTTGTGAATCCCTCCTCCCTGCATCCAGTATTTCTGAGACTGCGTAAAAGGTCGGCAGGGTGTCGTTTGTACGTGTGATCCATTCGGGATGTACAACCTTGCACTCGCAGATGGCACTGTGGCTGTGTGTGAGGAGGGACTTTATACACTGGCATTTGGAGTTTTCTTTTGGTCCCGATGCGCAAGTTAGACGTGTCGGGATATCCTTCCATGGTTAGCCTTCATGTCCAGCACATGTTGGAATGGTGGTTATTTGGACTTCAGTTGGACGTGGAGATAGATAGCGTCTCGCAAGTGGCCATGGAATTTAGTTGGTTTTTCGTTTTGCCATATTCGCCGTGACTCTCGAAGGTGGAGATGAATGTCGTTGCACAAAGCTCTTCTCCGGCATTCTACTCATTTTGTTCGAGGGACGCGCCCGAGATGATCATGCCTGAGTAAAAGTATGTGAGTCGCTCCTCTCCGCTGCCCCAATAAGACTCTTTGACCACCTTGTGAAATTCGGTGGCTGGTTAGGATTAGCGAACCCCTCATCCCCTACTTCCCTCTGTTTTCAGTTACTCTCCTTATCCCAAATGAGATGCGGGCCTTCCTCCATCGAGTATGTGGCATGGACAGATAGGCATGCTACAGTGTACCATATATTATGGTACACTGAACACATACAGTGTACCATATGATATGGGCTCACTGAATTCATTGAACCGGTGAATAATGTAGGGCATTATATAAGGTGGATACAGTGTATCATATCGTATGGTTTAATGAATTCATTGAATGTGACCTGTCCCCACACACCTGGCCGCACACGCCAGACATGCCGCCGGCGCCGCCCACTCGACGGCCCATGGTGACCTTCCCTAAATTCTATGGTTTAATGTACCACTCGTCCTACACATTATGGCTTTATGAACCACTAACCCTTGAATCCTGGAGCGGAGACTGACGCCGATCTTGACGCCGAAATGAGGCGCTATGCCGATGTCAACAACCATGTTTTAAATGCAGGCAAAAATT
>KN831821.1:0-110002 GCA_000827355.1 Hebeloma cylindrosporum | reverse complement strand
GCCTCGACGAGCAGCGTAGTTACATGCGTTTGTACATACGACACATATACACAACACGCGGTCGTCGTGCCCCATCGTCAAGTCAGCCCTATCCATCTGGTGATGAGAGTGGCTTGAACCACACGCAAGGCATCAGGTCTACAGGAAACATCGGAATCAGGTCTACAGGAAACATCGGAATCAGGCAACAGACAACACGGAAACACATACATACTAGGCAACACTGGCAGACCGGACTACCAAAGAACCAAGGCAACGAAACCACCTTGGGCAATTCGCCAGGAAACTATCCACAGCATCCACCACAGTCTCTCAGGCTTCCAGCCTCACACCACTACCCTCATCATCGGCTTCCACAGCCTCCAGTTTCATTGCCATCACTCGTCCCTCTTCAAGTCTATCGGGCTTCGACCTAGTGTTACCAAGCCGGCCCAATACACCATTCGAGGCTACACCTTCCGGCTCCCCAATTATCCCATCATCCAAAGCACCGATCCCACCAGAAATAATGCCGGAAGAGAACGGGATGTCGAGTGAACAAGTCGCACCATTCCACGGCGACAAGGACGACGAGAACCCAGAGGATTTCCTCCGGTCGTTCTTCAGATGCATGGGGATGAGTACCGACGACATCAAGAAACAACAGTTTCCCAACTTTCTCCAGGCGGACAGTGTAGCGGACGAATGGTACGAGGATCTTTCCGCTGCCGACAGGGCCAGCTGGGCTACCATCGAGAGCGCGTTTCGCAAGAGGTGGCCGAGGAAGCAACAGGTGAAGAAGACGAAGGAGGAGTACGAGGAGGAGATAGCGGGCTTGTTGCTCAACATAGAGGATTTGGGAAAGAAGGAGAAGGTTGCGGGGAGGGACGTGTACTCGCACATCGCGTGGGCAGATAAAATGGCGACGATCGTTAGGGGCGCAAAGCTGGAGGACACCACAACGTATATCGGGCAGGTCAGGAAGAAGCTCCCAAAGTTGCTGAGGGAGAAGATAGGTGCGGGACACGAGGACTGGACGTCATTCTTGAAGGCGGTACGGGACGTCGACACCGACCACATACGGGAAGGGGTCGCCATCTGGTGAGAGGAACAAGCGGACCAGGCAGCAATCAAACGACGCATAGTCCAGCTGGAGAAACTCACGACGGCTTCGCCAACGGCACCACTTCGACAACAGTTCTCCATGTTCGACATCGGAGGATGACCGCCGAGCCCTACACCTGTGCCACGACGAGCCCCTGCAAGCTCTAGCAACCAGTTTTCCATGAACCGGAACATTCGCGACGCTCCTCTTCCTGTCGCACAGCCACGCCCAGCACCCACTCTCGCACCCAGACCACCACCCACACAGGCCGAGAGGACGGCCTTAATATCCCAGCTACAGAAATACCCTCACCACCCTGATACCGATGCAGGGCGTCAAGCACACCAAGCGCAGCAAGCCGATTGGGCCAAAACCTACGGACTGGGCACTCGGGTCTCAGAGTCTACGCCGTACCCCCTACGACCTGGAACGGCGCCAGTCAACTCTGGCGAATGTTTCACCTGCGGGTACACGGGCCATTTAGGACGACGAGATGGCAGCACCTGCTCAGGCCGTCGCGCGCTGCACCCGAATGAACAAGCGTGGCGAGTCATTTGCACGCGGGTCTTGAAGGAAGTACGAAGGGTCGTCAATATGCAACTAGTGGCGGTCGACGACTATGGGACAGCTTGGGAGGATATCCAGGGAAACGAGGAAGGGCCGTCGTCATAAACACCGACACGGCGGCCCAGGAAAATGGTGAACTGGAGGAATGGGAGGTCGAGTTCGAACGCGAAGAATCTCCAAGCAGTACCTGTATAGACGTAAACCCGGCTGAACATGAATCAATCATCATTGACCTGTACGCTGTGGATATAAAGTCAGACGAGGACCGAACCATACGAACAACAGAGCCGTTCATCCACCAAATCCGACTTCATGGCCCTCAAGGAGAAGTGGTTCGGGTGTGGGCATTATTTGATGACGGCGCGATGAGGGAAGCGATGTCAACGAACGTGTTCCAACGGGTGAAACACAGGCTGGGTCTGACGTTACCCTCGTCAATCTTTCTCCGGATGGCAGATGGTTCAATTGTCAAGTCGTTAGGGACGTGGGAGGGCGAGATCGAGGTGGAAGGTGTCCGTGTGTACGGATCATTCGAAATATTCGACAGTCGTGGAAGCTGGGACTTCCTCCTCGGCAAAAGGTTGTTGGGGGCATTCAAGGCAGTACATGATTATGGGACAGACGAGGTAACGGTGCAAGGTAAAGGAGGACTAACAGTGTTAAAAAATCAGGTTCACATAGTCAAGAAACGGGACGAGCCGACAATAACCCACCCAACACCAGTGTGCATTGTAACGGAGAACAGCGACGAAGCGGAAGACGACGGGCCATTGGCAGACGTCAACACGGATGCTCTCAAAGGTGGTGATACTAACCTCTTCACGCGTATGACAGAACCTCACAAACCAGAACGTGTCAAAGAAATTCTGAGGCTAGTCACGATCGGAACTGACCTCAGCGAAGACCAGAGTACCAAGGTCCGTGAACTAATTGCCTCGTTTGCTGATATATTCGCCCTTTCAGTCCACGAAGTCCGTCAAGTCAAGGACGTTGTTCACCGGCTGGATATCCAACCGGATGCGGTATTCTCAACAAAAGTACATCAAAAACCGCTCACACCCCCACAGAGACAATACCTCTATACAAGCATAGACACAATGCTCGAAGCCGGTATCATTGATGCGTGCAAACCAGAAGAAGTTAAGTGTGTTTCTGCCACAACACTCGCTCAAAAGGCACACCAGGGCAAGGGCCTCTTACTCGCAGAACTCCAACACCGGGTCAACGATGAGTGTATAACTCACGGATTCGAGCCCAAGTTCGACCTACCCCAAAGGACAGCCGCCACGCCAGACGAGAGAGACAACATAGAAGCACCGAAGTGGCGTATCTGCCAGAACTTCGCCCAAGTTAACAAGGTCACCAAGGTCGCACCAATGCCACAAGGGGATATACGATCAAAACAGCAGAGACTCAGTGGACACAGGTGGGTCTCCGGGTTCGATTTCGCATCCGGATTCTACGCAATCGAGGTGGCCCCAGAATCAAGACCATACACAGCATTCTACGTCGAAGGACGCGGGTATTTCTGGTACAAACGCATGCCCTTCGGGCTAACAGGTGCCCCATCAACGTTCGCAAGTCTAACAGGCAAACACATGCACGGTTTGTTGGCTGACGAAACAATGGAGTTATTTGTCGATGATGGGGGTACTGCGGCTGACACCTTCGATGAGATGATGGACAAACTCACACGTATATTCACTCGTGTTCGTGAACGGGACCTATCTCTTTCAGCAAGTAAGTCTGAGTTCTTCATGACTGAAATGGTATTCGCTGGCGCAACTGTAGGACCAAAGGGCGTACAACCAGACCTCAAGAAGCTCACCGCAATCGTGAACTGGAAGATTCCGGAAAACGCGGCTGCACTTGCAGGGTTTCTGGGTCTGACCGGTTGGTTTAGGGATCTCATCCCAGCGTACGCCCGCAAGGAGAAACCGCTTCGCGACCTACTGCATGAGGTGGAGTTACCACAGAATTACACGAAAACGGTCTATCGACGGGTAATGGCTAACCATAAACTGGGCGATAGCTGGACACAGAACCACACCCAGACTTTCCTAGATCTCAAGGCCGCCATGACATCTGAACCAGTACTCCGAGGACCTCGATGGGATGGTACTCCGTTCATCCTCACTACCGATGGTTGCCAGGATGCGTTCGGGGCAGTACTATGCCAGAAATTCAATCATGTCCTACCAAGCGGGAAGGTTGTTCAACGGTTACACCCACTCGGATTCGCATCCAAGAGAACATCGAAAACCGAAGAGAAGTACAAGCCCTTTCTACTCGAGTTCGCAGCACTGAAGTTTGGCCTGGATAAGTTTTCAGATATCATTTGGGGCTTTCCCGTGGAGATCGAAACAGACTGCCAAGCATTACGTGACCACTTAATGAATGACAAGCTAAGTGCAACTCACGCCAGATGGCGGGACGGTATCTTGGCTCACCAAATCACAGATGTTCGCCACGTACCAGGGCGCTTGAACGTCGTCGCAGATGGGTTGAGCAGATCGAGTGAAGGAACAGCTAACGAAGAAGGAGACGGTAGCGAATGGACAGTCTCAGAAGACTGGGAGGCCTCCACAGGCTTAACACACGACATCTTCCACACAGAAAACGCGTGCACATCCGAGATGGCGGAATTGCGGGAACGTTTCAAAGGCGAACCCATCTTCGCAGAAGTTATCGATGCCCTCCTCGAACTCGACCAAGGGAAGAACTTGCGACTCAGGAAGCGAGCCCGTCATAGGGCATCAGAGTACGCCATCATCGACGGAAAACTCTGGAGGGTTGCAGGTGGACACCAAACGCGAGCCCGACCGAGGGTCGAGTGCGTCACCAGGGAAGAAGCTACGCAGCTCGCTAGTGAGGAGCATCTCAAGAACGGCCACTGGCAACGCGACGCAATCAAGAAATCACTACTGGACCGCATTTGGAGCCCGGGACTAGATGCGTCGATAGTCAAGGGCATCATCGACTGTGGTATTTGTAAAAACTTCGGCGGTACCCACTTACACTCTCTTTTAGATCCCATCACGCGACGACACCCATTCGAGCTCCTTGTCGGAGACTATCTGTCGCTGCCGGTTGGAAAGGGCGGCTACCACACAGTTGGGCTATACCTGGATACCTACTCTCAACACCCCTGGGCCTTCAAATACAAAACAGCAGGTAGCGCTAAGACTACGAAGGACAGCTTAGGCCGCATCTTCCAGGACTTCGCACCTCCAGAAACCCTCATGGTCGACGGGGGAAAGCACTTCAACAACAAGGAAGTTCGCGAGCTATGCGGACAGTGGGGCACCAATGTTCACGTCGTTTCGGCATACTCACCGTGGGTCAATGGTCTTGTCGAGGGTACTAACAAGCTTTTCCTCCATATTCTCAAGCGTTTATGTGCGCCAAATTTAAACGAAGAAGCGATCGAGAAGATGAAGACAGACGACATCCCGAGAACATGGCCTGACCACTTCGATGAGGCGATTCGGATTTTAAGCTGGCGCTTACTTCCAGCCCTCAAGTTCTCCCTGAAAGAACTCCTACTGGGTCTCGTCGTGAACACGAAACCCACAGATGTTGTGCAATCCACCTCGCCGGTCTCACAGACGGATGTCACGACACAAATGGCCTACGTGGCTCAACAACGGCTTGACGGATATGCAGAGGCAGTGGCCCACGCGCTAAGGAGGAAGAGGGCATTCGACAAGAGAGTCTTTGCGCAGAACCTAGGTGAAGTCACATTTTCTAAAGGCCAACTTGTGCAAATCTACCGAAGCGACCTAGATTACACCTTCAAGACCGAGCGCAAGTTACTGCCCAAATGGTCCATCCCCCAACGCATTACTTCAAGAAACCTCAACTCGTATACACTAGAAACAATGAAAGGGGACCCCGTCCCAGGCCTGTTTAGCGCAAGGCGGCTAAGAGGGTTCGTACCAAAGGCAGGGACAAAGCTGGCAGAAGAACAGCAGCTAGTAGAGGCACGATGTGCACTAGAGGAGGAGCAACGGGAGAAGGAGGAGGCGCAGTCGATAGCGAGAGAAAAGGCTGCGAGGCCCCCAGACACGACATCGGACTGCACAAGGATGGTTGACGAAGATCGGCGACAACGAGAACAGGGGGACAGGCCCCCGTAGGGCGACGAGGACGCCGCCACAGAAAAGGGGGGGCACATGGAGTGTCATCAAGCGACACTCCAATTCCTATGCATTACCGATCTGATAAGGAGTGTTTGCGGATGTTTGGCAACAGCCTCGACGAGCAGCGTAGTTACATGCGTTTGTACATACGACACATATACACAACACGCGGTCGTCGTGCCCCATCGTCAAGTCAGCCCTATCCACCGTGGCAGGAAAATTGGTTTCCCCAGCAGTAGACGGCCATTCGACACTTCTGACGGGCCATTCCAAAGGGTTATTACACACGGACTACACCGACGTATTTTAGGTCCGAATTAACCCGTCTCGAAACATCGCATTGCAGGTTAATCATTTACTGAGTAAGTTCCATTCAGTTGTAAGTACTATAATAATGAACCCTTTTACCTTGCCTCCAGGAGTCCATTAATGGTAAAAATTAGTACGGGTTGGACAAGGGAAAAATGCATTCGCGTTACCACCCTAATAATATAACCGACAGTAATTGGTCTGTTGAGTAAGAAATATCTGCAACATAAACGACTTGAATGATAAAAAGTAATAAAATCGACATTGTAAGATGGCTTGGGCGCCAAAAAAACGACTGACGTACTACGCAGCGTCCTTCACACCCTCACTGCCCTTGGAAATGCATCCCACTCGGTCATAGTGAATAATCTCTGGGACCCCGGCGCGACATTCCACAACTCCTTGCCGTCGTATTTCAATGAATCGGCAATTGGCCAACCCGTCTTACTGTCCCTCAGCCAGAGCCGCAGCACATGCCTGCAACTATCGTTCTCCGCGTTGACATCATCCACGAATGCATTCCGGGCATGCATCACCGAGAGGTTGTTGACAAATAGAATATCACCACGTCGAGTTTCAAGCTGAAAGGAATGTTTTCGAACTGTGTCCGTGAGAATACGCAGCGCCATCTCTTGCGAGCTGGTCAAAGGAGGCGCCTCGGCGCTTAAAGGCTGGTTGGGGCGGCCGGCGACGAAGCTTTTGCCAAAATTGATTTCGGGCTTGCCCTCGACTTGACCGACAATTGCTCGCTGGTAGGTGGCTTTCCCTTTTTGACCACGAATGGACTTCTCCCAATACCAATCCTTCGCCAACTCAGCGAGGACCTCAGGCCTGTCTCGAGCAAGATCGTTGTAGGCGCACCAAAAGCTGGAGAGACATTGCTCTCCGCCGGACTTGGCACTCCTCTCAATGAATAAGGCAACGATGTTGCCCGCATCGATGTCAGTGTGAAAATCCTTTTGAAGCCTTTTTAGATTCGGCTTCATTGTGGGACAACTGAACCTACACATACCATTGCAACCGGTAGTTCAGTTGGCCGCAGGTTCACCCCGGGGGCCTCAGATTGTCGCTCATAACGAATGTGGTCTAAATGAGGAAATTTGTCGTCTTCTAAATATACATCGACGACGGTGGCCTGCTCACCAATACGTCCAGCTCTTTCGCTGGCTACATGAGAAGCAAGCCCAGCGAAAAGGATGATATGATCCTCTTCAGAATATTGAGATGGATCTATTCCGCGAAGAACATGAAAGCCATGCCCATTGTGAAGGATGTCGTTTATTTTGTGCAACCTTTCAGAGAGTCCCTGAGTTAAGGGAAAGGTCTCTCGATTGATAAACCCTCGAGAAAGACCGAGTTCTGTCTAGTGTAAGAAGTAACTCTAAACGCTAAAGGTTATAGGGAGACGAACCTTTGAAATGAGCTATCGCTTGCTCGACCTCGGATAAATCGTGCTTGCTCAAAGCCCCGACATACAATTCAGGCTTGTTCTGAAATTGGTTCCCGTCCCAGGCCATTGGTCCTTCAAGTCGCCGGGGGAAACCGAATGGTAGAGCATCCATATTTCTTGGGTCGTGTCGGTGTGGGGGAATGCAGAACAAGGTTGTTATTCAAGAGGCGAGTCTGCGAAGCCAGCGTTTAGAACCATGTAGCCTCGCGCCGCATAGGAGCCAGCCCAAATTCTATACGTAATTGCAATCTCCACTTTGGACATGTGGTCCATTTATCCGCTAGATAAATGGCAATCGGTGCAGCGAAAGCGTCAACAAATGGAAGGGCGAGTTTCCTTCCAGCACTCGCGGAACTTAGGGTGCGCCTTTTTTTTCGAAAATGGCCAGTGTTCAAAAGCAGCCCAAATTTCGAACCACCCAGTTCTCTTCTGTTGGTTGCAAAGGTTGTCTTCTTGCAAGCGTACTGATTATCGCTAATGCCTGAGCAATGGAAATGCAAGATGAAAATCAACGAAACGGAGCGCTATTAGGGAACTATTAGGGAACGACGATCGCTGTTATTGACTGACCTTGTGGGGCACACAATTCATCTCGTGGATAAATGGGCCCATGAGCACGGTTTTGATTTTTCTGGTTTCGGGTAAATTCATTCCGGGATGCGGAACATTCAAGATAATGATCTTGAACCTGTGTTTTCTCAGAGTCGAAATCTGGTAAGTCCATAGCCCTATTCACTAATCAGCTGGATTGGATCAGGAACTTGAAAGTTTGAACCGCTGCCCAATGCACATAAATACCCCATAGGCCCCGAGGATTTGCAGTACACGTGGGCCTTAATGGAAGAAGATGCTAAGTTACAAGTCCGTGTCAGAAGAGAAATACAACAGCTACACCTTCACAGCAGCGTTAACGCATGGCGTCGGAACGATGGAAAATTTGCAAGGGAACGAACGGTACAAGGGAACCCCGCCCTAAACCTGACTAACAGGCTCGTACCCACCACGGCTGCTGCTTGCCCTTCCCAATCCAAAGCCCATGAACAGTCCCTTCCGAGAAGGTTTCCGCACACCATCCTCCTCCTCTTCTCTCCCCCTCCTCCGCTTCGCCTCCAGGAACCCTTCCACAGGCACATCATACAACTTATCATACTCCACCCCCAATTCACGGCCTGCCGTCCAAAAGTCCTTACAATTCCTCACGATTCCCTGGTCGAATGGATTGCTCGCCTTGCCCGCACGCGCGAGGCCATCGACGGCTTTGCCCTTCGTGAAGCGGTCGAATCCAAGAAGGTTCATCAGGAACCCGCTTCCGCACCCTGCACATACGCCGGAATGGCGGTGCACGACCCCGGAGGACGTGGATCCTGCGTCGTTGACAAGTGCTGTGTCCTCGGTGTCTACCCCTGGAAGCACATTATCCTGTGTCCGCTGATGTCGGTGTCCCATCTGGCCTGACAGCGAGGCGCCTCCGCGGCCACCCATGAAGCCGTATCGACCCAGGTTAGATACTTCCAGAGTCGTCATTTGCCGGGCGACTTGCCATAATTGCGAGGCGAGAAGGATGGAGGTCCAGGTAAGTTGGAGTGTGGCCCACACGGCAACAGAGACGAGGAATGAGTCGTGTGCTGTCATGGCGCAGAGATCGCTGGGTAACGGGCAGGAAGGCGAAGTCTCCGATGGGTCAGTGGGAGCTGGGAGTGCGGAGAAATCTACAGGGAAATGCATGAGAATAGAGTCCATGATTTGGGCTGACAGCAACTTACATGCCCAGGTAAGGTAGTCGAAGAGGACGATGCCAACGACGAGGGTACTAACGAAGAGTAGGAATTGGCGATGATTATTGGAGCCAACTAAAGAAAATCTCAGTCGTCTTTTTCAATCCAAGCGAAAAAGACATACCACAATTCCACACCCAAGGACAATGACTGAAATTTTGTTCAGATAGTGAACATAGATAGATATCGCCAAAAAAAACCTACTGATCACTGCGAGCAACACATTTATCACAAACGCGACAATGCTTGGAGCGAAGTGGTTTTCGAGCCATACATTGAATGCAAAATGTCTGTCCATTCAGCCGGCCTTCGGAAGCCAGATCTTCGATGACCTAACAGGAAAACGTGAGACATTGAGTCATGCTCATGTAGAAGAGCATGACAACTTACAGATTTCAGTTCCTCGTCGCTTGTCGGCTTTGGGCATGTCCCAGGGTCCAATGTTACAGCGCGGAAAAAGTTGTAGGCACATAAACCAACAGCCAAAGCGAACATGAGATGCGCAAAGGAGTGATATTGTGTTTCTGCAAAAGGGTTAATATATCCCTTGGGCGGTGAAGGGGGAGATAGACTAACGTTGCACAAGACGGGTGATCCAGCAGTACAGAACCCATATCATGGATCCACTAATAATTCCCGCAAAATAGGGTGTTTGGCTGACACTGTCAGTATATGTAGATTTGTTGAGAAGAACCCGTGTTACAATCTGTTGAAAGCGTAAATTCCCAGCAAGCGAAGAAGGTGGCGGATCACATACATGATGCATTCCAAAAAATTCTGCTGCGGCAAGCAATATTCCGGTATACCATGGAAGAAGAGTCAAGGTCATGAACATTAAATAGAAAAAGATTGTAGGCATTATGAAAATGGCGATCTTCGTGTTGCGCTAGAAAATGGACTTTAATGAAGTGTTGCGCAATATCAAAAATAGGATGAAGTTACATCACTGAGCGGTTTTCCACGTTTCACTCCGTATTCGTCCATTCCTCCCTCTTCCAACGCTCGCTTCCAAGCACCCAGGAACTCTTAAGCTCAGCAGCCATGTCACGAGGCGTTCGACCTTCTCCGTCCTTGGCAGTCAGATCCGCCCCCTTTTCGATCAGTCGGCGAATCGCGACTCGATTTCCTCTAACAACAGCCCAATGAAGCGGTGAAAGTCCTGCATCATCTTTGAGACTTGGGTTTGCACCGTGTCGGAGTAATAGATCGACAGAAAGAGCGTCGCCTTGGTAGGCAGCCCACATCAATGACGTGTGGCCTTGAGAGTCTCGCGAATCAACGTTAATGGGTTGGTGAAGGAGGTATAGAAGAGGCATAATGGACGACGAATGGGTGACGAGGTGGAGGGAATTGTACCCTTGTGAGTCCGTGATGGTTGGGTCTGCTCCATGGGCGATCAGCAATTGGATGACATATAGATATCCATTGCGAGCTGCCCACTGCATGGGTGTCGCTACGAGGTCACCGCCGAGCGCGTCGACTTCAGCGCCCTGCTCAAGGAGGTAACGACATGCTGCGACGTGGGCATTAATCGCCGCCCAATGAAGTGGGGTAATATTTTGTGGGTCTCTGTCGGTGGCACTGGCCTTCCCAGAAGTAATAAGCTCCCTCATGAGCTCAACGTCTCCCCGCTGAGCTGCGACAAATATGGACGACTGTAAAACGATATCAATTTCGTTCGTGTGAGCCACTGCCCTACGTACCTCATCAGATGGGCCGCTGTCATTCAAGGCTTGTGAGAATGTCATATCGGTCGCTGTCGCTGTCTCCGTCGACACCAACGAGGTCGAAGGAGGAGATTTTATGTTTACCAGGTCGTCCATGGCCGTCGTCAGCAACTGCGGTGCTCTTTGTCAGCGCCCAGAATCAAATCCAGGGCTCAATTACCCACGCTTGTATTACCAACCCCTTCAGCAATGGCAACGATCTTCCCAGATTCTGGTTTCCTGGTTTCCAAATTCACTGAGCGGTTTAGCGAGAAATGCAGAGGATTGTTGCTGCAGCCCAGTAACCTGCGATGCGTGACGTGTGACATGTGACCGGTTGACCTTCGGCCCGGCAGAGGGCTCGTGGCTATGCAGCCACGGGATCTTCCGTCGCGCCTTGTCCGGGTCCCTCTTGCGCGTACGGAACCGTCGGAACGACGTGGGCAACTTCGCGAATTAGAATCAGGGTTTTTCGTTGATTGTATACTGGGTATCAAATCGGGAAATCGTGAGAAAGATCGTGAGAACGAGAGAATTCCGAGAGAATTCAAAGATGTTCATAACACCCTCCCATTCAACAGAAATATGCACTAGATGTACCATCCTAAACTCATGTGCTTCCTTATGAATCCAGAAGTGTGAAAAAAAGTCAAAAAAAGTGTGAAAAAGCACGACAAATGTCAGTTTTTTTTTCGCGCTACGCGCGAGCCCGAGAATGCCCTGCCGCGAATGGCAGATAACATACCCAGCACAACCAACGGTAAACCAGAATCAGAGGGTTTAATCCACGGTCCTAGTCTCCATTTACGGTCACCGGTCTGTCTATCGACAATCCACTTATGGTCACCGGTCTGGCTCTTGGGTTCCTTGGTACCTTTCAAGGCGCAGTTTCCACTTACTGTACGGTTACCGGTCTGTCTATCGACAGTCTCCACTTACGCTCACCGGTCTGGCTCTTTGGTTTCTTGGCAGTTTCCACTTACGGTCACCGGTCTATCGACAGTTTCTACTTCCAGTCACCGGTCTATTGACAGTTTCTACTTACGGTCACCAGGACCCGGGAAATTCACGTCAGATCCCTGATCCCTGTGCGGACAAGAATTGGACGAAAATCTGGATATGCCACAGGACTGTGCGGACAAAATTTTGGGAAATTTTTGGAAATCCCTAAGGTGGATATGCGGACAAAAATGGCACAAATTTGGATGGCCTGATGCGACTCCGGACAAAAATTGGTTGAAAAGCTTGGAAAAACTTGGACTTTTAGGGATTTTTTCGTCGTTCGAGGCTGTATAGGGCGCTCAACTTTTCTTCTTGACGACCCAACATGAACCCGATTGGCGCAATAGCCCAACAGTGCTCAATGAAATCGAACGGAAATTTTTATCCAAACAGAGTTCTTACGAAACTACTAGTAGACCGTGGTCCACCAACTTGTGGAGGACGATGGTGAGTTCGATGATGAGGGCAAATGATAATACATACCCCCAAGTGCTTCTGGACGACCTGGGACCCTCAGCCGCGCAGCGAAAAATTCCGAATACAGTAACACAATGCCTGATCCAATGTGCGGACAAAAATCGAGCAAAATTGAACCCTAATCCGCCGTGCGGACGAAAATTTTGACAATCTGTACGGACAAAAACTGCCAGATTTTGGGATTTTGGGATCAGGGATTTGACGTGAATTTCCCGGGTCCTCGGTCACCGGTCTGGCTATGCCAGTTTCCCCTTACGGTCACCGGTCGGTCTATCGACAGTTTCCACCGTTTTCGCTTCATAGACAGAAGGGTCTAGCAATGTACGGGTTTCGTCAATGGGAAGTGATATATGAACGCGCGCTTTTTTCCAGAGTCTCTCCATATGGCTCGCCCTCGGTGCACACAACAGTAATATCCCATCATCCTTCATTGTCGCCGACATATCACCTGCACCCCCGCCGTGTTTCGTTTACACCATTGTCTGATCGTTTTTCCAGGACACGCTTTTGGTGCACTCCTATCCACCATGGCCGCGGCATTAACCCCCCCGTCCATGGTCCTTTCTTCCCACTCGGATACCCATTTACGAACCATTCAATCAGTGCGTACTGAAAAACTCTAACCCCGGCGCCTTGTTAGATTTAACCACGCATGTTCCCTTACTTATGTGATAAGATGCCCGGGTATAACCAGAGGACGAGGAGAAGTGAGATGGATATCCGAAACGTCGAGGACCATCAAACAAGGAATGTAAGCGCTCTCATTCATCCCTGGTATTCAATGTACTCAATGAACGCGACATGCAGGTGCATATGTTCTCCAATGCGCAGAACCTATCAATACGCGATACGGCCATTCACAACGTTGGGAGAGATTTAATGATAATCAACAACAATTACACATATTGGCATGAACCTTGTCGGCTGGTACGTGCCCGTCTTCTTTGTGCCACATCCTCAGGATGACTTAAGGTGGATTATCATAGTGTCCTTCAAACCTTTCGCGCCAGCGACCTAATTTATTTTCGGTAATTATTACGCGGAGCTGCATTCGTCCCGATCCTGATGTATTTATTGTGGAATGCGTGTAGCATCAAATGCACTGGGAGGTACGTTTTAAAAATTTAAACCGTTTTTCAGGTGGAAGAAAGATAGACATATATCTTCCAACTTATTCCAGGAAAACGCCGTCGAAGATGCCCTCCAATTCCCCCCTTTAAATGCCAGAATTCTCACGCGGAAAACGTCTATCTCTATCCCGGGCGTCACATATCAAACGCGGTAAATTTATTGTCATCGTTGGCAAATGCTATCGTTGTTGAAGGTCCTGTCCTTGCAGGTCGAGCATTCGATACTCCTTTTTCTGACCTGTAGAGTGTATTCAGATTGGTTCCTGACTCAAATACTGGTCCTTACAGATTGTAAACGGCATACTGAATTTTTTCATGTATGAAACATGTACGAAACACGAGCAGTGAAAAAAGCGGGCCTTGGTATTTTCGGGAGCCTGGTGCGCGTGAGGGCGGAATTGTTTCGAGATACTTAAATGGGCGCGAATATTTTATTTACCTCCCAGTTGAATCTGGTCCGCTTCTTCCTGTTGAGCATTTGCATACGAAATATAATATACTCTATTTACTAACACGCGATTAGTACAGCGAGAACAGTAAAGGAAGGCGACTTATAGACAAGCGGTACACAGCGATTGCCTTTGTTGTCCTTCCCTTCCACTTTATTCGCTCTCCTTCGTCGCCGTTCTACCTCCAATATTCTCTCCTCCCCATTTTTTCACCGTTTGGAAGCCATCAGGTCGTATAGCCTGGCACTATACTTAGTACTAGGGATTTGAATGGACGGGGACGAGGGAAGAAGAGGGTCGTATAGAGTTTGTGTCAGCGATAGGAAAGGGCGCGGGGACACGATAGCATTTCTGCCTAAAAATATGATTGCAAGGGCGGCTAGTGAGAGAGGTTAGGCGCTGGGCCCGAGCTTCGGTCATCGCCGGGCCGAGATACATGAACGTCAACGCTTCAGCGTGGACGATGACTCCGAGGACACTTAGGTTCAGCTGTTGAGACCGTCTTCTTATAACCGCAAATCAGGATTTCGCCGTTCATTCGCAAATACATTGAAGTGCAAAAAATTGTATCGACCAACACCAGGTCGAGATCGTCATCTCAGTTGGGATCGTACTCCATGACAGAGACAGAAACTCCTTGGGGTACTATCTCATCGCCTTCGAGGTTGACTTCTGCCTTTTCCTTCCACCCAAGGTTGCTGTAGAGATCTCTGCCCATCTTCGCTGCGATGACGCCTTGCTTTACCTTGTCAATGCGAGCGAGTTCCATTCCCCACTTGACCAGATTTCCCCCATGGGCGCGTCCCCAATAGGCTGGGTGGACAACCACCATCTCCATTGATGAATAGCCATGAAAATATCTGTCGAAAATCAGCATTGAGACCACAGCTCGTCAGGAATAAAAATTACTTCTTCTCAGCAGCTTCTGCACTGTCCCCGAAGAGAATGCAATGAGCTCGGTTCTTGTCGCGGTCTAAATTGGGCGGCAGAGGAGGGTACGGGCCTGTATTCAAGAGTGAGTTACGAATATAAACTCCGATTTCGAACATAAATCGTACCAGTGTCATTCTGAAATTCCCCGACGCGTTTCGAACCCGGCTCCAGCTTCCAACAGGCAACGCCAACGACTACTTCATCCCCTTTAGCAGGTATCTCAGCGCCGTTGTTTGGAGGAATGATTGCGATGGACTTCTTGCCCTCGTCAGGATCGTACTTGTCAACTGCGACAAGGACCACATGTTCGGGGCTCTTGATGACGGATGCAAACTCCTGTCGGTAGGAGAGCAGCGTGTCTTCAGGATATTTCTCGTGGTCGGGCCGCTCCCAATCGAAAACTGGAGAGTAACGGAACCCGGAAGCAGCAACTATGCCTATTCTGAGGATGTCTCGTGGAGATGCGATACGTAGCGCATTGAAAGCGGGGACGGGTAAACTCATCGTTTCAGAGTGAGAGGGAATGTATCAAAAAAAAACGGCGTCATATATCGCCTTCTAATTCATGTGGTGAGCTTCAAGTTTGTATGTACTGGAAGTGGCGATAACACGACTGATAACAATCATGTGGCAGTGCTGACCGGCGAGGGAATCCAGGTACTGTATGTGAGTGTGGGGAGGAAGGGAAGAGTTGGGTCAGCTGGTGCAGATAACGATGTGGCAGTGCTGACCGGTGAGCGCTAGCAGATCTTCCGATCGTGGGTATGTGATATTCGTAAGTTACAGATCCTGGAATAACGGACATTGGACCTCCAGCTCTTCGAGTGACTGGCCGGTCGATACATACAGCAAAGGCGCCAATTAGGACCTTTCTCCACCGCTGTTGCACCATGGAGAATACGATTCCCCATGAAACAGGCGCCTCCAACACCGTGACTGGCGTCCCCGTGGCACTCAATCAGGATGTTGTATCGGAAAGAGATTTGTCCCAATTCTTCGACACATCATCTCTTCATCCGAGTCTCCTCGAGCAAACAGGGGGTTTGCACTCGATGCCCCCAGCCCTAACATCTCCGTTACGATACAGCATCGGCGGCGAATCCCGCGTAGACGTCTTGAATTACCCGCATTTGCCGCAGCTCTATCCCTCTCCGCAACGACCTTCGACTTTCTCTTCCTTCATGACCACTTTCCAACCGAACCAGTCCGAGAATGTACTTTCAGGGATTCCACAAGGTACGCCAGTACATCTCATGGCAAATCAAAGTGAACAATCATCCTCTGGTATTGGACAAGTATCCTTATCGTCGTCTTCTGGACTACCCCCTTTCCCTGAATTGGACGGTCTATTTTTCGAAGTACCACATTGTCCGATTCAAGACCCATATGGACCCCCGCCTTCGTCAAGCAGAGTTTCTTACGAAAATAACCACACCGGCAGCGAACTTTTCTCGCAAACCAACCCACTTAACATCCCCATCCGCGATTTCGATCTGTGTGATATAGATTTTCCCCAGTTTTTCGAAGCATCATCCCTCCCTCTTCGAGAACAACCTTGGGATTGGGAATTGATAGCTCCAGCTCCATTACGATACAGAACCGGCGGTGGACCCGGTGTAGAAGTCGGCCAAGTCAACCCTCCGCAATTCTCGCAACTCTATGCTACAAATCAACGAGATGGCACAGCTGCTTCAGCAATGCAATCTACACTTTCGTCTCCTTTCCACACCGCTCTACTAAACCTTGACCAATCCGAGAGCCTCCCTTCAGTGGTTGCGCAGGCTACGCCGCCATTCCTCATGGCCAATCAAAGCGAACAGGGCTCTTCCGGAACCCCATCATCAGTGTCGTCTATGGGACCATCGCCTTTCGATGAATTCGACGCTTTCGTTTCTGGAATACGAAATGGTCCGCTTATTCAAGACCGTCATGAATCTCTGCCCTCAACAACGGAGACTTACTCTTGGTTTGGTCTTAACGCGCCTGTGAATCCTCCGGATTTAACGAGGGTCGCCTTTCCACCAGTTCTTGAAACACACCCGTCCATCTCGGCTGGGGAGCGAGTATCCGACTGGCCCTCCGGACACTTGCCTCCCCCTATGCTGGGGCAAATTTTCCTCGGTGGTGGTCCGTCGGAGCAACCCACTGGTGCATTGGACTTGGGTTCCTCCAAAGTGACCGCCACAATGCTTGAGCATACCATACAGCTCGTTGACCTCACCACTGGACCGGACCGCCGCCCCTTGAAGAAGAAGCGGCAAAAATTGGACGACAAACAACGTGAGTCTGCCAAGCAGGTCAGGAGACAAGGAGCTTGCATACGTTGCCGTATCCATAAGGAGAAGGTGTGTCTTTACCCTCGCTCATTTCTCGACTTACTGCAGGGAAAACTCACGGCGTGAACAGTGCGACCTCGAAGTTCCCTGCAAAAACTGCAGGAAAGTCGAAACAACAGCGAAGCTCTACAAACAGCCTTGCCAGAAACCCTCTCTGCATGACATAGTCCCTTTCAGGCCTGGGAATTCGCGAGCTGGTCTAAAGCATTCCGTCTTCCCACAACTGGTGTGGTGCAGCGACGACCACGAAGTTCGGACAACATACATTCGCCAAATTTTTACCTTCAAAACCTCCCGTCGGGTGCCCACCCTAGCTATAACCTGCAGGAGATTCGTCCCCGGTCCTGATGATGTTCTCGAGGAACCTTACGAGGCCTCCGATGGGGAAGTCACATTCGTGCGGTCACCCCCCTTTGCTTGCGTACATCTATTTTCTAGACCTAGTTGCTGGCTCACTCATTCTAATATCTTCAAGTTTGATATTGACACTCGAAGAATGCGAGAAGCGCTCGAGGTTTATGCAAAGGAGTGTCGGCCACTCCTCATTGAAGACATATTGGCCACAGCCAGCGACGACATCATTAAGCTTGGATTATGCGAGGCAAATAGATTCGCTAGCACACGGACAGTGGGTATCAGGCGCAGTACTGCCTTGTCTTTCACTGAAGGCTTTAAAGCAATCTGTAGTATCTCATACCTTGGACATTTTAGCATGCGTCCACGTAAATTTCACGCAACCCATCATGGTGGGCCCGGATACGTTGGACGTCAGCCCAGTTACCAACGAGAAGTTAACCATTCATGGGAAGAGTCCGGTTCCAAGCGTTCTAGATTACCAGATTGACACTCTCTACATCCACCATATGGAGAGTCTGATGGAGAAAGTATCCCGGGGATTGAAAAAGCTGATATTCACAAGCGACAAGACTTCAAATTGGTATGAAATATTTCTGGCCACCTTTGTCCTTTTAGTGTCACTGGAGCGCGTTTATACGACGCAAATCTCGTATCTGCGGCGAAGTGTGAGTGTGGTAGTATTTCATGAATACGCGGAATCGACGCTAACATATACTGGCACATATAGCAAAGGGAAATCACTACTAACGTCAGCCGCTACATGATATCCCTGTGGAAGGCTTCTGCCAAGAAGCTAATCTATCTCTTCCGCGTCGTCCTCAAGGGCATGGTTCCATTTTCGCCATCATGGAATCCAAATACGCAGAAGCGGGTGGAACTTGATGAAGCATCTCGTACTTACATACGGACAATGGCGAACATTCTGGATGAACGGAGTAAGTTAATGTCAGTTTCACAACCTCCCGCAGCTTACAATGAGTTCCTCTATCCCCATTAGAAGTCGAATTATCTGAGTTGCGAGAAGAAGGGTGGGAGAATAGCAATGCGCAACCACTGGCTTGGTTGGTTGGGTTGTTCCTTGAAGACTGATCTGCATGGGCCTGCTATTCCCAGCATCCACAGTGACTACCGATTTACTCCAATGAATATAGGCATGTTTTTAGTTCTACCGACGACTCTGCTATCATTCAATTCTGTTCGCTTTCCGACGTTGAGGTTTTCGGGCATAGCAAGGCAGTTGGAAGATAAATATTAAAGATAGATGTGAATATATTCTAGGAAATTCCTGGACGTTTTGGCCGATGGGAACCTCGAGCGCTTGACGGGCGCTTGGCGCCCGCCCTCGTCACGTTCTTAATCACTCCTCGAATGTCCCTGTTCCTGTTACCTCTTGTTCAACTCTTGCTGCTGAGGACTTGGAGTCAAAGAGTGGAGATATTTGGGGGGGGAATGTGGACAGCATGATTGGAGTGGGAAGTGAAGCGGCGAAGAGTGGATGCAGGCAGGGATAATTTTGCTTCTGCGCGAAGTTCTGGAGGTGGAACCGGAACTGTTCCATGGGAATCGGAAAATCGGAAATTCTATGTGCGCATGTGGCCTACTTATCGGCTAGAATGTTTGTAATCGCTACCGCCCAAACGTCAACCACTGGGTTCTATCGTTTCCTAGCGTTTCGTTGATTAGCTGCTTGGGGTAAGTTGACAACAATTATATATCCATTGTGGGCATGTGGCCCATTTGAATTGCAGTCAGTGGAGCTCAAGCGTCAATAAATGACAGCGTGACTTGAGCTCGTTTCATAGTTGATTAGTGCCGCTGCAAGATCTTGAATTTTCATGCAATCCCTCACACTATGCACTAGCTATAATTCTAACGAGGACAATTTTGTAGCCAACCGAGGAGAACTGGGTGAGGAAACCATGTTGGAAATCTGGGCTGCGTTTGAACCCATCAAAATTAACCGCCCGAAGTTCCGCAAGTTGCTGTAAGCATTGTTACGACAACTTGAAGGGAAATATAGAACTCTGAACTCACGGGGTCATTGATTGAGTCTTGGGCTGCACCGATTAAATGGGCCACATGCCCACAGTGGAGATGGCAAGTGTAATCAGTGGCGCCCAACGTTTGATTGGGCGCTTGAACCATCCACATTGGCCATTTTTGGAAGAAATGCGTTACCGCCCTAAATTCGAAATAGTTCCGCACAGGTTCCGAAAGTTGCTGATAATTAAACCGTTATTGGGATTTGAACGTTTGGGCAGCACCGATTACAACTTATGTAGCGGATAAATGGGCCACATGTCTACAGTGGAGATTGCAATTATAGAATATGAGCAGGACCCTAGCATCGCGCGAACTTATGGGGTGTTAAAAACTGGCTGCACTTTGGTTCATCTTCGTAAACTCACCTCTGGAAGAACATTCATCTACACTCCCACACACCCACCGACACAACCAGTACCAAGAAAGATGTGCGCTCTTCCATTCGGTTTTCCACAGCGACTTGAAGGACCAATGGCCTGGGACGGGAACAAGTTCCGGGACAAGCCTGAATTATATGTCGAGCCTTTGAGCAAGCTGGATTTATCCGAGGTTGAGCAAGCGATAGCTCACTTCAAGGGTTTGTCCCCTACATCCCCCTACATTCCTTAACGCTTAGAATTACTTTTTACATTGGACAGCACTCGGCCTTTCTCGAGGGTTTATCAGTCGAGCGACCTTCCCCTTAACTGAGGGACTCTCTGGAAGGTTGCGCAAAATAAACGATATCCTCCACAATGGGCATGGTTTTCATGTTCTTCGCGGCATAGATCCGTCTCAATATTCTGAAGAGGATCATATCATCCTTTTCGCTGGTCTTGCTTCGCATGTCGCCAGCGACAGAGCTGGTCATATTGGTTAGCAGGAAGGCCTCGTCGATGCGTATTTAAAAGATGACAACTTACCTCACTTAGATCACATTCGTTACGAGCGAGAATCTGAGGTCCCCGGAGTGAATCTGCGACCAACTGAATTACCGGTCGCAATGGTATGTTTAGCTTCACCTGTCCCAAAATATCGCCGAATCTAAAGACTCTGAAAGGATTTTCACACTGATGCTGATGGGGGCAACATCCTTGCCTTGTTCATTGAGAAGAGCGCCAAGTCCGGCGGAGAGCAATACCTCTCTAGCTTCTGGTGTGCCTATAATGATCTTGCTCGAGATAGGCCGGAGGTCCTCGCTGAGTTGGCGAAGGAGTGGCATTGGGAGAAGCCTACTCGCGAGCAGGGAGGGATAGCGACCTACCGTCGAGCAATTGTCGGTCAAGTCGAGGGCAAGCCTGAAATCAATTTTGGCAAAAGCTTCGTCGCCGGCCACCCCAACTATCCTTTAAGCGCCGAGGCGCCTCCTCTAACCACTTCGCAAGAAGTGGCGTTAAATATTCTCATGGATACGGTGCGGAACCATTGTTTTCAACTTGACACTCGACGTGGTGATATCCTACTTGTCAACAATCTTTCGGTTATGCATGCTCGCAATGCATTCGTGGACGATGCGGAGCACGATAACTCCAGGCATGTGCTGCGCTTGTGGCTCAAGGACAATATGACCAGCTGGCCGATTGCGGATTCGTTGAAATATGATGGAAAGCAATTGTGGAATGTAGCGCCGGCGTCCCAGACACTATTCACTATGACCGAGTGGGATGCAATTCCAAGGGCAACGAGGGTCACGGACACTTCGTTTAGTCATGATTAGAACTGATGGTGGGTCTACTCTGTCTACACCGTTCCCGTTCAATTTATTGAATTCCGGCATTGTTCTTTCTTAGCGGCTTCTTCTCGTCAGGGCTTGCGGTGATCATATCCATTTATATAATATTGAATTGCTATCGTGCTGGCCCGGGGAGTTTCAGCAACGCCTGGAGGACGATGGCGCTGTTTGCCTTTTTTATGATACAGATCTAGATATTTCTTAGTCAGGCTTGTCGTCATCGTCTTCGAGCCTGCCATCGCAATCCCATGTCAGCCATTGACCAGTTAATGAGCGAGTAAGGCTTAGTGAGTTGTTATAATCCCATACATATTATTGGATGCAGAATCTTTGTCCATTCAGCCGCCTTCCGAAGATCTTCGATGACCTAGTACACGCCGTTGAATTCGGATTTGACGATCCAAATTCACTGAACCCAAACTGAACCGTAGTATATCAGAGCGATGGTTGCTGTCATGTTACTTCACGGTGAAGCGGACGTCCGGCCCGTCGAGCTCTTCTGACCTTACAACAATTGAACAATCATTCTCTCTTTGACATCATCTGTATTTCCTCTCTATTTTTCTCAGATTTTATTGCCAACGGTGGAACCCATGACGTAGGCGACAAGGACGCGTTTAGCTGGCAAGGATTGGAATATAGATCCTCAAGCTCAAGAATACTCATGCTCTGAGGCGCAATGGCCTCCTGGAGGATGGACCCCCGCATAGAGTCTCCGTGAACGTCCAACGCCCGATTTTATTTGGCTTCTAGAGCGGCCTGGATTGTGGCTCTGGGCTGGCCGAGACAGGTCCTGGGACTGCTCTTGACATTCTCACCTCTGGCTTGCCACGGTGCAGCGGTGTTCCCACTGATACCACGGCGATCCTCGTGCCACCGATGGACGATCAACGCAATTCTTCTTCCCCTGAAATGGGATTTGCGCAGTATGGCGCCTACAATATACAAGGAGAACCCTCCGATATCCCGCTTCCGTTTTCACCACCGTTCCCAGCACAACAGCCGCAGTACCTGACACCAACGGTCCCCATCTTTGAAGATGGGTTTGCTCCCCTGCATCGCTCATCCCAAATTTCTGTGGATACTCCCGGGCATTTCTTGCAGCCTCAAGCTCCGCAAGATCGAGCACATCAAAACGACTATGAAATGACTCATCGACACGAAGAATTTGCCGAGGATGAGGCTCCCGAGCCCTTGGTCGTCAGACGAGAACTCCTCGCAGATCCCATGGAAAATGCAAGCGAATTTGTGAAGAAGCTTTTCAAGTTTGTCTCATGGCTTGCGTTCGATACTTTGCCTCTGACCCATGCGCTAGGGCTCTTGAGGATCCCATATTTCAGCCGGTGATGTGTTGGGGCCCTCTCGGCGAATGGTTCATGATCAAGGTGAGTGCATTTTTTGTTCCCCACCCATTCGCCAGTCTACATGTCTTTGAAGGACGCGGAGGAATTCACTAAAACGGTCCTACCACGGTTATACAAACATTCCAACTTCGCAAGTTTTGTCCGGCAACTCAACAAGTACGACTTCCATAAACTTAAGAATGTTGACGACAATGAATCCGGAGATCAGGTGTGTTATCGTAGGCTCAATATTGTCCCGGACTTACCGTTTCTTGAAGCATTGGTGCTTCAAGCACTCGAACTTCCATGCCAACAGACCCGAAGATCTCGAAAACGTCAAGCGCAAGCCCACCGTTCATCAACATCAACGGAGTGGCCATCAAAGCAGTCCCGAAACATCGTTTGGGTCCTTTCCATCTACCTCCAACGATTCGTCTGCCTCACCTGTTCGAACAACCTCCACATCCCATAGCAACTACAGCACCAGCCCATATATGCAAAGCTCTAACTCCAGCTTCAATGACCACAGCAACAGCGATAGGCGCAAAGCTGGCAAAGCTCGCTTCCTCTCCCAATCACCTTCGCGAGCGAAATTATACACCGAAATCCAAGGTCTCAAGAAAGAAACTGAGGATTCCAAGGTGAAAATGAGGGATCTCGACCGCACATCTGAGACCATGCGTCTGAAAATGCAGCACATTCAGAAACTCTTGGATAATCAGGGCGAGGTTTTGCGTCTGTTGGCGTCCCAGTATCTGCCAACAAATGAAGCCAAGAGAGCTGGTGAGTAAATCCAGCTGGTCATGCGTCAAAATTTTCGTCTGGAGATTAAGTATTTCGTTTTCTGTTCTTTTGACTGATCGCTTTCCAGGTCTCCTCGTTTTAAACATGTTTTTACCATCCATTCCCACTTAATGTGGGATCCGTTGCTATGATCTTACTGAACCGTTTCTATCTACCTGCACACAAAAATCTTCGATATATTTGAACTGGTCGAGGCGAACTCATGCATGGTGACGAACTGAGCAAGAGGTAATACTTGAATGTCAAATCGGCCACTACGGTCTACAGGGCCTCATCATCGTGATTAACTTGTTCTGACCATGTTATATTTCTTTCAGTCCGTTTGAATATGATTTCATGAATGTTCGTGGATGAACTGTGATGATTTAATCTCTTGAGTCTTCTACACCGCGTCGCCAACTTTAATGGTGCGTTCAATTTCTCTTGCCCGTTCAGCGCTTGTATCGCGAACCAAAGTGAAGACTCCTTGATGTTCTCCAAGGCAGGAAATGAGGCCAGGCACTCGACGCACTCGTCCTGTGAACTCAGCGTGAATCCCCTCCAGTCATCGACAATGTACAGAAATAGACGCACGAACGATCCCGAAAAGCTGCGATGTCCGAACGGGCCTCCAAAATTTGGGATAACGAGAGTGCGAATGTTAGGGAACAGAGATGCTACTCGCGGAAGCGTTTCTGCGTTGTCGATGCCCCAAATATGCATTTCTTGCAGCCGACTCCCATCAATCGTCTCCAGGAGCTGCCTCGTATTTGGACCCAGAGAGATCTGAGAGATTAATTCCATTTTCCGCCCTTGGATGACACTGGGATCGCGGAGTATCGAAGTGGCCATGCGGTGATTGGTTAATATCCTTTTCAAACGGGGGAGGAGGCCGCTTGGAATTGGTAGACCTTGATCAATGGGGTACCAACGAAGATCTTCAATGGTCGGATGAGCGACAAGGAAATCCACGATCAAAAGGTCTGCAGCAAGGAGGTTCTGTCCCGGGTTGCTGGCACTGTACTCGGGGAAGAGATGAAGTTTCACGAGGAGAGGAAAGCGGCATGATTCGAATAGCGGAGAGGAAGGATTGTACGAGATTGAAAGGTCCTGGGGGCGATGGAAAGGTTAATGAGGCAGAATAATATTGAAACAAAGTTGAGATACAAGCCTCAAGATTCGGCGAGTTCGTTAGCATGGCTACGAAAGAATCCTCGAATCCCTTCAACGATGCCCACAGAGTTCCTATGAGGCAGAGTCTCTTCAAATCTGAAAGCTTCCAGAGCTATAAGTGATTTATGTGGGGGTCAACTGCTTGGAAAGCGCCGATTCAGTATCTACATACCGAAGATGCTGTGGTAAGTTGGTCGCGGTCTGGTGACACCTGCCACAGCTTGACCTCCTGTAAATCCTGACATCCTACGAGAATGTTAAAAACGGAATTTGGAATCATTGGGGATCCCTTATTTCCCATCCACGTGAATCTCTGCAGAGATTTGAAGTTTGAAAGAGCTGTAAGCATCTCAGGCGTTGGACCTTCCGCTGGCGGGGATTCCAGATCTGCCTTTGTTTCTTCGCCCAGTGTCGAAGGAAACTGTTCTCTGATGTTGGTCCTTTGCGTCAGTAGATGAACGCTGCGGATATTTTTCGCGAGGTTAGCACGCGCAGCAAGGTGTTTCCAAATTCCCACATGGCAGTCGACGCGAACTTTGAGTTCACGGTATTCGATGTGATTGGGGATAACCATGGAAGTCCACTCCTTACTAGCCAGAGCGAGACGTAGGAGGTCACTACTTGCATCCACAGACGAGATGATATCGTCCTTGATGTCGAATGGTAGGTGATCCAATGCGAGGGAACTGTTGTGTAACTGAGGAGTCCAAGGCAGTTGCAGCTGGTCCATTAGTCCCCTTGGGTTATGCGGCATGTCTTCTATCCTGGAAAAGGGATGAGCAGTGAGTAACACCTAGACAGAGGAGGGTGCCTACATTCGAAGAGGCTGAGTCGGTTTGAAAGAACTCTCCTTAATTTCATACTAAAAATAAATCAGATACGGCGGTCAACGCGAGGTCAACGTGAGAATTGATAAGCGTTTGTCAATGGGGAACGGCGCTTGCCGCCGAACTTGATCATAGATAAGATTGAATAATTTACTCAGACTATAACCATCGTCCATATGTATGTAAATGTACAAGGAATGTCGTGGGGTATGAAATCACTGCTCCCCCCAGTGGCAGAAAAACTCAAACAGTCTCAACGGTGGCCGTCTCCTTTGAATAATCAGGATTGGAGCTAACTTTGAACGGACCGAGAGAGACGTCGTCGCGCGAACGTCCATTGTAACTTGTGTTGATAACCGTGTTCGAATTGATTTTCATAGCTCCCGAGCCCTTGGCGTACTTGAGACGCGAGAGATTGGAGTTGGAGATAGTATCGCTCGTCCAAGCCCTGCCACGCGCCACCCGCAGGATGATGAGGATGGGCGATATACACTGAGTTGGAGGATTAAACGGAAGATCATGATTTTTACGGAGAAACCGCCCACCTGAACTTGAACTAGTAGAGGAATGAACAAAAGCGCGGCAGTATTCTTGATGGTGTAGAGGACGAGGAAGATGAGGGATATTATTCCGTAAGGTGCCGCAGATTCCAGAATCATAGCAGCGATGTTGGTGTATGTTTCTCCATGCCGCGACCCTAAGGCGTTGGAAATCTTGTAACGCATGTATAAGAGGCGCGTTACGAGCATGCCCGTGAGTAGGATATTAAGACCCATGGCGATGGAGAAGTAGGGGACTGAGAAATTCAACGTCGTGTGGGCCCACAGGCTGGAGTTTGGTTGCGCTGCTTGAAAGACGAACAACGCTCCAAGGACTGCCAGAAGGTTTATATGTTAATAAGACGGACAGGTAGAGGAGCTAAACCTTGCTACTTACCCGACATCGCGAGCCATGTGAGGATAGGAATGACCACGAGATACAACTTTTGGTAAACCACATGCACTCGATAAATCTGGTGAATAATGCCAAATTAAACATCAAGGATCCTTGAGAGTGAAGTAAGACTTACAAGGAGGGCGTCCGTCAGGAAACCAATTATGATAGAGAAGGCATTGCCGCGGATATTTATGGGGTGGGCTTGCTCCTGGAGTAGGAACATGAGCGGTCCTCCAGGATATTCTCGTAGCTGGATCCATGCGAGCTCATTGAATTTCATGTTGATCGATATGTTCACAGTCCCGCAGACGAATAGAATCACAATGAAGAAGAGCCATTTAATGTTCTTCTTGAACTTGCGTTCCAGGATCAAATAATATGCACATGTGAAGACCGCAATAATATGCATCCCTGAAAATCAGCAAGATTTAGTTCCATTAATGAAGAATTATACGAGGGAAATGCGCACCGTATGCAATCAGGCCGAGGTTAACTGCGATGTAATTGGCTTCTTCAAACCACAACAACTCGGCAGGCTCGTTGGTGGCATACTTGCTGAGGTCGCGGTCGCTCATTGTGCTAAATCGAACCACGGATGGGGGAGGACCGGGCGGGGAGGCGCAAGAATCAAGTACTTTAGGCCATATATACTGCCTCGCCGAGCCGCAATTTTGATCATGAAGGCTGGATACAGGTCGGGTTCTCTATAGCTGCACTGACATTGCAATCCAGGCTACCACGCTTCGGAGCGTTTCTATTGCATGCGATATCAGAGCCGCCGTTTCGGGAAGGCCTTGCTGTGAAGAATCCACATGGACCCTTGTGGAACTTCGACTCGGAGTAAGAGCATTTAGTGCTTAGTGATCATCCATCCTTTGGTCCCGATTGCCTATTTTGCAAGATCGGAGATGTGATGGTAAGCGAAAGATTTAGATAGCTGTTTGACCAGATTAGGTACTGGGTGAAACAGTGAAACTTGCACATGTACGAGTTTCCAAAGGATTCGAAGTCGCGGAACCCAATTAGGATCATTGAAAGCATTGGTTTCGTTTCCGCAAAAATGATGCTGGAGGCAAGATTTGGTTGATCAAATAGCCATATACAGTATATTCAAAATCGAATTTGGGCGCGTACAAGCGTTCTAAAGGGCCAAGAACTCGGAAGCTAGCTTCATGTACCTATCCGTCTCTTCGATGAAAGCAGAATGACTTGAATTTTCGAAGGTAACCCATTTGGCTTTCTGGATTTTGTCGAAGAAAGGTTGAACTACGAAGTCTTGGGATATATCTTTGCGGCCATTGGTGATAAAGGTGGGGACGCGAACGAGGTGCAAACGATCGATAATAGACCAATTCTGCAAGATTCTAGAACAAGGAGGTAGTGTAAGTATCGTCAGGCACAGTAGGACGTATCAGTCAACTTACGGAGCAGAAGCAACAGTAGGATCTCCATCTGGGCCAAACACTTGATCCAAGGTATACCAATACTCCGCTGGAACTGGGCGAATAACACACCCATGAACTGAATGAAATTCTTTCAGGGAATGGAAGAACTTCTCCGGTTCCTTCATTCCACCCATCAGGCCTTGCTTTACGTCGTCTGGGAAAGCTTGCATGAGCTGGCCATTGGACTGGTTCCAAAGGCTAGACGCCGCGAGTGAGCTAGCAAGGATCAAGTGCTTCAACCCCGCAGGCTGCCTGCGAACTTCGAATTCGGAGGCGAGTATTCCACCCCCAGAATGACCAGCGAGGTCGAACCCGTCTTGGATGTTGAAATGATTGAGAAGGTTGACAAGTTCGTCGATGAACAAGTCGATGGTCCAGAAGGCGGGAGGCTTTTCCTTGAGATGCGTCGACTTCGCGTTACCGAGTTGATCGTAGAGGATGACTGGAACACCATATTTCTCGGTCAATTGAGAAAACGGGATCAGATAATCGTGGCACAGGCCAGGCCCTCCATGGAGGACGACGAGTGGATTGCGAGTTCTGTTCTCCAAGTCGCCAAAGCGTTTGTAGTACGTCTGGTAGGTTTCACCTTCATGGGTAAAATCGATCTTTCCCTCCGTAAATTTGGGACTGTTGGCTGAGGCCATTCTAGACTGAGGCTGCGTTGACTGCGCGATAAGGTGAGATGAGAAAGAACGAAAGAAAGGATGGGGACGCCTCACCAAACGGCGAAATGGATTGAATTGGAACGATGAGAGACTTGCGAGTGACCTTCGAAGCATAAACAGACGGTGGACTGATCAGGCTTGAGCTTGAAAGCTTGGAACTCTTTAACGTCAAGCTCAGTAGGACCAAAAGGTAAACATCACGTTTTCAGCCGGGAGTTCTGACAGCTGATTCGATTTTGGAACAAGCCGACATCCCATGGCCATTCGCATGCCAGTGGATACGTACTAACACGGCCTTGAACAAAGCGGGGTTTTTTATCGATATCTTTTGCTTCCCGAACATGCGATTACGGAGGTTCGGTTGACGTAGGCTATACTTGGATCCAGAGAAGTGGAATCCCACTGATGATCGATGATAGATATCGATGACTAGCGAGGCGACGTCTCCACGAAACACATCTCATGAGTACCGGAGTCCCCAGGTGGAAGAAGAAAACCAACATCGATGCGTCATCATTCCAGTCCATGATGGGCACTCTCTCGGAGTTTGCCGGTTGCTTTTGTTTTCGACGCAGTTCAAAGCAAGTTCAAAGCCATTCGAGCTTCGAAGTCACGGTAGTTCTTCCCTTGTTGTTCCTGGGGCGGACTCGGAGCCGGACTTGTCGGACATTCGACAAATGTGCTTCGACATCGTGTGTCAGTTAACCAAGGGATTTAGATTACTCAAATCGAACACATATTGAATGCAGTAGTAAATACGCAGCCAACTTGGAGTACTCAGACAAAGTTATTAGCGTTCTTTCTAAGTGGGTCTGTACCTCCAATTCCACCGAGCGGAACATCTTGGTCGTGGTGGTTTTCGGCTGGGCCGCGGCGACTGGACTCATAGGCCGACGAGGCAGGACGTAGTCTCCTAACAGTATCGTTAGACCATCCGTACCCCTGAACTATTCGAAGAACAATGAGTCCGGGCATGATTCCCTGGGATAATTTTTGTATGAATTTATAGGAATACGTGGAGAGAGTATGCCGCATACCATGACCTGCACAAGAAGTGGGAGAAACAGGATGGAAGAAACCTTCTGGAACCCAAAAAGGATGATGAATACCAAGGAGAAGAGACCCGATGGAAGTGAGGATTCTACAACCAAGGCCTCGAGACCGATGAATTTATTTTGAATCCCTTCAAGGCTAGCGGTCAGGGAAACCTGTCGGCGCAGTTCCAAGAGTCGAGGGAGAAGAATTACGCTGATCAAGATATTGAGGGTTGTGGCCAAGGAAACATATGGAACCGAGAATTGTATCACGGAAGCCCCACCAATGGATCCTTTGGACCTGGTAAGCTGAACTGCATGAAATCCGGACATTACTGATAATTGAATTGAGCTTAAAGCACTGTGACAACTCATGCAAACCCTACCAATTGAAGCGAGCAGTGTCATCGATAGAATTCCAGTAACAATCGTTCTTCTCCACAGATCGTGGATACGATAAATCTGGCACCGATACACCATTAGTACACTCCTCGCGTTTAATAGCACAACTTTGTACCATGAATATATCTGCGGCAATCATCATAATTATTGATGTCGCAACTGCCCCGACGTTGGCAGAGTCTGACTGCTTCTCTGTAAGGAATGCAGCTGGACCGCCTGGGTATTGACGCTCGTCAATGAAGGCCAATTGGTTAAAATGTAGGGAACAGGAGATATTGGCGGTTCCGAGCACGAAGAGACCGGCGATAAATGGGATCCATTTAAAGAAGCTTTTATCGTTCTTGCGGAAAAGGGTAGTTATGCACTTGTAGAAGACTGCAATATGGATACCTATTCGAAGGTCAGGCATTGTCTCCAATCACCGTCAATTAGCGCTCACCATACGCCATGGCGCCGATAGAAGCAGCTGCGTTTGCAGCTTGTTCGTACCACATGATTTCAGGGGACAAAACAGTGGACGACATGGCTCTGGGTTGTGGTGGCCGTATCAACGGTGGACGAGAGTCAAGACGAGACACTAATGAGCTAAAGTTGGTTCTTCCTTTTGTGATGTTGGGCGTGACGTTATTTTCCCGATTAGTTTTCCTTCGAACAAAGCTCATGACGCCCAACTCTTCTCCAGATATTCTCCGGCTCGAGAGGCAGGTACATAAGTACTACCCCGTTAAGTTGAGCGGCGATATCGGGGTCATAGCGCTTCTAGATCTGGAACGCATGCACTCCAATGACTAAGACTTACGATAGGTGATGAGTGATGATGGCAGTTGATATGTTTCCGAAGTAGGTGGGAGCAAAGGCAGAAAGAACAAAGAAAGAAAGAGTTTCATGGTATGTAGTGTACGTTTCTCACATCACCGATCGGATCTGATGGTGATCGAAGCTTCGGTACTATTAATCGGAATGAACCACACTGATTTCTGATGCGGCAAACCCCTTTGCCTCGCTCTTCCACGTTTCGTAGTTGCTCTCAGAAAATGCGCGAATTTCCTCCCAATCCTTGCATTGATGGGTTACACCGGTCCCATATGCTGCCTTGGTCTTTCTTCCGTCGGTGTTTTCGGCTGAGAATGCTGGTTCTAGTGTGATATCCGCGTTGCAGAGCACCATCTGCCGGAGGTAAGATAGGCAATGAAGCACATGTTGTTCGTCGTGCTCGATACGAGAGGCGTTGCGCTGCTCCCCGCTGAGCATCTTCCGGAAACCGTTTAGGCAGTGAAGCTGGTGGTACATTGAAATCGCGTAAAAGTCTTCTCCTTCCCCAATCTTCACGAAACCGTGTCCCAAAGGTGTAACCGAGGCCCAGTCGTTGTCGTCGTGCATACCGTAACGCTCTGAATCGACAACCTCAAGGGCGACTTTTCGCGGGTTAATGGGGAGTCTGGCTGGAGTGTGATCGGAGAAAAGGTAGGGCGAGGAACCTTTCCAGGGGCTCATTTGGTGAGCAAATCGCGCAAGGCATATAGTAAAGCAGCATACCTGCCTGCCTTAAGACAGAATATAATGCTGTTCCCATGCCGTTGAGCATGAGAGAGACGAGGAGAGCTAGAGCGCCTGCGTGGACGACCTTGACTGGGAGCACATAGTACTGCTCTTTGGAATGGGCAGGCATGTTAACTGGAAGATTGAACGCTCTCTTTTTCGTATTTACATACATATTTCAAGACACCTATCGTTTTATATTAGATCAGGCGTATGCATTTGCAGATTGAGGCCTAGATCGAATCGGCCAATACTCGGTTCCTAAGTACTTATCATTGTCGGCGACACCATATGTCTATGCGGAGGTTTCCGAACTGACAATTTCTTATTAAGGACATATGTATTTGCCTCTTGCGATAGTACTTCATTCAGTTCGACAAAAACTCCCCTACAGCTCGGAAATACTGGCTCCTCTCCTCCCAAAATGGCATATGACTAGAGTTATTGAATTTAATCCATTTTGCCTTTGGAATTTTACTGACGAGAGGTTGAATGACGAAGTCCTGCGAAATGTCCCAGCGGCTATTGATCACAAGAGTTTTGGGCTTGAGTAATGTGAGCCGGTCAATTATTGTCCATCCGTCCAAGATCCTAAAGGGGAGGGAAAGTTAGTAACATTAAGAAGAGTAGGGTGAAATAAGAACTTACGAGGTACTTGCAACGGTACCGTCCCCATTCGGGCCAAATAGCCACTGTAATGTTGCGTTATAGTCCGCGGGGATGGGAACGACGCGATTCCCGTGCACGGCGTAGAATGCAAGAAGAGCAGCCTGAAATTGTGGGGGTTCTGACATGCCTGCCATCATACCTTCTGCAACCCATGGCGGAAACTCTTGCAATAGTTGCCCGGTTGATTGACCCCATAGGTCGATTGAGGCGAGGCCGTCGGAAAGGACCAGATGCTGCAAGCCCTTTGGCTGTTTCCGAATTGCGTATTCCATTCCAAGAATTGTCCCCCATGAGTGCCCGGCAATATCGAAGCGCTTCTCAATTGAGAAATAGCTGATGAGGTTTGCGAGCTCATTCACGAACAGGTCGATCGTCCAAAATGAAGCAGGCGCTGATCGCAAATGTGTCGAGCGCCCATTTCCAAGTTGGTCGTAAAGAATGACGGGTGCCTTGTATGTCGTTGAGAGATCGGAGAATGGGGAAAGATAGTCGTAGGTGAGACCCGGACCGCCATGCAAAACGACAATTGGAGTGCGGGATTTATCGAGGATGTTGCCAAATAATTTATAGTGGGTTTGATACGTGTTGCCTTGATATTTGAAGGGAATATTGCCTTCGAAGCTGATCAATGGTCCGGAAATGTCGAGGCTGGTTGCAAATGTCGGTACCAAAAGTAGGGATATGAGGGAGGTAAGAATGTAAAAAATGTGGCTGAAGGGGCGATCTCTCGGCATCGTAACGGACAGCGCTCGAGAAGAGTTCGTATCTGGGCGCAGCGTTTCCGGTTCGTTAATGAAGGGAGGATACAGCGGGCTGTAAATTATTTTACCATCGGATATTTAACCCTCTGAATGGATGCACGATGCGGGAATAAAGCCATCTAGTTACCAGCAGAGTTGATGCGAAGTCAGAATGTGCAGGGACGTGTCAGACTGTCATATGTAACATGGGGTATGAAATGTCCCCCAATCCACGGCCGCTTTGGTCCTCATTTGCACCGCATCGTGTTCTGAGCCCTAGATGAAGGTCAACTCCGGTTAGCCCAAATAAGGAATCTTCGAGCTCTACCAATCAATCCTAATCAAGGGTCGGAATCGCCCCCGGTGTTCCAGCCGCTTGCAATTCATGTGTTCGTTGTGATCAACCAGCACTTCAATTCTGAAGACAAGTGGTCAAATTTTTCAAAGCTGATGTTCAGACTCCAGAGCGAGAGGATAAATTTCAAGTTGCCGGGAGATGTTTCCAGCATCATATGCATGGGCTCAGCGCTCAGCGCTCAGCTCTCAGGACGGTCAATGGACAAATAACTTCGAGCCTCCCAAGAACCCCCAATACATTCCACATGGAGTCACCGGGACGCTTAGTATGAAACTCATCATTCAGAATACCGACGCAGCCAATCTGGACGCTTCTCGATGCCATACCACGCCGACCGGGCTAGTCCGAGTCCTCGATAATCAGACGCCCACCTGGAAGCACGTTCGTTCTCTTTCTTTTTTTTGCTTTTGCTAATTATCTCAGGTCTAAAACGACACGTATATTCAAGTCCAAACTAATGTCCGCCCCTGCGCTAGAGTCGTCGTAATGAGAGAACTATCCCGTAGAAACCTAGGGAGGCCCAGGGCCTAGAAGAACTGAATTAGGTCATGAAAGAGAAGGGTAAATCATTTCCTCATACCTTTAGAAGCACAGAGCAAGCCCGCGCTTCGTTATGTCTTCTGCGTCGCAATCTACAGTCTCCACTACTCCCATGTTAATAATTTCCCGAAAGAAAAAGTGCGGAGAAAACGAACCAGGAGCAGATTGCGCGAGGGCTGCCAAAGTGAGAACCAGAGCAGCGAGCTTATAGAGGGTGACGGTCGGGCTCATGATCAACTTGGTATTTGGTTGACGGTACTAGCAGGTTGGATGGCGGAGTAGTTCCAATGATCAGACTTTCGCGAAACCCTTTATGTGGTTTGTGAACCAAGATGGTCTTGGTAATCCCAGGTGGGGCGATAAAATAGATGATAAGAAAGGGTGACCGACTTCCACGAGGTGGAAATATTGAAGCTTTAAATAAGCAACCCCAGCACATGGGACTGGTATATACAGGATTCCATAGGTACTTGATCTAATCCATCTGTAAAGCTGTTTCACAGATCTAGATGTGTTGGATCTCCGATCTTGGTAACGGATTAACCCAACCTAGCCAAAGCATACACCTCTGTGCACCAACGTTCCGACCAGCTGCGCAGTGTTGGTCGAGGTGTGAGGAGGATATATCGACCAACACACGTTAGCACCTCTCAGGAACTTATTTTCTCTCCGGAGTGGGAGGGTTCAGATCAACCTTTCGGGGATGTCAAGTTCCCCGGTTAAAGATTTATTTACAATCACATTGAATCAGGTTCATGATTACTATTGATGGTTGTGCGGGAATGGAACGAAGGAGTTACGGAATAACATAGCGAGGTAAATATAGACCCGAAGAATAGGCTATTGCCTCTCATTCAGGTTCAATCACTATCGGCCTCTACGTGAGTAAGAATATTTTGGCTGAATTGTGTATGTTAACCAGGTTTCCCAATACCCCAGATTTCGCATGGCCCCAGCATACTTCTCCCTTACGACTGTCGCAGATGACGATAACGAGGAGCGGCTGCTGGCGAAATCGAGCGAGGATTTTAGCTCTTTCCGTGCCGAGAAACCATCTCCTAAAGTCATGCTCATGGCGTATATTTTATTCGCGCTGTCCGTTTTCTTCGCTGGAGTTAACGTTGCTGCGGGGGTGAAGGCTATCCGAGCCTACCAAGCTCGGTATCCCCCCATCGATACTCTCCCTCGCCCCAACATCTTCGTCGGTCTCCCAAAGAACCCCCAGACTGGGAAACACAAAGCGAACGAACAAGGCCATGCTCACAATCACTCCCATTCAAACTGTCAGTCATTTCTCCTAATCGCAGTAGAAGAAACCTGACAGCCCCATAGGAAATTAGTTGATCTGACCTTTCTTCGGCATTTCACGAGGGATTTTATTCTGCTTGGACTGGAGCTTAGTACCACCCATGATGTACAAATATCAGACCTTTCCGCCATAGCTCAGATTGATTTCATAGTATAACGTTTAACGCAGGCACTCATTTATTTAACAAGCTGGAACTGGGATAGATAATTGAGCCTACGTATCGTAAGTGCTTTTAAATAGGCTGAAGTTGTCTTCCATGTAATCCCAGACTTGAGACCAGTCGACGCATCGATGCTTTATCCCGACTCCGGTGACAGCATCAGTCACTCGCCCGTCTGGCGTCATCTGCTTGTGGCTTGCCGGTTCCAGCGTAAGATCCGCATTACACAGCGCAATCTGTCGAAGGTAGATAAGGCAATGATCGACATGGCCTTTATCCATGCTTGTGAATTTATAGTCCGGCTGTGAGACCATCGCAATGTTGAGGTAATGTCGAAGGGAACGAAGACAATGGAGATTGTGGTAATGAGCCACTAGGTAGTGCTTTTGGTCATCGGGGTGATATATGAAGCCGTCTCCGTTGGGGAGGATGGAGTCCCAATCGGAATCATTCGCGTTAAGGCCAAATCGACCGGATTTGACCGTGGTCAGAGTTGCCGCTCTCACTGGAATTGGGAACGAGGCCTCAAGTTGTGTATGACCTGCACATGTAAGCCATTATTAAGTGCGGCAGTGTTGGAAGGGGAAATCGTACCGCTTCTTTCCAAGACATGGCGATGGAACGAGAAACTAACGATATGGGCAACGAGGGAGAGAATGAGGGCCGTCGAACCTGCAATTACTGAGCGAATGGATAGGGTAACTTCACGGCCCATTCTTTTGGGGGAGAAAAGCCGTGGTGAGGAAATTCCGCCAATTCCACGAGCCTCGAGATTGGAGACGATTAAGGACCTTGGCACTGTTTCACCAATTTGGTAGTAAACGTGGGCACGACGCTACACAGAGTAAATATTCTGGCATTCTGACATTCAAAACCGGGTGTATTGGCAATGAGGCAGGTCCGTACCGATTCCAGCTAATCTCAGCTAATCCCCTCCACGAATTCCATCAAACGTACATATCATCAGTAGCTTCTATATCGGGGAACGAGAAATGATCAGTAGGTGCCGTCAAAGTTGAGCTGCAGATTCTGCAGCTCGCAGCTGCAGCTGCAGAGTGACATGACATAAGCTAGCACGTGGTTTCTCCCGAAAACAGCAACCAGTTCTGATGCCAGCTCATCGCCATTCCCAGGCTGTTCCTAAGCCCGAGCTCGCTGTTCCCAACGATGACCTCGATCATGCTCTCAAAAATAGGTCTTTGTTGAGAGAGGTGGATATTGTGTTTCTGTAACAAATACATAACCTTCCAATTATAATTACATATTTTTTGGCAACATAAGGAAAATCATGTTCGGCAACGTTGGCCACGGCGCTGAGTCGTCTTGGACGACGTCTCGGTCGCTGAGCCGAATGAAAGGCTGTGCGTGGGCAACGCGTGCGGAATATTTCGGACCTGTTCATGCGGTGTGACGCTTCGTGACCCATCACGAATCTGCAGCTGCAGCTGCGAACTGCAGATTCTGCAGCTCAACTTTGACGGCACCTAGTGATCCATCGATCGTGATCGAGTCATGTCCGAACGATCAATCGGGCGAATTGATGCGCCCGGTCAATTCCTTAGCAGGACCCGTGAAATTCACGTCAGATCACTGATCCCTGTGCGGACAAAAATTTGACAAAAATTCTGGACGGCCATAGGACTGTGCGGACAGAATTTTGGAAAATTTTTGAAAATCCGTAAGGTGGGTGTACGGACAAAAATTGCTCGAAGTGGGATGGTTTGACGCCAGTCCGGACAAGAATTCGTCGAAAAGGTTGGGATTTTTTGAAAATATCTCGCCCCTGGTGTCCTCGGCCGCGCAGCCGAAATTTTTGAACACTATTTATGTGATGCCTGACCCAATGTGCGGACAAAAATTGAGAAAATGAGAACCCTAATCCGCCGTGCGGACAAGAATTTTCAGCATTTGTGCGGACAAAAATCACCAGATTTGGAGGTTTTGGGATCAGTGATCTGACGTGAATTTCACGGGTCCTTCCTTAGCCTCGAGCGTGAGGTCATGGCTGGTCATGGGCGGGGGTTAGTTATCTGCAATCATCGACCAGTGAGTCGCCGCCCCAACTTGACAATGATGTAAGATTCCCAAGGCGATCCCTCCAATTTCATGAAACGATCTGAGTGCTAGAACATCGGAAGCGAATTACCATGCAACAAACGGCTGAAACTCTTTGCTCAAGTATCCAAGCCACTGATCACAGAGAGGAGAAACGGTAGAATACACTAGAAGTCCAATTGCCCATGTAATCGATGTTCTAAGTACTTAGTAATGGGCGGTGAAACATCATCAAATCGAAGTGAGCACTTTTGATGGATGCATTGTTTATTTCTCCATGTTCCTCTGTCAATGGGTGTACAGTAGTTGGGGAGCCCGGTGCGAGAAGCGTGATAATTCTCGGTTTTTATATTTCTTGTGACCATTTGAGAACACGTTGTTGTCAGAGTCTGTCCTGTTAGGTTAGGCGTCAACTTGACACGATGTATTGCACTTCTGGGTGCTTCACATCCTCAAGTATGGATTAGTGAGTCTCGCGCTCCAACTCGGACGTTATGTAAGATTTTCGGCAAGGTTGTCTCGGTTTACATGATAATGCATATAGAAACGCAGCTAACTTACCACCATTGGATGAGAATGATCAAATCCTTTCCGAGCCATGGATAAGCAATCCACACATCCATCCAATCGTCCTGCACCAATGTGGTGCAGAGGTACGACCTCATCAAATCGAAGCTATATCTTGCCCATCCCCCAGGATCCGCATGTAAGCAGGTATGTTGGGACATAGCGATGCCCGAAGCCTCGACTCTCTTTTCTTTTCGACGGTCAAGGTCCGCGTAGATCTAGAAAGAAGAACGGTAACGGAGGTGGAACCTCATCAAATCGAATTCGAAGCTGACATTTTCGTTTTTTTTTTTCTGATGACCTTCCCGGGGGGCGTTCGATAGTCTATTTTCCATCTATTTTCTACATACTCTGACAGCATGATCCGCATGCATCAAAACAGGATCCCGGGTGTAGTTGAGCAATAGCTGTGCACGAAGCCCAACTCTCTTTTCTTTTTCGATAGCAAGACTCCGTGCTGCACGTTGTTACCATCTGCACCGAATTCAAAACCACATGTGCATATCTCGACGAAGACGATGAAAGTGAATGTCGTGCTGAATAAGTTTACTTATTCTGTTACGCCTGGCGGCCCCAGGTTAAGTGTCCATGTTTTTGACATACTTACGGTAGGATCTAGTAGGCTGGTGAATACGGAAGAATAGTAAGTACCTGTACATCTACACGGAGATACCCATTATTCCCCTGGGCAACATCTCAGCACTGGAAGAGAACGATGCTTTTTCAGAGTTTACCATCTACCATCCAGAGTTTGGCAGAACTTGACAAGGCGGTAGCAAGGCACAGTGGTCGACCGTCGTACCGTGGTGTACCATGATTGACAGGCGGGAATCCAGTAAACGTGGCCCCTACTGTCTCCTACTGTATGTAAGTACCTATGTACGTACTTATTCCTGTGTTTGGGGAGGAAGAACTCGGGTTCGTGGGTTGCCCAAAGGAGATGATGAACGCGGGACCGACGGCTTAGATTGACCGAGAATCCGATATCTACAGCAAGATAAGATAAGTTCGATGTCCAGTCCAAGGACAAGTCCATCCCAAAAATAAGGAATGACAGCAAAGCACCCCGCACAGGGGGAGATTAATTATGTAGCAGACTTTAAACATAAACATAAACATAAAACCGTGACTAAGGTAACAAAAAGGGAAGAGAAAGAGAAAGAAACGGAAAATAAAGATAATTATTATAATGATCGACGAGCAAAAGGAACTAAAAAATAATGGCCATGAGCAGAAAGGAAAATGAAAGAACGTCCTTGAAGAAGCAGAGATAACAATAACAGTAGCGAGTACGCGCGAGGACGAATGATGTGGGATGAACGAACCCAAGTCAAAATTTCAGTCATCGTCATGCTGCTCCAAAGCCTCCCTCTCCAACCTTTTCTTCATCGCGCTCACTACCAAGGAAAAAAATGTCAAACTCCACCCACGACAGCAAAAAATTAAGAAAGACGTACCATCTCTTGAGATTTGCCCAGACGACATCCATCCTTCCGGATACGCAGCAACGATCTAATTGGTATGAATGAGCGACGCGAACATTAAAAAAGAGGCATGCACGTACCTTTTGATACAACACCTTGCGTAACCCCTGGTCGCTGAGCTGTATCACAGAACCCTCGAGCGTACTGGGGAAATATATCATCAGCACCACATTCCCTAGAAAATCGAATGGAAAAATGTACTTTTTCTCATTCTCCAACCGACAACACTCATTACTCAACAACACAAGCTCCCAAACGATCGCCTTCATATGGTCCGTCATGCGATACCGCTTCGCAGGGGGGTGCTGTCCGTGCTCCTTGCCCTCCTTTCCATCTCCTCCTTCCGGGCCACCAGCTTGTGTGGCAGGGGGATGCCCATCCACGTCCATCTCTTCCGTCGGATGTCTGGTAGGCGCTGCGGACCCTGTGCCCGTGCTCGCCTCTGCTGCTTCGTGTCGAAGTTTCTCTTGTCGTTTATCTGCGTAGAACGATCAGAAATGACTAGATATAACAATGAGATGGGACGGTAACTACCCCATGCTACGACGCTCTTCTCCCATTCTTCCTCTGCCTTCGTAAACCCTGCCTTTGCGAGTTCAGCGAGCTGAGCGAGAAGATCATCCTGCCGCTTCGTGAGGAGCGCAAGGTGGTCGGGGAATACCGTCCGCTTGATGAGCTTCGTCATTGTGAACTTGTTGTAAGGAAACAAGGTAGGCATCAGTGAGAAAAAATCTTCGTCGTATTCGTCCAGCCTGATAGCGAGTATCGCAAGCTTTGCGAGAGAAGGCTTCAGCGACGGAGGGAATTTTCCCTTGTTCTCCCATGACTCTGAATGTAATGAACACAAATGTCAACAAAGCGATATAGAAGGGGGGAAAAAGAGGAAAGGAAAAGGCAACGTCTCAATGCCAAAGTCGGTGATGGTGATATCCCACAATACTTTTAGGATTGCACCACCACGTTCAGACAGTAATCCGTGCTCAACGCGAGAAAGACGAGATAAAAACCGACAACTGGGTAATTTAGACAACGCACCTTTCGCAATGAGCTCCTTTAGCTCTTTAATCCCCGTCTGTAAATCCGGATGGAACAGACTCTCGTCTACGACCTTTTTCCTCTTCCCATTCTCATTGACAACACTGCTGTTCTGCCGCTTTCGTTTCTGGCCAACGTGCTCGGCATCGGCGGCGATCCCGACCCCACGGTCGAGTGTCAAGCGTTTGTCTTCGGCGTCGATAGCAATGGGGGCGTCTTGTGTGCCTTCGACCGCCGCATCCTTTTCTGTTGCGAGTGAAGGGTGGAGTCCGGAGGCGAATGTGATTTTCTTGGATTTGGGTTTCTTGGGGGTCTACATAGAGTTGAGTGTGTGGAAAGGAGGAATACAGAAAGTCGTATGCGTACTTGTCCTTCATAAGCGCAACCTCACCGCTTGACACATAAAATCCCTGCTGTTTCGTCTGAGCGAAGAATTGACGTTCGTCCAATGCAAGTTCCGAGTCGTCTATGAACGGGTCAGAAGTGTCGTAGTACTCCGATGCAACGTTCTTCCTCTAAATAAGGTGAAACCACGTCAGTCACGTTGAAAAAAATAAATCGGTTAACGGGATTGGGAACCGTCCTCCGAGACGAAAACGTCGATCAGGAGACGTAAAAAAGGGAAAATTGGGTGGAGCTCGTGGTAGCGACAAGCAGAAGAAACGGAAACGAAAAGGGCGGCACCGAAACCAAAGCGTCCATTTTAATATCCCGCCTAGGATGACAAAGCTGTCATCGTTCGCATCCAACGAGGTACGTACCCGAAAATCACGTCTCCTCTAGAAGAAGTATGAGGTGTGGAGGCACGTTTGAGGGGACAGATTATAACGCAAGACTCGAAAGAGCGCCTCCTCTAGAAGAAGGACTGACGCGCAGTCGGGGTAGTAAAGGCAGGGCTACCTCGAGAGACAGCAGCACGAAGACGAGTGAAAATCCCCGTCACATAAGCCAATGTACAAGGCCAACTTGTCCAACTTGTGCTTCGCCGCTCCACAAAAAGAAAAAAGGGTAAACAAAACCAGCTGAATTATATCGAGTAGAGCGGCTTCCGGGACGGAATCTTGAGTCCAAGACCCATGATGAGCGGCGTGGGGTAGCTAGCATGATAAACTTATCATCGGTCGCATCCAACGACGCGCCTGCCCCGGGAGAAGGAATGAGGCGTGAAGGCACGGGCACCTCGAGAGAAAGCAGCACGGGGGTAAACTGCAACGCAATCGGTAAAAGCTAAAGACGGTACCCCTCTAGGAAAGGAGGAGCCTCAGGGAACAGCAGCACGGGGTAGACTGAACGTAATAAAGTCAAAGTTCCCGCCACACAATGCAAGGCGATGTGCTCCACCACAAAGAAGAAAGAAAAAAAAAGAGGGAAGAGAAGGGGATTGGGCTGACCTTTTTCTTTTTCATCTTTGACTTCTCATCGTCCTCTTCTTCCGAATCACTAGAATCCGCAACTTTCTTCGCAGCAGCGGGTGGTGGTGTCGGTGGACGTTGCCCGGTATCCTTGGACTGCCGAGAGATATCGACTTCATAATTTGACGGGCCACCGAGAGGAATGTCAAGTCGGATGGTTCTGAGAGGGATAACTGGAGGCGGTGATGGCGAGCGGGGTTTGGCGGGCTTGGTTGAACGAGGTTTGGCAGATGACGACGCAGGTTTGGCCGACGAAGCGGGCTGCGCTGTCGGCGGCAACCCAGACGGTGCTGGCGACGGTGAGTGGACGAGGACCGGAATGGAGATGGCGACGCCCGATGGCCCGCCGAGGTCCTGAATATTGGTGACAGAGTTATTTGATGAACGACGACTTGTATTGGCGGAGGTGGCCGTTTGAGGTGGATGATTGTCGGGTGACAAAGATGCTCTCCTCTCCACAACGCCAACCATTTCTATATCTGAACTCATTTTATCCAGGCCGGAGAGGACTTGAGATTGGCCAGAATCTCGAGGATTATGTCGTTGTGGAACGAGCTTGATGATGTGGAAGATGCCTAATCGGGTTGGGGGAGGAAACGCCCATGTTTCTTTCACTTGCCCCGCAAAAATTCCAGCCAGCTTGAAAGTTCGACGCACGGACAAATTCAAATAACCCTGGAAGATTTGCCCCGCCGCGTGAGAACAATTCGATGCATTTTGATTGGTCCGGCATTTGCCATCTTCAAAGGAGCTGGTTCGCACCAACTCTGTCGGACCTCGAGGAGGAAAGAACTTAAGCATCCTGAATATCTTTCCTGGGTTCAAGTACTTCATGTATGTTTTATACAGGTCTTCTGTGGAATACCGCACCTTACCTTGTTTCCGTTCAGGCTTCAGCTGTCATATAAATAAACCGATAAGATTCCGCAAGGGGAACCATGATCATTGCTTGAACTGTGTTGTGAACTTTGCGTTCAATCCTGCGAGAAATTTAAACAATGCCCCCACCAAATGATGTCGTCCCTACTCAATGCTAAACGAGTAAACTACAACCTATCCACTTAAGCCATTTCATCACTCAGCTCAGGCAAGTCCTTGCTAACACGCCGACACCTCTCCAAATCCACCAAGAAAACATCACCACCTTCCGTCCTACAAAAATTACGACGTCCAATATCGCCGTGGACAAACCCAGCATCGTGAATGCATTGCAGAGCCTCCTTCATTTTCCCGCGAAGTGTCTCATCAATTCGTTCGCCTTCACCAATGGCCTCCCCGACGGGTTCCAGCGCAAGGACGTGTAGAATCCCCCAGACTTCGTAGTAGCCGAACAGGGTCGGTATTACCCGGCCTTGAAGATGCTGTAGAGCCACGTAGACCCGCACTTCGTCTTCCAACCAATCTGCTCCATCGGGGTAGCGCAAAACGTCGACAGCTTTGTAGATAACGCGGCGGTCATCTTCCCCTTCCCCTTCCCCTTCTGGGAGTCGACCGTATAATATGCAGCAGGTCGCCCCTTGGCGAGCGGAGCTGATGTCAAAGCGACAAAGGTGAAAGTCAACAGGGAGGCGCTTGTATTTACTCTTGCCGCGGCGCATACCATATGCAGGGTTCGAGGTTCGAGCCAGAGGGGTAGAGGTTCGGGTAGGAGGTGCGTTGAACCAGTCGTTCTCTGCAAGCAAGACCATCCCGACCCCCGCTTTCAGCATCGAGATTGATGTGTCAGGTCCGTCTAGTTCGACGAGGTGATATTCGAGGGTCCTGCGATCCGACGTTTCAGAACGACGAAGGAACACATCGCGCTGCCAATTACTCAGGATACCAAATTTATTGTTGTTGAACGTCATATAGCCATATATTTGATGGAGAGCGTCCAAGGATTGCCGGCCGAGGGTATCACTGCGCGTTCCAGCAAAGGCAGCGGGAAGATCCAGTAAATCCGCACCCACCACGGAGTGTACTCTACCTGCGCAAGCGGATATTTAGCAACGGGCACATTTCGCTGGGTGCACATTCATGCTTACCACAAGTTTCGGGTGCCTCTCGAGTTCAATATTCGACATCCACGAAGCATCCGGCGCTCCTACGACGGCAAGGTTCCCACTGTCTGGCAATACGAAATACCCCTCTGTCCCAAACATCCCCATGATATTTGCAACAATGACATGGAGAGAGACCATTGCGTGTGCACGGATCCCTTCTTCCTCGCCTACGCGGATAGTACCTGTGAAAGTCTCCACATCAAAAGGTGTTGGAGGCAAACCGGCGCGTGCGGTTGCGGTTTGGATGACACGGTGAATGTCATCAGGGAAGGAGGTCCAAGGCGTGAGCGCTTCAAGGTCGGTTCTTGGACGCGAAATTAGATTTGTTTCAGAGGAACTATGATAGGGCCTGAGTTCGGCCCTTTCATGATTTGTGAACGGGAGATTTGGGAGGCTGGTTTGCATGATTCTGGAGGTTTAACCGTTTAAGGCGGGGATACGATGAGACTCGGGGAGGTAAACTTTCGCCAGACAAAAACTAGTTGTTGGCGAAATCGTGTCAAGAACGGTGGGCTGTATCGGAATCCCTGAAGTAAGTAAGCGCCGAACACCCACGAGGCGAACAAAAATGATGTGCACTTTTTCGCGACAACCCCTATTTACGTCCGATAAGGCAATTCGGCTGACCAATAAGCTGATAGCGCGTCTACCTGCGCGCCTCTTGCGCGCCTCCCTTCTTCCCAGCGGGGCAGAGAGCTCTCGGACACCTTAATGTGGCGGCGGACCAGTTAATGGCGAATCTGCATCCAAAAATAGTTTCTTTGGACGCAGTCAGTGCCTCCAGCAACGACGTTGTTCGGGTCCCTCCCAGGTCCACGCACGCCGCTTCCTGCAGCCTTCGAGCTTCATAATGAAGCCTCTCGTAGGTGCTTCGAAGTTGTATATCAAAAGCTGTTGGAATGTAATGGAGTGTTACAATCTGTCTAATAAAGCCGTTCTCTGGTCTCAGAGAATAAGAATCGCCTTGCATGGCCTCAATAAGCAGAAATGACACCAGGTTCACTCGTATAAGAATTTATATATTTACCCGAAGTTCAAGTACTGCAAGTCAGCTCAATTTACAGGATTTACGGCGAAACTGAACTGGGTTTGCGGCGCTTGGCTTACTTGTTTTCGGTTCCCTTGAAGTGACTTGATCTTCTCCTGATTTGTCGGCTCAGGACTGATATCGGTTTCCTGTGGAGGAAAGTGCAGAGGGCGTTTCTTGAGCTGTTTGTGCTCGTACTCATAATCACTATTTTTTTCCCCTTCAATTTACTGTTTAAATGCAGGCTCAAAAACGCCTTTCTTTCGAGGGTAAAATTGGGGTAACAAAGTTGTAAAAAGTCCAAGACTTCTGCCACAATGATTACTCTTCACGGCAACTCCTTCCAACCTGACCCTTCCCTTTTCGTATTTCGTGAACTCTGCCATAATTTGCCGTCCGGCGATCCTGTGAATGTCAAGGAGATAAGATAAGATCCTGACATTCACAATTTCCCACGTCTATTTTCTCTTGTTAAAATAACACAGCCTTTGTCCGTTGTTGGGTCGCGCGAGCTTTTCTGTTGTTCGCTCTACGTATGGGGCCACAAAATGTCATCTGCCATTCTCCGGCGACAGCTCAGATGCATTTGGCGGAGATTGCGATCGCTCTAGCTGCCAAAATCCAATGGATGCAAGCCCTCTCGTTAGACGACGACGACTACGATATCCGCTCCCATCTTACGGATTCTCTGATTGGAGGGGGAAATCCAGGAATTTCGAGGATCTACGACTCCATCGCCGCCATTCTCGTTTCTCAGTCTAGGCACGAACACATCGCCGCCACTATGCAGTTCCACCACCCGCGACGCGCAATTCTGTTGCTCGCCAATAATCAGCCGTTTGACGCCCCAAAAACGCATTCGTACCTGGAAAAGGTCTGGGAATTGTTAAGGGATCTTTCACGCGCATTCTCTGCCGTTAGATCGCTGCAAGAGCCGCCGACCGCTGACCGGGACCGTGCAGCGTCGTTTTTTCACGCTCTCCACGACCAGCGAGTGTCACCACTGATACATGATCTCAAATTACTGATCTACTCGCATGCCATAGAAAAATTCCACAGGCGCGTCGATAAACGCTGGGAGGGGTTTCAGGCGCTCACCAAGGCGCTGAAGGACATCATCAACAACGCAGAGGTACCGCAGGCGGAGCCTAACATGAAATACCTCAATTTCGTTCGCGTTTCCGAATTTTTAGAGTTCCTCCGTGATAGAGCTGTCGACAAGGATTTTTTTATCCGCATTGTGGATGGTTTTAATGCCGCTGCGGTGGAGATACCCAGTGAGCAACTCGATGAATGGTCTACGTTGGTGTATTGGCATCATCCGGGCGGTGAGTGTTTTTATACTTTTGGATTAACGTGGCGAGTTAATTTATCGACATAGAAAGAGGTCGGTTCCCGCTGCGGAAGTACCTTGATAAAATCAAAGATCTCAATAGACATATTCACGCGCTTATTGGTTATGCACATTCACCACACCTCCGGCATTACTTCAACATGGAGCTCTTTATCAAGCTGGACATCCCACATGAAGAATACGAAATTTCCATCCCGCGATCCGTCTCTCAATGGAGCATCGTCGCTGAATCGATTCTCGACCCCGTTAATTTGGATCTCACAGACCCGGACATCGTGCTGCAGCGCGTCATGTTCGGGTACTCAAACACCAAGGACCCCGTCCCCGCTTCTGTCCATAGCGAGGTCCGATTGCTTCATTACATCCAGAGTATCGGAACGGCAACGGGGCAAATTTATATTGGCCTCAATAGGCCGTCGTGCATGGGGTGTCATTTCTATGTGAGGAATCATAATCAACGGCATCCTGAGGGCTATGTGTCCACGCGCGATCCACATGATAAGTATGTGTTTCCGTGGAATTTGCCGGCTGGGATGGGGGTGGATTTTAGGGAGGATATATTTCGGTGCGTGGCGGAGGATTTACGTGAAAGATTTGTGATGTTTGGGTTTACGAAGGCAAGGGTGGGTTAGTTAGGTGTGGATATTGGAACTCGATTTGTCGCGTGTCATTTTTTAGATTCTTTTTGGAGTTCGAGGACATGTTTTATACATTTCTATGGGATTAGAGGAGGTACATGTACATACTTAGATATTTGCCTGGAGTTTATCGCAGTTTGTAACAAATGTAGTTTATAACTTTTGCTGGCTTCTCACATAGCTACCTAACGTGAAATTCGCCGTGTATCGTAATAATATTAATAAGTCTTCGTATTTCTCAAGCGGCAGAGCAGAATACTCGTATACTGCTCTGCCGCCATGGATTTTATTATTTTTCTGAGATTGCTTCTGTAGACTGGACAGTTGATGTTCGTTGAGTTGTCGAGTTGTTACAATCTCGATGGATTTACGTTAAGGGTCTTTTCCCAGGGTGGGTTGCGTACGCGCCGCGCAGTCTTTCTACACACACCATGTCGTATCCACCGCTCAACTACAGCGCTGGAGTCAAGTGGAGCAAGAACCTAACCAAGGACCGTCTGGGGACGTTCAATGGTGGCCATTATTCAGATGTCAACCTTGGCGCTGTCTTGTTTACCCACCGAATCGATAATGCGGAGCATGTGAAGCTCAAAGTGTACGTCCATCATTAAGAATGTTGGGAAATGAGCTGATAACTTTTTAGATGGAGTGCACCTGGGTTGACGAAACCGACGTTCGAAGAAGCGATGCAGCAGAAGTTCCGTTCGGCAAAGAAGGTGCGAGGGAACTTGGTTGCTAAGACTTGTTTCTAACAGCTATGTTTCAAGGGGGATTCGTTTGGGCCATCTTGTGAGTGTCTTTTCCACTTTACATATTCCTCTGCTAATTGGTTTCGTTCAGGGGTGAGCGTGTTGCTCTGTAAACGAGATTTCTAGCTTATATGAGCGTGCAAGACGAACCACTGGTGGAAAGTGACAGTGTCTATCCCAGATTATTGGAAGCAATATGAACGAGTTCAATGTGGGTAACTACCGATTTATATGGAGTGAGTCAACTAATCAAGTTCGTTTAGTCGAGTTCGACCCAGGTTGCGAAGCGATGATCTACACTGTGGACGGAACACCATTACAAGGCGGGTCAAGGTCTTAATTATGGAACACATTCTCAAATATTCTGTTAGGTATCACCGGCGGTTACGGCGGCGATCGCAGAGTCGAATATATCATTCCACAGGAGGCACGCGAGCAAGGCACCCACGAATTCGTCATCGAATCCAGCTGCAACGGGATGTTCGGCGTCCCCTGGAACGGCGACACAATCCAACCCCCTGACATGAACCGATACTTCTCCCTGGCGTCTGCCGATCTCGTCGTTCCGAACATGGAAGCATGGGGCCTCTTGTGGGATTTCCAGACGCTTAGGGAGTTGGTGGACACCCTACCGGGAAATACTCCGTGCGTTTATACCTTCGCATCAATGTGATTGCAATTAATGGTGGTGATTTAGTCTTCAAAATAAAGCCCTGGCGGTCGCCAACGAGATTATGAACGTCTTCGACAAAGGCGATCCACGTTCCGTTGGAAAAGCTCGAAAACTCGCGGAGGAAGTGTTTGGAGAGGGCTGGGAGGGAAAGGGAGCTGCGATTTATGACGAAGGACCGCAGAAAGTCAACGTTTGGGGAATTGGACAGTGCGTTTGCTTTATCGATTGACCTTGGATCTTCCTGACATATAACTTCTAGTTGCCATATCGATTCGGCGTGGCTTTGGCCGTATCGCGTTACTCAACAGAAGGTGGCTCGTTCATGGTCCACTCAGGTGGATCTCATGGAACGATATCCTGAGCACAGATTCGCGTGTAGCTCTGCCCAACAGTTCAAATGGCTTGAACAGGTGTGCAATGCTCCATCGCCCCAGTGATCGGTTTTTTGACCTCGACTGTCGCAGCTGTACCCACCATTATTCGAGAAAGTAAAGGATAAAGTGCTCGACGGGCGATTCCATCCCATCGGTGGTTCCTGGGTGGAGAATGATTCAAACATGCCCTCCGGCGAGGCGTTGGTTCGACAATTTTTATTCGGACAGCGGTATTTCGAAACACGATTCGGCAAGAGATGTGATACTGCATGGTTGCCCGACTCCTTCGGTCTCACAGGAGCGCTGCCCCAACTTATTCGTGGAGCGGGTACTTAATCTCCTTCAGTCCTTGAAGCCAGCTGAACTGAGTATGAACAGGAATGAACTACTTCTTCACGCAGAAATTATCTTGGTAAGTCATTGGCTTCTTTCTTCACATACATAGAAAAGATGCTAATCGTCACGGGTAGGAATAATATGTAAATTGGGATTCCTTCGCAGGCAGCGCCTTGTTCTAACGTTTCGTTTTGGTAGCAATGTCTTCCCTCATTCAACCTTCAACTGGGTCGGCATCGATGGAAGTCAGGTTCTTTGCCATATGACACCTGGTATATCTATTCTCTGGTTTGCGTTTGAAATGAGACCTTCTAACATTATCTGTAGTCGACACCTATACTGCCCAGGCAACGGTCGGCGATGTAAACAAGGGTCTCACTAACCACAAGGTATGATATGATGCTTTTCTCCCCCTACTTTGCGTTGGAAGTTAAATTTTCTGATTCTCAGAATCTCGAATCCTCCGATGCTTCTCTCCTGGTATTTGGAAATGGAGATGGTGGTGGCGGTCCCTTGGCAAAGATGCTGGAAAATGTATGGTTTCTCGGGTTGTTTTTTTTCTTGACACACATCTGATACTTTTCCAGCTTCGACGTATCAGGGCTGTGACCAATAACCATCGTGAACTCCCGCCTGTCAACATGGGTCATTCTGTCGACGAGTTTTTCGAACGTGTCGAAAAGGATAGCAAGGAGGGCAAAAAGCTTCCCAACTGGTGCGATCATATTCTGTGCTTGAGTGAAATTGGCTAAAATTCGTTTCAGGAAGGGGGAATTATATCTCGAGGTAAGAACAGAACAATCACTACTCGTTGGCTTTGTTGTTAAGACAGCTGCTTCGTGTAGTTCCATCGCGGTACCTATACTTCCCATGGTTCGATCAAGAAGGGGAACAGACATTCCGAAATCCTCCTGCGTGATGTCGAGGTGGGTTTGATCCATGTGGTATTTCAGTCAGCTGTGGAAGTTAATGACGTTTCTTAGCAAATAACCACGTTGGCTTCGTTGTACAAGCATAGCAAGCAAGATTATCTGTACCCCAAAGATAAGATTGACGAATCTTGGGAGAAGGTTTTGTTGAATCAATGTACGTTTATCCGTCTCGTTTCATTTCTGAACATACCGCTGATTTTCGTTCAGTCCACGATGGTAACGTTGCTATCTTTTGTTGCTGAGATCATGAGACTTATGAATGTACAACTCCAAGTCCTTCCTGGGTCTTCCATGTGAGTCGGCTTACTTTTACATCATGTTTTCAGCGCATTTGACAATGCGAACAGCGGAATGGTCTACGACGATGCTGAAGTGCTCTATGAAGAGGTGAAAAAAGACGGCGAAGCCTTGCTCGAAGACGCGTTCTCTGTTCTCTTCCCCAAATCGGTGCCTCTCACCCTCTCGACGAGATCGAAGTACATGGCGGATTCCAGCAAGATCGTTGCTTACAATACCACGTTCTTCCCTCGTTGGGATATCATCAAGATTCCTCTCGCCAAGGCTGGTAGCCCTTTGAAGTCGATGGTCCTTCAAGCCTCGGATAATGGTAAAGAAGGGTATGCGATTATGCATTGCGCAGACGGAGGTGCAGTTGGAGAGTTGAAGCATCCGTCTAATGCATTGCATGCTCACCTCAAACCCGTTTCTGGTGCGAATTCCCCGCCTTTTGAAAGATACTGTTTTTGCTAACGTGATTGATTCATGAAGTTTACACCAATGGATCTAGTCATTTTGTTCTCCGAAACGGGAGCGTGCAGCTTACGATCTCTAATGGACGGATCACTAGTCTTGTCGACGTCAAGCTCAAGTCAGTGTCTCAAAGAAAAAGCTCTTAAAACCGTTAAAATTAATCTCTTTTTGAAGCCGCGAACTCATTGCCGAAGGCCAGACTGGTGGTTTGGTTATTTTCCAAGATAGACCTAATTACTGGGATGCGTGGGGTTAGTGGTCTTTATGGTTTTGTGGTTGAATCCACGTCTGATTGTTGGCTTTAGATGTTGAAATCCACCACCTCGAAACCGCTCTGCCTCTCGAATTCTCGAACGTTTCGGTCGTTTCTCAGGGCCCTCTTCGTGCTGCTGTGCGAGCTGAAGTCAAATACGGTCAAAGCACGATTTCTGTTACGGTGCGTACCCTTCTTGAACTATGAAGCGAACTTAATAGTAATTGTACTTTATTCGACGTAGATCTCTCTTGATGCCACAGCAGGTACATTTTCTTTTTTTACGAACTTTGTTTGGTAGAAGGGCCGCGAATAACACCCGTCTTCTCTTCTAGCAACGGTCAAGGAAGGCTCTAGGTCTCTTTTCAACTTTGATGCTGTCGTCGATTGGCACCAGCGTCACGAATTCCTGAAATGTACGCTGTGAATCTTTTGCCGTTGAACACGATCTCATTCGCATCTTCTCCAGTCGAACTACCCCTCAATATTCACAGCGACAATGCCACGTATGAGACTCAGTTTGGCCATGTACAACGACCTACGCACAAAAACACGACCTGGGATATCGCGAAGGTTTGTGGAGTTCATTTTCGTCCTTCGCAGCTGACAATGACTTTGTCTCATTCGACAGTTTGAAGTCTGCGGGCACAAGGTACGATTTAGGTTGCGACGATAATGATTACTCTGCTAATCGCTTCATATATAGTATGCAGATCTTAGTGAATTTGGTTATGGCATCGCCATCCTCTCTGAATCTAAATACGGTTTCTCATGCCGGGGTAACATCCTTGCGATATCTCTTCTCCGTTCGGCGACTGCTCCAGATGCTGAACAAGATCAAGGTAGTAAATTAAAAAGAGAAAACGAAATGATGGCTGACGGAAATGTCTGTAGGCGAACACCATTTCTCGTGGGCGATCTTACCGCACGAGGGTCACTTCTTGGAGTCGGACGCGCCCGTCGCCGGGTATTTATACAATTCACCTCTTCGAGGTTTGGCTTCCTGTTTCGAATGTTTCGTCCACTTGGCTGATTTTGTTACAGTCCGTTGCATCCCGCCCGGAGCTACTGACTTGGTGTCAGCCTTGAAGTCTCCATTCATCGTCGAAGGAGCGCGCAACGTCTTCCTTGAAACCGTAAAGCGTGGAGAATATGATTCGTTCGACGATACCGTCAACTTTGAACACAAGGACGCAACTACAACCGTCGTTTTGAGGTTGTACGAGGCATATGGCGGGCATGCTCAAGTTAAGTTGGTGATTTCGAAGCACTTGCCGGTGCTTCATGCCTTTACGACCAACCTACTCGAAGATGAGGATGAAGGATTGCACATCCTCCGCACAGATGGTGATGGCAGCAACAATTCGTATGGAGGCTCAGTCTCTCTTAGCTTCCGAGGCTTTGAGGTGAAGACGATCAAGCTCGTACTAGGTACGCTGCCTTCAAACCCGTCTCATAAAAAAGTGTTAGTCCTTTCTTTGCTGGACGTTGATTGATTATTTTAGCTCATGTTTCGTCTTTTTGACCTTGTACTGACTGCAGTTCTAAAAGGTCGAGTTGGGTGAATGTCGACCAGGATCAACTGTTGTCGCTTTGATGGGTTTCGGTGCTTAGCGCTTGTATGTATATATGTACATTATGTATGATGTTTCTCTTTGTTGGAAAAATTTGTGATATATGGACTTCCGTCGAATAACAATGGCCGAAATGCTGTTATTCCCTTCGTACATACATTTAAATTTACAAAACATATCTGAAATCGCGATTCTGGATATCTGTTAGGTCTAGGAATTCCTGCAAACCTTGGGTCAGCAGTGGTTCACCAGATTGGACATCCGATATCAGAGCTGACCTTGTCGACCTTAATTCTCTCCGTCTGTCCGTCCTTGCCGACCTTTTCAATGTAGACATCGTCATAAGTATCGTCGACCGGTTCATTGTCCCGTCGTTTGTTCTCGGATGATAAAACATATCGGATAGTGAGAAGCAATGACATACACAGAGCGTAACAGATTCCAATGATGATCCAAGGGACGTGGTTTCTAGCAAACGTCATTCATTCCCCAAACAAGATGAAGCATGGTTTCTCTACTGACCTCGGCTTGTACTTTTGCTGCCACATAAACGGTCCCGCAGCGTTTCCAATACAATAAGCAGAAAGCATTACGGCGTTGACCGTCACTCGTTTAGTGTGGCCCGCAGTCACGTTGGAGAGCCAGGACAAGGATAGAACGAACCCCGTGGTGCCCACGCCTGTGGTGTGCCAGTCAAAATTCATCACAGGTCAGAGTACGTATAAGTAGGATCCATTGACAAACTTAGACGAACCCGTGGTCCACACCGAGAACAGCAGCCCCACTTTATTGCTCCAAGGGAGAAAGTTGATTAGGAAGACACCCATCAGGTTCGGGATCATATAGAGAACGCCAACGTATGCGATGCTGTTAGGAATTCTGGCTGCGAGGTTGACTCCTGTCCAAATGGTCACTATTTCAACGACACCGTCGACACACCCGAGGAGGGTGGTTTGCAGAGGTGTAAACCCAAAGGAAGCCACGATGATTTGCCTTTGATTTGTCAGTGAATTGGGTATATTGTCGAAGGCCGAGAACAGCGCGAACAGCCAGGTCTTAGGATCCAATAAAGCCTCGATCATCCTGGAAGTAAAGGTAATTTCCTCTGGGGTATATTTAGTGTGGTGCAATGTGACCTACTGTTCTTTTTTGAAATGTTTATTCTCTACCCCAGTTTGATTTTCCTGTTAGGCGTTATCATGTCATAAGATAAGGATTAAACATTCACGCGCTCCCCGATGACTACGCACCTTGATTCGTCGGACAGCGACTGACCGCTCAGCTGGAGTAAGGAACCAAGCATTGGTAGGCGAATCCGGGAAAAGAAACCTATATGGGTATGAAAACCAGCCATGAGGCGAGTCTGATGGTGGGAGGATAACTGACGTACCAGAATCCCAGCGCTGTGAGCAAGGTAAGGGTTCCAGTTATTATCATCAACCTGATAGGGTATGGATTTAGAGGGGGGGGAAATAGTTCTCATCGGCGAGGAGAAGCAAACCATTGCCACGGTGCGAATGAGGGTGTCTTGATATGCAGAGCTCCAAAACTAATGAAGCCAGAAATGATTTGAGCTAGAATAGGGGTCGTTAGCTGGGGCGCCAATCATGATACTAGGCGCGTACCGGTCCCGTTCATTAAAACTGGTATGAAGGATCGTAAGCGGCGGCCTTAGCGTGAGGTAATTACTCACACCAGTACCCAACCCGCAAGGTTTGTTCCTTTCGCGTATAGAACATGGAGCTAACAATCAAGAATCCCGCGGTGATGGACCCTTCGCACATGCCCAGAATGAGGCGAACGACGAACAAACCTGCGAAGTTCTTGCAGGCAGCGTGGGAGCAGAGGGCAACAGCCCAGATAGATATATTGAAACTGGAGACGGGTAAAAGGTGGATGAGCTTCGAGATGAACTGAGAGGGAAAGTTCAGTTCAAACCTCATCCATTTGCCAACAGGAAAGCGTTGCAGGCACAAGTTTTGAGGAAACTCGAACAGCAAGTAGCTGAGATAGAAGATTGTACCAAGCCTGGAGACAGTTTTAGACCCGTTTTCGACTGAACGTAGAATGTTCTCACCAGTTATATCTGAAAAAGAAGTTTACGATCATATCATGAGCTAATTCTTTTTGAGGCTTACTGGTTGGTGGTAAGGTGGGTTGATTCTCTGGCGGACTTGTTAGCAGGGAATTAGAAAGGCCTCATCGTGGAATTCACCTAATGCCCAGAATGGCAGCGCTTCCCAAGGTCGTCTTGTCCATAAATTGTATCCTGGAGTTTATAAGTCCCTGAGTCTTTCGAAGATCCGGTCGAGTCAGTCGCACCAGTAAAGGACTATGGGGGACAGTTAGTCTCTATTCCATCCTCGAGATGCAATAGTTTGACGTACTACACATCAGAGGAAGAATGTGCTTGTCGATTTTCCGGCTACCCGGAAAGAATTCAGCCACACTAGAGAGCTTGAGTCGATAGAACTAACCGAACACGTAGTGCCTCTGCTGGGTCAACAGGTCCTTCCCCTGAACCGATCTCCGCAGCTGTATCTACTTCCTTAGTTGAAACAGCCACGAACTCATGTTTCTTGGGTTCATCGCTGGCTTCCGAGCTGGAGCCCATTGTTGCGAGAGGGAGATAGTGGTTGGAAGAAGCTACTTCGGCTGTCAGATTGCACAAACTCCATTTTATATAAATACGCACCAGTCCTCCAGGGGCCATTAGGAAGGAGCAATCGGTAGGCGCGGATGATAGGTCGCATGCTCCAATGTGTCTTCTCGGCGTTACGTCTAATCTGCTTTCATATTTCCTAAAAATATCTGCGGCCTGGGAAACGGACCCGATTAAGCTGAGAATGTAGTTTAGTGGCAGGAACCAGAGATCGAGACGGCGTAGAGAAAGACATTAAAGTTCGCAAAACTTTCTGGTAAAGAAATGTTGCAAGCGCTTAATAATATCCGAAACACCTTTAGGAACCATATAGTGAGACGAATGATCATTGCCTGGAGTTGAATAAATTTCAAGGGGGTAACAAACGAACGAACGGTAGAGTGGGGTTAGAAGTGACGCTTGTTCAACGCATCCCCGAATCTCCATAACTTCAGCGTTGAATCCAACGTGACTGGATGTCGCCTCTCCCGACGGGCATCGCTTTCCTCGGGACGAGAATGGGAATTACCATCCGGATGGGGCAAGCTGTCTGCATCGGTGTCAGACAAGTCGTCGTCTGACGCATCAAGCTCTTCATCATCTACGAAGTGTCGAGAACCAGACGCAGATAGCAGAGAAGATTCGAATGGGTGAAATGCGACCGAGCCCACGGCATCTGCTTTCAAATCGTCACTAGGTCCCGAAATCTAATACCGGAATCATCGATCCACTCACCGTCGTGTGCTTTGAATTCAAAAACCGGCGGAATGAATCTCGAATCCGATGGGAAGGTATGCAGCTCATCCCCGACCTCGTCTCGCGTTTGTAGGTCGAAGATGGAAACGTTGCCCACCTACAAAGGTCACCGTTAAGGAAGATTCTGTGTGTTAAATGACAACTACGAACCTGATCCCCAACGCTCAGAAATCGACCCGCCATGTCAATATCAAAACGGATCTTTTGATTCGTTCTGACGTCTGATTTCGCTTGCGAGACGCTCGACACCTGGAATATTTCCAGCGGAGTACCGACATCCGACCGAATGTCCCAGCTGTACACCAACCCCGTTCCACATCCTCGATACGCTGAATACAGAAGGTGTGGCTTCATAGGATTGAATTGCAACTGATATCGCTATTTAGTACTTCTAGAAAGAACCCCAGATGATGAAAGCCTTACCTGGGTCACACCTGCACGAGGGCCACCGCCAACGTACATAAGAGGCTCTTCTGTGGCGTCGCTGAACATGGCGATGTTGCAGTCTATTGGGGAAAAACTGCCCGCAGCGTAAAAGCATTCGTCTGGGCTATATGACGGAGAAAATGCCAAAGACGAGATGATCCCTTGAATTCCATCAATCTCAGCAGCTACAACAGCAATGAAAATCTAACCTTTCAGGCCATCTTTGCTCTTTTTGGATGGGGTGGTATGTAATCGGGTACCTTCTCCAGGACGAGAGAGATCGAATATTTCAATCGCATCTTCGAAGCCACAGTAAAGTCTGTAAAGAGATTTAGTACAATCAGGAAACACGTAGAGCATAGCAGCCAACTTTTGTGCGGTCAAATTGAATGCGAGACTATGGGGGGCAATCTGTCGCTCCCGGTGGTCAACTATCTTGTAAGACGCCCGTAACTAGTTATGTTGGTGAATAATCAGTCGACGGTTGAGGATATCGGCAAAGTCGTACTCTTCCGTCAGATGCATCCAGTAGCTTTACTGGACATTCCCGCACTGATGCCACAAAGCAAAACGATGCTGGGTCATGAGGAGTTGCCGTCGGATACCAGATATAGTCCAAAATCGGTCCAGGCTGGGAGAATTCTCGCGTTGGCGAATCGAGTGTTTCTGTGGAACTGTCAACCTCAGGATGGGTGTGGATATTCAGTGAAAGCAATGGATCCTACTTTCGTCACTCCTGGAAGAGTTACTTTGAAACACAAATGGAAACGAAAGTATGGCACGCTTACAATTCAAAGATTTCAAAATCCCTATTCTCACATTGAACTAGCACATTGGAACCATCCGGTGACCTTCGAGACATGAGTCAGGCATACCAAAAAAAAAGAGACCCGAGTGAACATACCATTTCGCAACCCTCGGAAAGTTCCCCACAAAATGGGGATCTGGTGTGATATGCAGTGTTCTTTCTATAGATGGTGGTGTAGATAGGTCATACTGCGGGGGTTGCCAGACATTCTTCTCTTCCATGAAGATGAAGATGGTTGGTGAGTGGGATCAAGGAATATACACAGCCACAACAAATGATGAAATAGCCCCTATTCCGAACTACCGGTGGCCATTTCGCAGGTTCCCAAGCAATGGAGAAAGCGAAACTGGAAAGGAAAACTCGTAGTTTTGCTTTCTGCATTGCGGGACACTGCAAGAAATGGGGGGTTCTATATATCCTATGGTAAAGCCCATTCGAGGCCTTGCCCGTCCGAATACTGCTCATACAGACCCCAAAAAGTAGAGAATTGTTTACAAGGATAATGACTGGTGAGATCTCGTCACCAATGACTACGTACTTCTTCTACCATGGCCAGTTTTGATGCACCCTGGTGCCACTCTATTTTGCACGGTCCGAATGCCAAACTGTGTTGGCATGTAATTTCCCCTTGTCTAAAATCCTTTGTTGGCGGTGTTTACCACGGAAACAGCAAAATTCGTGGTTTTGTATTCCCATTCTTCATACGTGCAAGACATTTGGGCCACCCGAGTGTATATATCAGAGCGTCGAACCATTGAGAACAAAAAAATCAGCTATATAATACAGGAGTCACAATATCTACCAGTGCAATCGGTGGGTGGGACAATGGTATCCATTAGGGTTCTTGAAGAGATAGAGTTGATGGTAATCCTCAGCATTCCACCATTGACCGGCTTCAACGATTTCCGTAACAATTTGTTTACCTGCAGCATGACATGACCGTCAGATTTAGATAAAAACGAGGGTTATAAAATGGTCTCACCTTTAGGTGTAAAGTACTTGGCTTGAATCTCCTCTGTGACGCGCTTTGCGATGGCGAGCTGGTTATCCGAATGGGTGAATATGGCAGAACGATATTCTAATCAAGTTAGAAATGATTCGGAACGCAGAATAGAACGCTGACTCACGAGTTCCGGCGTCAGCCCCCTGACGATTCACGGTCGTAGGATCATGAGTGCGGTAGAAGAACTCTAAAACCATGACTCTCAACACACCATCCTCGACACACAGCTGATATTAGGGAACCTCACCAACGAGATCGGCATATGAAACAATGCTTGGATCAAATTCAATCTTCAAAGCTTCAGCATGGTCTGTTGCACCACCACAAACTTGTTCGTAGTTCGGGTTCTTCACTAGGGGGTTTCCACCGGTATATCCAACCGCGGTGGATAGAATTCCCTTGTTCTCCGACGGGGGGAAATGCTTCAAGAAGATGTGCTCGACCCCCCAGAAGCACCCAGCGGCAAACGTCGCTATCTCGGGCTTGGTGGTAGATGCTACGGTACCGGTAATGAAGCAAGAGGCGCATGTCAGATCTTGCGAACTTGGTTGGATTACGGCTTACCGGAAGACATAGATGCACGATAATTGGCGGGGTCGACGATGGGTGAAGAGAAGAGGCTTTTGAGTCTTCCCAGCATCCTATAGCTAGATTTATGGTGATTAGGAATCTATTAGAATGAGCATCGCCTGGCGATGATGGCGATGATGAATCAATCACGTGATCGTAGCGATGCCGAAGGGGATCATATATTTAATTAGCACAGGGTATGTAACAGGACAGTAGAAGGGACCAGAAACTTGAAAACTAAGGCAAAAGCATGAGAGTAAGTATTTATTATAAAGCTACTTAATAGGAGAGTGGAGGGAGTGGGGTGTAGTAAATAAGATATGTGGGGGAGATGAATAAAAGACAAGAAAGTTTATGAGGGAAATAATTGACAAAGAGAGTAAAAAAGCTGGGTAGTGTCGGGGGCGGCAGATAGCGCGGATTGTCGGTAGTTGGCTAAGCGTCCAATTAACCAATTAACCACCTAGCCACAAATATCTCTAATAAGCTGAATTGTGCTTACCAGGGTAGAATGATAGGCATTGAATGGAAGTTTCAATCCTTACCTCTGTGATAATATCTCCTTTCTTTTCTTATGCATTTTGCGATGAGCGCTAACCAATCGAAGCAGACAGCGCAGTCGAGACAGTCGTGCGGTTCGCATCTGTACTTCTGGACATTGGTAGGGAGAGCGCCTGCATAGAAAGCATTAATCGAGGGACGACTCTGTAGATGTAAGAAACCACGATTAGACTTCAAGATATTGCGTGACATGAACTTTGAGACGAGATACCCACATCAACGTCGTAATCCTGCAGGTTCCGTGGCAATCGGTGTCTGATTTGCCAGCTGTCGTTGTTCCTGAGGCGATGCTCGGCGCCGCAAATATAACAGGATTCGCCGCCATGAATCTCGCAGAAGCGAAATCCATTCACGATGATTTGTCGCCCAACGTGATGTCTGGGGTCATAATAATAAGGAGTTGATTGAGGGTCCATGTGATGATTGGCGGGATAAAAACGGGGAAATCTTTGGGTGCCGCTGAAGGATGTGAGGTTTTTATCGTTGTGGGTCAGCGACGCCCTGTGGAATGCGACTCACATCAGGTAACACCATAGTTGGTGGCACAAGAGCTCTGGATGACACTGACAGGCGTCTCCATGGAAAAATGAGCAGAAAAGACAAGGCGCGGTTTACGAAACACAAAAGAGGCGCTTGTTCTACGAACAGGATTTATTGTCTTGCGCCACTAAAGGCTGTGATGCCCCACTTTGTGGGCCCAGCGGGAATTATCGGAGCTGACATTAGACCCTGTCGACGCTAAGGTTGTGAGCGAGCTCTGATGAACACATTGTCAATAGCAAGAGAAAAAACCGGTGACAGATGTCGACAATCGTTTTACAGGGTCCACCCGTTCCAGCTATTTTTTCTTTTAAAAAATTGGACTCACTACTTGCACTCTAGAGACAAGGCAGTGACTCGCAGGGACCTCGACGGTCGTTGTACGAGGGTTCAACGTTCAACGTTCATTTATTATTGTGAAAAAGAACAATGACCACAAAACTCTGCGGTACCATGGAGATACTGAGCACTGAGCACTGGAAGGTATCCAAGGTTGGATATTAATATTCGTGATCAATGTGCATTGTGGTATACTACGCACCTCATAACGCGCACTCCTCGTCCGGCTTCGAACGAGGTTCGAGGATTTGAGTGGATATATGCGCTTCCAAATAGGAATGGAGGTCAGATACTGCCTCATCGCGGTAGATCATAATATCGACGAGGAAGATAAAACGACGCGCACGAACGGGGCCAGCAACAGGCGATGATGGTGGTCACTGTGATGATGGAATTGCGAGCTTTTGATTCCAACTTCCTTCTTTCCAACCACCACTTGCTCATCAATCTTCATTTCGTCCAGGAAATGTCCAGCCCCGATTTAGGCGACTTCAACGCCGAAAACGACTGTAGAAGATTTGAAATGACGAGAGCAAACACGTCGACAGTTTTAGGGGATTTGGCCGTTTTTTTTTTTTTAAAAAAAAGGGATAATGACCACGCAAATCTGCGGTGCCAATGAGATAGTGAGCTCTGGAAGATATCCGAGGTTCGATATTAATATTCGTCGTCGATTGGTGTACTTACTACACCTCGTCGCGCGCCATTCAGCTTCGACCCGGTTTCAAACATTTTAGTGACTATATGCGCTTCCAAAATACTTACAAATGGAGGCCGGTTGTTGCCTCCTCGTGGTAGATGAGATATTTCTGCCTTCGGCTGCATAATTCGACGAGGAAGGTAGAACGAGACGCGCATGAAAGGGGCGATGATGGTGGTCACTGTGATGGCGGCATCGTGAGCTTTTGATGTCCCAGCTTTCTCTTTCTAACCACCATCATCAATCTCAACATCGTCCGGGAAATGGCCAGTCCCGATTTTCTTCCAGTTCTGACGCCATTCGACGTCGAGCATGCCGCACAAGTCAGTCAAATGGCATCGACCATGCTTTGACAACCGTCTCATTGCCTGCCTCAGTTAATTCAGCAGGCTTACGCGCCTCCGACAACGACAACGACACCGGAAGATTTGAAACGACTCCAACAGGACCTTTTTGAAATCCAGAAACGTCCAGAGGCCTGGGGTTTGGTCATCCCATTGTTGAACCACGAAGACCAAAACGTTCAGTTTTTTGGCGCTCATACGGCGCAGGTGAAGATCGCGAGGGATTGGTGAGTTATATTCTATGGAATATTTTGAAACACTCTGACCTCGGGAAAATAGGGAAGCTTTCCCTGCTGAACACGCTGAAACACTACGAGATCTCATGGTCCAATTGACTGCCCATTCCCTCTCAATCGGACGAACGAAATTCATCCTTCGCAAGCTTTTCGTCGCTGTACGCCCGTCTCCCGATATCATCCAGATCATATGCAATGAATGCTTCATCAGCTCACCTCATTGGCCCTCAAACTCGTACCAGGTCGTCCTTCTCGGTGGCCTGGATGGATATCATCTTGTATCTCAACTTTCTCCAACCAAGGCGCGTCTGCAGAGCATCTTCACGATTTTCTCGCAATCGTCGCGGAAGAAGTTGGTAATGCGGATCTGTTGGGGCCAAGTAGGTAGGTCGTCCATCCAATGTTTACCCGACAACGAAGTTGATTGTGGACAGGATGCAGATGCAACAATCTATGCTGGATGCCTCTCCTATGGTGGTGCAGGCCATTACAGCGACAATCATTCAACCACTCGGAACGACTCCGTCAAATCAGTATATATCTGCCCTTCGCTGTTTACAAGCTTGGCTCTCCTTTCTTCGCGCCGAGTAAGTTGCGCTCCTGGCCACAGTTCGTACTAATACTTTATCCCAGCCATATAACTCCTATTATTCCACTGCTTATCAACCTGCTGGATCCATCCTTCCCGGATGACTCGGTATTCATTGCTGCATCCGACGCCCTGCAAGAGCTGACCAGCAAATCTCCTCTATCCGACGGATCTGGTTCGAAAACACTCACCGAACCTCTCATGGTTTGGTTCAGTTCTAGGGGAAACAAAATTATAGAAAATGCCCTCGCCAACAACGACGAGATGTCATCCATCTCCCATTCTTTGTGCAAATTGATTGTCGCTCTCGGTGACCACTCGACCTCGTACATTGCTCAAAACATTTCCTCCGTCATGCCCGTTTCCACTGGACCTAACACACCCCCAACAACCAAAGGACATCTGACGCAAAACTTCCTCCATCTGTTGTTGGCATACACTGGTCTTCCTGGGTATTATGGCGTGGACGAAGAAGAGAGCGAGATGACGCTCGGGTTTTGGTATCTCTTCCAGGAGGCTCTATGGAGCACTAACCTCTATGCTAATGATGACGGTCGGCCTTACTCCCCTGAGCCAGAAGATAAGGATTCAGGGACGCAGCCAAAGCAAGTGTTGATGGCCAAGGTCGTTTTCAGTGAGCTTGTCCAGGTTTTAAGGAGAAAAGCCGTGTTTCCGCCGGCAGGCAGTGGATGGTCACGAGGTAGTTTTTCATGCCTTTCCTTTTTCACGACACTCATCTAGACGCTCGTAGATCAAGTTGATAAATTCCAAGTGTAGGTCTTTATTATTTATTGATGTCATTATTTAACAATTCTTGTTTTCAGCTATCGAAGGGATGTCGGCGACACACTTATCAATGCGTAAGCTTTTTTCTACCCTATACCGCCCCAATTACGACCTTGAGAAAACAGATATTATGTCCTTCGAGACCGCATGATGGGATACTTTGTAGATGATATCGCTGAACGGTTAGCCTCACGACAAGAGGGTGACGGTTGGCAGGTCTGTTAGCCGTTCGTACAACTAAGCCAATGCTCACTGTCGATTTCGCAGGAAATTGAAGCCTCATTGCACTGCATTATGTCAATACAAGAAGCCATCGAGATGGAAAACGTTGCACATCTAGATCGCCTTTTCAGTCCCGCCATTTTCGGTAGACTTCCATCAACCGGTCGCTCGAGGGTCAGGAGAACCGCTTTGGGCGTTATCGGTGGGTTCCGAAGTCCCTAATATCAACCATGACCCAGCAGGTCTCAGTATCATAATCTAGGCGCCTATTCTTCTTGGTTCGCAACCCAGACACATCCACCGCCGTCATCGACACCTTCGGCCGAACCAAATCTCCTTTTGACCGTCCTTTCTTACGTGGTGTCGGCATTGCCAGATCCGTCCCTCAGTTTGCCGGCGGCAACAGCGCTGAGGAACTTGTGCGAGGCGAATCGGAAGGATTTGGCTGCTCACATCAGTGCGTTTGGCGAGCTGCATGCGGGACTGAACAATATACCGGTGCGATATTCCAGTAGCATTGCATAAATATGTTTCCTCAACACCGTTTTTAACAGGACCCCGAGAAGAGCAAGGTATTACAATCCATTGCCAGCGTTGTACAAGCTGTACAACCGATTGAAGAGATTCCGACTATCGAGGTGGGTGATTTAGAATTTGCCTGTTTGGAAGCTAGCTCTGACCCATCGTAAACAGGCCATCGTGAACCCAATCGTTCAAAAACTTTACGAAGTATTGCAAGCATCATCATCAGTTCGTCATTTCCTGTTCAGGTTTTATCTTTGACCAACTTTTTCGCGCAGCTCTCTGACGAAGCGCGCGCCTCAACAATACTCCAACTCGAGATCCTTTCTGGTATAGCTAAAGGGCTCACCCGCTCGGAAGACGGCTTTACTGTCCTTGAGGACGACCCCGAGGTAATAGCAGACACTACTGCCGTTCAACTCGCTCGAGAGGATCCAAGAGCTGTGAAGCTCCGGGAAAACATTTTCGCTGCCATTAGGGGTGTCGTGGAGCTATGGTCGTTAGATGTAGAGATTGGCCATGTAGGTTGCTTTTTCTTCGTCCGATCACGCGCTTGCAAACTCAAGGGGACCATTTTTGATTGAAAGGCTCTTAGCGATCTCTTCAAGTCTATCACGTCGCTGCCGACGGACATAACTTTGATCTCCCTTCCTGCTGGTCCTCTACTGGAAATTGTATGCTTTGCCGCACAGCGCCAGCTCAGTGCTGTGTGGCTTTCCCTTGCTTCCATTTTACTCGCCCAGCTCAACCCGCCGGTTTTCTCTCTGAATATGAAAAGCGGACCAACGCCTGAAGCTCTCCAGACTGTGCAGAGGCTGCTGCCCGTTCTTATACAATGCGGATTGTCGGCTCTTAGCGTGGAGGGGTATATGGAGGCTGTGAGTTGTCTATTTATTTGAGTTGTCGTTGGATGGGATTTTTGATTTTGGAGGGCAGAATCCGGATGTTGTCCAGGAGTTCTTCTCGTGTATGGAAAGGGTATGTCCGTTCTTTTTTTGAGGTGGTTTTCATCTGGAGCTGATTTTGTCCCGGTTAGGCTGCTGGGGATTTCACCGACGTATTCTACACGCTACCTTCTGGCCTGCTCGATGCTCTCATACAGTTTGTGATCAACGCTCTATCGCTTCAGGAACGATATTCCCTCGTCGCCGCTAGCAATTTCATCGTACGCTCTTTCCTCTTATCTTCATTCCTTCGTAATAATTTAATTAACCCCATTCTATCTAGGGCACCCTCATTCACCGATCATCGCTGACAGACGAACTTGTCATGCATCAAACGGCACTGTTCCGAGTACACGGTCGTCCAATAATGCGTGCGATCTTACATGGCTTCGCAGGTGTCGCGCCGAGAAGTGTGGTGCCTAACTTGATTGAGATTTTGAGTACGTTGTTGAGTAGGGCGACTAGCAACGATCCGGCGCTTGAAGGGGGTGCTGTGCAGTGGATGAAGGATATTTTAATGGCTGTGAGTGGTTTCCTTTGGAATTCTCTTAGAGCAATCGGTTGTTGATGTGGTGTGGTAGGATGATTTTTATCCGAGCAAGGCTACGTCGGAGGCGAAATCGAAGTTTATCAAGGCAGTTGCTGGGTAAGCGGGAATGTGATTTTAATTGTTGCAATGTTTTGAATCTTGATCTCTCCCCCCGTTTTTGCTTGATCAGGTCACGTTCTTTGAAGAAGACGAGAGAGGCGGCGCAGCAGTTTACGTTAGTGGCGAGAGGGCTTGAGGGGTCGAATTTTGGGTATACGAGTGTGACGATGTAGAGTTTCGTCCGTTTGCAGGTTGTTGTTGGGGTCTAGGTTGTGTTGTTCGAGGTGTGTTGGCTATCTGGTTGATTGTGGCTTTCGACGCTCATGCAACCCTTCAAATTTTCGGCTGTTTTGCTGTACAAGCTTGACGGAGATGACGTACAGATACCGAGAACAATTATACTTAATTGCATGCATTGCGTTTCAATCGATACTTATCGATGCCTGCGGACTCATGAGCTCTAGGATCGCACGACCCGCATTATCCAAAGTGACTCTGATGCGGGGTCGTTCTCACTGTCTATCGGAACCTAGAGAGATGTAACCGTGTCATTATTTCTTGAGCCTACTAATCGTCAAATTCCCCTCCCATCAGGGCGAGCGCTCTATCCAGGACTTTTGTTTTCTCCTCTTCTGACAACGTGTAGGGAATATCTGTCGTACTCCCGGCTAGCGCGACATATTCCTCCACGTAGAACAAATCCCTGCATATGGTGACCTCAGGTTCTTCCTCCTTGGGTGGTGCCATCTCGACCTCTTCGATTTCGAATTCCCCGGTCTCTTCACTGTACTTGATTTCGGGACCCATCGTCTCTTGTGCGAAGCCGAACGACGTCACCACCCTCTCTCTGCCAACAAGGCAGACGAGGTTAAGTAGATGGATGGCAAACTTCTGACAGTTGTTGTCTCGCATGCGGTATACCATGTCCATCTTTTGGATCGATTTCCTCCCTGCAGCGAAAGAAATCGTTATTGACGTTTTTCTTCCCAGAACAAACATGAACGCACCGGATTCAACGAGAGCTTGATCATTGAATGTTGTATAACCAATGTCTTGCAGCTCATAGGTCTCATCCTCGACCTTACCGTTCTGATAGATGATGGTATTCTTGTCGTCGATCGTGACCAACTCGTGATAATAGTCTCCCACACAAATGCTCCAGTGTTGGGCTACACCCGGCAGCAAGCCCCACCTTTTAAGGAAGATACCCACCCTTCCAGTTACTTGCAATGGGCGCCGACCGATGGCCACTCGTCTCCACTCAGTCAAATTTTGGTGCGCCTCGGACTTGGGGATGATGTTCCGCCCTAAGGCGCCCCCGGTGGGAGAAACCACGCCAAGTTTGGCCGGACTCAGAAGGGCCATACCGGGGGATCTAAATCAGTAACATCATGAGAGGACCAAGGCAGAAAACCGAATGGGTAAATCCTTACGATTCAACGTCGCCTATGAAGGAGGGATCCGAGCTGTTTTCTGGTGAGTACATGCTCGAGTTTCATCGGAGAAAGGAAGCCACATACTGGTCTTTCGATCGTACCGTAATCCTCAGATATAAGTTTTCCCCGGGCGCCAAATGGGATACGATTTCACTGGCATCTGAGAATGTGATTGACGAGCTGGCTCCGGTGACGACTAATCCACCAGCACCAGCCCAGACATAGGCGCCTTGATTCTTCTCGTCCAATTTAATTTTGGCGGATGGGAACACCGGGAGCTCTGTGCTGTCCGTTTTAGAGAGCAGTGCGTCAAAGAGCCCCGAAGGCTTGGCCGCATCTTTCTCCCTCCCAATCGCGATCACAAAGGTGCACAAGGAATCTTCAAGAATTTTAGAAGGCTTTAACTTCAATTTATGAAGATAAGGTCATTCATTCACTTACCAAAGGGATCTCCAGCAGCTGGTCGATCATCGTAGACTTTCTCGAGCACGATCTTGTTTGATTTACCCTGATCATGAACGATGGGTCCAACACCCTTCAGATAGATAACCCGCCTTGTAGTAGAAGGGGAAGCATCGGAAGCCACAGGAGTGTGGATTTTCTGAGGCGGTAAGGAGATCGTGAATGCTACCTTTTCAGACATAGACGGGTTGCCTGTGGTGGGGTACATTTGGTATGGGTTTAGTGCTGGTGAGTGGCCTTTTATCGTGATGAAGGCCTGTACACATAACGAAGGATAGGGCCTGGATATGATGAATTACGAGAATGTCGGGATTCCAAAAAACCCGAAGTCATGAAGTGTAACTGGTGCCTCGCAAGCCCTCGCATTTCCTGCTTCCATATTTAGCGCTGTCATTGAAGTTCAGCCTTCAGGTACATTCTCGGCCAACACATACGCCGTGTAAGGTACGACAGCAAATATTCAAGATAATGACAATGAGCAGCATTCGATAGAACGCGGGTAGAGCCTGAGCTTTGCCTTTCATAGAACACATTGTCGTGTCGGACGTGATACCCAGGTTTACATCGATGGCAGAATCATACAAGATGGGAATTCCGCACAGATAGTCGGCTGACCGGGAGCAGCTACTGAGGGGGAAAAAAAGGGAAGAGGGTCCAGGGGACTCTTGATAAATATAGGTCCAAGTGGATTCACGTTCGAAGCTTACTGACTGCTCAAATGAAAAAGAACGCTGTCCGGAATTTACTGTATATAATAGGAATAGTTTACGCGGTGTTCAGATTAAGGAATTCCAATGTACCTGTACCTGCTTACAAGGCGTAGAATACGAGATATGATCAGGGCGCTTAGAACTGCCATGGTCGTCTCGTAACTAGACGGATAACCAACGGCGGCGGCGTGTCGAGGCTGGTGCAGGAGAGCAACCAAGGGCGGTAGCTCCACCCTGTAAATGTATCAGCAGGCTAATCTAGAACATCCAGTAAGGGTGCGAAAACTTACATAGTTGTTGTCAGTGCAGCAAAACTGGTTGTCGGTGCTATGTACGGCAGAATAGATCAGGAAGGTCAATAACGGTCCGTTTAGTATCATTTACCAAGTAGAATCGAGAGGGGTGCAGAGTACTAGTCGGAAGGTGTGAGCCGGTGAATATTTAGAACTCGAGCAAGGTAAAGTTTACTTACATCCAATGCTTCCAGAGACACCAGTCGAGAGAAGGATGTCTTGTAGCTCATTCAGCTGTGAAATATTATCATCTGTGGCCTGAATATCGAAACCATATGGATTGAGCGAATCTGCCACAAATTTTTATAAGAAGGGAAAAAATCCGCACGTCTGCAGAATCGAAGCAGCAAAGTGCATCTCCAGAGTCGCAGACGACTTGGGCGGTGACCAGGAACGGGAAAGCCAGGGCGAAGAGTGCTACGACTGCGCGCATCGTTGGAAGGACTGTTTTGGTTGGGGGGGGAGAATTTCAATTCTGCGTAGCTTGTCCTCCTCGCTGGAAAGGCTTTTATACTGTCATAGAGCGCGGGGTTTGTTCGGTTTTTGCTAGAGGTCTCCTCTATGCAGCCGACGGGTGATCGCATGACAGTCAACAGATTGTACCTTGCCTGTCTATCAAATCGTCGAGAATGTTGTGGTTGTTCAAATCCAACTGGACTCCACATCGGAAGGTTTTCTATCCGTTGCGAAAATAAATTCCGAGTTATATGGAAGAGCATCCTTCGTGGATTCAAGCAAGCAAAAGGTAGAAGACGAGCTAGTAGCAAGGTAAAGAAGATGGGAGAACGATGGGCGACACTCGGTACAGCGTGGATAGGGCGGATTTTTGCGTAGCGTAGCTTCTGTTCTGGACAGCGTACGTTAGCCGCTGTCAGTCCGTCGACCGTTACGGTCCCTCGGATAGTGGACACCTTCGTGGCGATCGCAGGTACCTAAGCAGCACCATCCAACCGTGTCATGAGGGGAGAGGCAAGAGGAGAAACATGGCACATGGGATGCTGTCAACAGATTTTACGATGCATTACAAGGAGCATGACCGAAATCAACATTGGATCCACAATTATGGTCAAAAGGATAATATCAGGTGGAGATGTGCAAGCCCTACCCGAGGTAAGAGCTGATTTTACCCCCGGCCCATTGGCGACAGCTTGACATGGACATTCCCATCCGGATTGACTTTCGGTGACTTCAAGGAACAGATTTAATTTTGTATGACCCGGCGAGCGCATCAAAAAGAGGCTCTAGCAGAATATGGATTCCCATGAGAAATGCTGCGTTAAATAGATCCATTCGTGAGAGCGTCATTGGCGTGGAGGACCGCAAATTCGTGACACTGGTAGATGTTTGGAGTCTCCGAGGCATTGAGCAAGTAGAGTCCTCTGAAGCGAGATGTCATGGTGTTTTGAAGTGGATGATGCTTGCTTTCGACCCGAAGTGTGGAATCCAGAAGACGGTGGGAGGACAAGGGCAACCAGCCGAGTTTAGCTGTTGACCCACACGTGTCAATTTTGACATACATAAGTAACCATCGGGGTATGGACGTCGAAACCAGGCTCAGGCGAAACCTGCATCTAAGTTGTACAAGGGCTGGTATCCACTCCATGAAGCTGTTTATCTAGAATCTTATTTTCATTTGATCTGCGAAGCCTCACCGAAGATTGACCACATACAGAGGGGATCTACAAGTCAAGCACCGTAACTCTTCCAAAGTTCGAACCTAGTACAACCCTCCCACGCACTTCATCATAATCAAACGACGTCCACGAATTCATCGAGTCGTTGCCTATCAATTTCTTACCAACTATAACATGACCCTCAGACGGTCCCGGTTTCAACGATCCCGGGAACACTGCCACCACGAGTGTCTCCTGCATGTTGCTCGAGGGAACGAGGTGGGCTGGTATATCGGCAAGAAGGCCACCTACGAATCGATCGCGAGGTTGGATCCACATTGCCGTGCCAAACCGTCCGAGGATGATTTTTTTGCAGCTTAGCGAGCCGCGGAGACAGGGGATTTGGTAGTGGAGACGTGGGGGGAAAAGATATGGAGGTACGCATGCTTCGTGTTGTTCCTCAGATGAGAGGAAAAGGGGGTTTGGATGGAGGGTATAGAGCTCGATGTTGTGGATATCTGATGACCAAGGGTCATCGCTTTCGCCGCGGACGAGGATGGAGAGAGGGTGCCAAGGAGGCGAGGAATGCGGTGGTGTGCTTTGGTCGAGGAACGGGCAGACGGTGACACATTCGCCGTCGACCCAACAGAAGGAATGGTGGGCGATGGGCGGGTGTGGTGGGGGCGGTGGTTCGTCTGCGTTATGCACGACGAGGGCTGGGAAAGGGAAGAGGTGGATGGACCGGGCACGAATAACTAGTACGCTGCGGTATGCAAAGAGGACTTGAATGCAGTCGTTTGACTAAAATGGTCGTTAGGGGTATTTTCATGAATATGATAGAAATACAAGCCTGTAACATGGTCGGGCTATCATTCGTGTGTTGAAGGATAGCATAGGACCCGATCCTCCAATTCCAAATAGCGGTTTGCGAGATATCGTCGCTGAGCACAAGGAGATCCCGTACCAGGGTCACTGGTTTCATGGGTGTATCCACAGAGTACATCTCTTCAAAATCGTATCCACAACCTGGGTGCGATCGCAGATGTAAGATCTTGACGAACATTTGTCTGTAGAGATAGGTTACTCAGCAAATGGTAAACGATAAGTCTGATGCGTACTCGTTGAGCTGCAACGAAACAGCGACGGTAGCCTCTGAATTCGAGTCACTATTCAAGGCAAACCCATTGAATATAGCACCCCTCGGACTCCATTCGCAGACCTTGCGCGCATCCTCTCCTCCTTCTTCGCCCATATCCCAAATTGCCATCGCCGACCACACGCTTTTGGATATCGTGAGGATAAATCTCCTACCGTGGCCAGGAACAAAGCGGACGTCGGAAATTGACGTCCCAGACATACCGGAGATGTATCGCGTGCGCAAAGGTGTTGAGAGACCCCTTATCCACCGTTGGGCGAGACGCCAACCATTCGTGGCATGATAAACGAGATTTTGGGTCGATAGAGAGTCGAGGGCTGTGTCAGGAAATGGAAAGCCTTTATTAATGACATGGAATTTGCATGCGTTGGCCCAGACGATGCGAAGAGCTGTAATTTCATGGAACCGGTTGCAAGTCTGCGAAGGTCGTGGATGAATAAATAAATTGTTTAATTGATGTCGATGTGGCGTACCTTTGCCAGACGTAAGATATCAGGAGGTTCCAGGAAGGATATGATCTGGATTAACGCATCCTCTTCGAGTCCAAGCAGCGAATACTTCACTCCCAAGATCAAGGTCATAGCTCTCTACTCTCAGATAGTTATAGGACAGACGATTTGAGTCTCCATGTACATCACAGCCAGAAATTGGCCACGGCCAAAGGAAATCCTGCAGTCCAATGAAGCTACCATGTGTGAGTTTTGGACTCAAGGCTTACTTTAGCGATCAGATGATTGTGCGGAAGAAAGGGAGAGAGTCTAATTATGGAAACGCGGATAAGCGTCACCAAACATGGAGCGGCGAGCCGTGCCGGATTGCCTTAGCGTTGAATGTTACAATAATTTACACAAGTATGGTGTTTCGAGGACAAATCGAGAGGTAGAGGTACGAGTACCATATATTTCCAGAACACGAATATTTGAATATAGTCTGTCCACGGGGAGTTGAGGCTTCGTAGGAGAAGTAGCATGTCCGTACGTCCGGCGTGTCCGAGTCACCTTGAAGTTATCGCTCGGAAACATCGCCTAACTGCTCTTGGGCCCGGCGTTTTCTATAGTTCGTCAGTTGAGAGCGCTAATGAGAACGAGAAACGCAACGACGAGGAGAAATACTTACAAAATATCCTCTTGGAAACGGGTCAACATGTCACGGAGCTTTGCTTCGAGTCCCTGGTGGGTAAGCAAATCTCGTTCTCCTGATAGACGTGGAATTAGGGAGACACTGACAAAATATTGTAGGATTAGAATTTCAGGATGTCGTTCTCAGTAAAACAGCGTACCTTTTTTCAAGCCGCTGAAGAGCCTTAATCCCTTGTGCTTCTACACGTTCTACAGTATCAGCGTCCTCGTCGAACGTGCTTCGGCAAAGTTTTGCAAATTGAAGGGCGCTTTCCCAACCCTTGGTCTACTTCGAACCGTTTTCGTCGTTTTCGGGTTCGGAAGATCCCTATACATAACCATCGTCAAAGTTTGATAATTTTCTTTTATGACTCACGTTAGTGACATTGAACGGCGACGAGCTTTCTGGCTGTGGAAATCGGGTTTAGCTTAGCAACGCTGTGCCGAACCAAGGTCGGACGGCATTTGTACAACTCACGTCCGAATTTTGGGCGCTTGTTTCCGTAGTCGACCGGGTCGCTAACGAGGCGATATACCCCGTCAAAAAAATTCCATTGTTGACTAACGGAAAAAGCGTGTTAAATATGTGCCCAGAGAGACGAGAATTCAACAACCGAACTTCAACCATGTCCACGTAGAAATCCGGTGTTGACGGTCTCACTGATATTATGAAGCCTTTCACCGTACACAGTCAACCAGTGCCGTGCGTTCCAGGCAGAGCGTATGTGAAAGGAAGGAGGAAGCTCATAGGAAGGGGTGTTGTCCTCGGGTAGACTACGCATGGTTCCTGTGAAGTCGTCTGTGAGTGGCGGATTGAACTTTGGGCCGTGTTGGTTGGAGAAATTATACCAAGTCGACTCCTGGGCGACGCAGCATGCGGCCAAATCACGGCGGAGGTCTTCTGGAAGGTCGTTTAATGAAGTTAGTCATAGAGGGCAGACGACATTTCGAAGAGCGTGGAACGATTATGAGAGTAGTGGTACACTGGTAGTCAGTTGAACGTCTTGTAGGTATTTACAAACTCCGGACGCTCTAAGACAACAAAAGTGAAGACAGATTAGACATAGCCATTAATGAGATTATGGCGGGCACGATGATGAAATGCACGGACATGGACAGTTCAAAATCGCCCGGCAAAGGATAGGTGGAGTGGAATAAAGTTGATCCGTCTAGTGTTGAGCGCCTAAGTGACCACGCCGAGCTTTGAAAGGGGAGTGCGACGGTAACTCGTTTTAGAACTGACTGCGACAAATTATTTCCACACTGTTAGAACTCTTTCTGATGGCGAGGAGGCGTGAGATGCAAGTTCAAACTTCAGAGTTCAGAGTCGGCGGCAATTTCGGCTCGCAATCTATAGGCTTATGTAAGTGGCCAGTGCCGACTACATTCCCACAATCACGTCCGGCTTCCGAAACCATCCGCCCACGAATTTTGGCGTCGTCTATTTTGTGCCAACCCCAGGAAACCAAAAAATGAGTTCAATCGCGTCGTTCTTCTCGTCGTTCATCGGTACCGCTCATGCCGACGCTGAGGAGAAGGCCCCCGCTGACGAGGAAGTCGTTGTCGAGGCGGCGGCAGAGGAGGAGGAACCCGAGGATGTACGTGTCAAATTGGTCGCTGCTGTTGCTGAAGGCTATCGCTGAATGTCTTTTGGATAGTTGCAACCCATTCTCAGAGAAGAGTGTAAAGCCAGCGCTAAATGCGAAGCCCTCACGAAACACTTTGAACATTGTCAGGAGAAGGTTAATGCGGGCCAGGGATTCAAGGGAGAGGATTGTGTTGAAGAATTGTACGAGGTTCCATGATTCTCCATAATGCTGATGTTTGATGAATTTATTTTCTAGATGTGCGTATTCTTTGATTTAGGCACGCACATTCGTCGAACTGAACTTATCGTCCTTTTTTTTTCTTGCGCTACGTACAGTCCAGTAAGTTTGAACCCTGTATGTATGGAGAAAACAAAGACTAAATTCTTGCCTGTAGCATGATGCACTGTGTTGATGTGCGTCGAGCTTCCTTACTAATTTTCCTGTCTATCCTGACGCCCAACGTTCTTCTGCAGTCGTCCGTTGCGCCGAAGCTCTTCGCCAAGCTGCGTTAGAGGGTGTTAGAGAGACCGTCTTCCAGAGTCAGTAGGTGCGTTTAAGCTTACCTACATCTTGCTCCCGCTTGCAATTAATTCAGTCAGTGCTGATGATCCTTCAGATAGATGGTCAGTTATTGTGATGGCTGGCAATAATATTATGCAATATCGGAGACCCACTTTCGGACGTACGCGGGAACTTCGCGTCCAAGGCGCGTCAAAGCCACCTTTACTTCGCGTTGAAAAGGCACGGTTGAACGGTTTCTCAATGAGATCGAACCTTGCATTACTGTGAAGTCTTCGACAAAGTTCCAATTTGTCATTCTGAAGAATGATTGCTGCTCATATATATCAATGATAGAGGAGCGCTCGTGTGGGTCCTGGTTATGTTTTTTTCTTGTCAATGGCCGATTTTGCCCGGGAGATCCCCAAGGCTCTGATAACGCGACCCTCAATTCCGGTCCCTCCCAATCCTGGACTTCCGCTGCTCATTACCTTCGGATATTTGCTCTTGGTCCCGTTTTCGATGACCAATGCACAGCGAAATTGGTGGTTTTTTCCATTCCGGATATTGCATCGTTGTGGCTGAGGGGCTATGCCTTGTTTTTTATTATTATTTCTGCACCTTCCGGACCTTTTCCCTTGCCTCGTGTTGGTGGTGATCTGACCAATCTAGACTGGAGATCTTTCTTATCGGTTTGTGGCATATCGTTTATCCTCCAACCTTCCTAACCTCATTTGATTCAATGTAGGATTGTCTATTGTGTCGCGTTAGGCATAATTGTAGCGTTAAATTCTCTAACAACTGCTCTGGTGACGACAACGACATCAGGGTGGCTCGGAACCGTGATATGGAGTCCCTTGGGGTCTCCACAATGTTGGCATCTTTGACAGGGCAATGTACGACATTGAGGTATGTTCGGCGAGTATGGGCAGTGTCATCTAGTTGCTCCTCTTTCGTCCGCAGGTAGATCGAATATTTCGGATGTTAGTCGGGCACCTTGCCGAAGTTTATATTCCGCTTCGGTCTCTCTTGAGATGCCGACCAGCATTTCCTTCGCAACCGCCCGCAGAAGTCAATGTCCAATGCTTGCGCAGAGTATGTGTAAGGCTTTGTCCGCTCAATTCTCCACCATATGTATCTCTCAAAATACCCTCTAGATCGACTCTCGCGTGGCAGCGTATTTCTGGAACAAGAACAATTGCATTAGATGGTTATCACTACTTACCTGATAGAGAAGCCGAAAACATTTACTAATTTGTGCTCATTTCCCAGAATGCGATATCCAGGGTGGATGGAACACATGGGCAGATAGGATCCTGCGTCTGGATTTGCGGTACGGAACGAATCTTAGCCGTCCCTTGTGCCCGTCCGAGCGTTTGCCTCGAGGCATACTTAGGGATCGTTGGACCCTACGCCCTATCCTCGAGGACGTTGGAGGCCGTGCTGAACAGTGGCCTGCTCGCCTTCTTCGTTCGTTCGTTGGGGTTGACACGGTCGATGCTCTCTTCCGAAACTTCGTGTCCGTTTTTTTCTTTGGGGCGTCGCCCTAGAGCCTAGAATTCTGAACAGTCAAAGATCTACAAGCACCTATTTTTACAGATTTCTTTTCCCAGTTCCCGAGTCAATTGTTCAGATCCTGGCTTGTGGGTTCCATTTCGCCTACTCGTTAATCGATTGGGGTGTAGCCTCTCTGTAAGTACATAATCTATAGGTTTGAAGACATGTACGCACGCCACAAGTGCGGTGACCCGGCCGGCATGTTGCAAAGTCAGGGCGACAAGGTAATATCCCCGATTGAGGCTGGGCACGGCGGATTCTGTTTCCCTCCATCACCGGCTGCAAGTTGGAAATAGGAGAAAGTACTTATCATCCTTGTTTTGCGACGATGGTTCGTTCGTTCGCTGTGCACCTTTTCTCCTTAGTTTCTCTCGAATCTCCTCCTCCTCCTTCCTTCCCTTCGTTCCAGTACGACTGCCGCTCGATCTTTTGGGATAACATTCGCTTCTCTTCGTCTCGAGTTTACCGTTCAACCTTCTTGGAACTCTCACTATGGCCCCGACACCTCTCTTGAGCCTTACGGATCAGACTATGGATAACACCCTCGGCGCCATTGTGTTGGGGATGGCTGGCTCTTCAATGTAACTTCCTTTCACCTCGTGTCACGTCATTAATTCATTATCCTCATCGATTCAGGCTATTTGGCATCACGACTCTTCAAACGTACTGGTATTTTCACTGTTATCCGAACGACTCAGCGCTCTATAAATGTTCGGTTAGTACACGTTCAAACACTTCCTTAACCCTACCCCTCATTATCCAATGATTCCAATCAGGTCGCTCTTCTCTGGTTCGTTCCAGCATGCTTTCTTAAGGCACTTCACAATTTATACGTGACGAATAGGATCTTGGACGCCCTTCATCTCACTTTGGTTGTCCATGCCGTGTATACATACAGTGTTGCGGGTTTTGGGAATTCAGCGGGGCTGCAGGACATTTTGTGGTGCGTTCTTCTTCTTTCTCGTCGACGTCGCGTGGTTCGTTATTCACTCGTGGCATTTTGAATAGGTCAATAAAGGTGAGATACTCCACAACGATCCAGGTGTAGGATAATGCTCAGAGCCAAAATACGAATAGCTTCAAGCGAGTATCAATGTAAGTGCAAAACCACGGAGCCTTCTTGTGAACAAAAATATTTAACTTTGATCGCTCTCAAGGTTGTGATTGTCCTCATCGTCCATTCGTATGTCTTGCTTTCTCTGTGGACCTAGCACGCAATACTGAACAAGACCTTTAGATTATACGCAACTCGCGTATGGTTACGTTCGTATTCTTCATTTCCAAATGATTTCTGGATCCAAGTAGCTTACGAATTACACAGTGGGCGGATATCATCGAGGAGTCCTTGGTTACGTTGTGGTATGTTCCTGTTCGATGGATGTTGGAATTTGCACTGAAGGTTATGTCAAGGCTTCTGTTGTAGCTGGTGGATTTGGTATGTCTCTTTTGCGTGGTGAAAACGATCGTCTAACACTTGAGGCCTTAGTCATCGGAATTGTCTTTTCATGTTTCTGGTATGCATTATTCCCTCCCTCGCGTTCGATTTCTCGGAATTCACCCACATTCCTTCTAGCTGGAAAGTACACACCTATGCGGACCTTGAAAGCATTGCTGTAAGCCATGTCTCCCCTCCTCGTGATCAGGTTGACGTTGATATACCATCGGCCCCCGTTCAGTGGCTCATTAACGCCGCGTTGGGTACCTCGACGACTATCGACTTTGTTATTGCCACTGCGATGTGCTACTACCTACGTAAGAGCAAAGGTAGCATAACAAGGTGGGTCTACGTTTCCTCGTCCTCGTGATTTATTTAATTCAATCACGCTCTCCACAGGCTAAATTCCAGAATATCAACAATTATGCAGTATACTCTGAGTTCTGGGATCTTCACGAGGTAAGTTCGCTCTCTGGATGTACCTCTTACCCGCCCTCAACAACGTTTTCAGCGCATGTTCACTCGCTGCCATGTTTTCAGTGAGTACTGGTGCTTAAATCGATTTCGATGGTTGTTCATTCTCGACCACCGTTTCAGTATATCCTCTTGCCTAACACCTTCGCTTTTCTCGCCCTCGAATTTCTTGCCACGAAACGTGAGTGATGATCAATTCAATCGGACGATGATTTCCCTCTTACTAGTAGCCCATTTATTCTACTTTACTCTGCCATCCAGTATACGTCGTCTCGTTCATTGCCATGTTGAATGCGAGAGAACGCAATCACCTCGGTTTCAGCACTTTCGAAGTGTCCGCGACCGACCCCTCGTGGAAACGGCACCTCGATATTATCGACCATACTACATCGAGCTTCTGGAGCCCTCGACCGCAGTCTATGGTCTCTCTCGAAGCTGCTGTCGGTCCTTTTTCTTTCCCCGATTTCGTTGTCCACTCACGCTTCCTTATAGCATTTTCCTCCTGAAAGCTTGACGAAAACGAATCCCCCCACGTATGCACGGTAATGCCGGCTGCTCGGTCATCTTTATTATAACGGAAAACTCTTCTTCAAGACACACGAAATTACCCACCTCGACGGAAGATCATCACTATCCCAAACATAACATACTATTTACCCTACCCACATACGTACTCTCTTTTCCATCGTGGCTTCTCTTCGCATGGTTTTTTCTGCTGGCAGCATGGATTTCATTCATTTTCGCATCGTGTATCATCAACAAGCCTCGCCTCCAATTGTATTGTATAGTATCATATAGTATTCACTTTTCGCTACATTATATCACCTTGAACTTGTCCTCTACGAGTAATCTTCACATGCGTTAGTATGTATTTTTACTTGGTTTATTTGACATCTTGTCTGGGAGCGCGGCGCATGGATCTGGACGGGCAGGCTGAGAACATAATGAACCTCATTGCCGCTCTCTCTGTTACGTAGGAGTTGCGCAGGATCAGGCCTTGCAAGTCAGTTGTGAGTTGTGACAATCCCCGGCCATCAGTTTCCTTTTGCAAATTATGCACGGTACATCTTCGTTACTTTCATCATCACTAAATATTTAGCCAGTGGATGAGAACCACGTTTCTTCTTCGCTACGTAGTAGGATAAAAGTCAGGAGAACGAGACCATCGTCTCAAAACTACCGCATGTAGCCGTTGTCGTCGCGACTATCTTCCTTATTATAATAGCCCCCGGCCCTTCAACACGTTCCATTGCAATACCCTCAATCCATCGTCGCATAGAGAGAGCTGCTGTGGAACGAGAAAGTCAGATTATGGCATGAGTTATTGTCCTTTGGGGCGCGAGTCATAGACGGACTCGTCATAATTTGCTGTAGGCAATGAATTCTTTTCGTGTTGGTTGGCGAACCGTATCCGATTGCCTCCAGAGTATGATGCTGGGTGCTAAAGCGTCAATCGAAGGAACGAACGCCGCCCAAAATTGCATCACATGGTACTATTCGCCGCAATACGGGAAACATTATTATTTACAGATACGCCTTTCCCTCGTACCGTATACTTACTTATTCTATTAAAAAGTACAACCGATAAGCGACTCGGAGTGAGGATACTTACCGGGTACCCTTCGCTCCAATGAAGTAATATCATAATATATTGCGATTATGATCGATATATACATGTCTGAGTGTTTTATAAAATGTGAACACGGGAAAAAACTCGAAACGATTAATGTCCAGAACATAGTCCGAGAGAGAGGCTGATAAATAAATGCCATACGAATAGATAACCGTGGGAATGATTGACTCGTTGGTTGGGCCAGGACTGTGGGAAAATCCAGATGGGTACAAAAAAGTTGGTTGACGTTCGAGTTGATCCTGTCTTGATCCTCTCCATCGATACAGTCCGATAAAGAAAGGAATTATTGAACGGTGAGTCCATTTACCTCCTGGATGGTGCATAAAAAGCTCGAAACTTGTCTTTTTCCCCTTTGCTATAGGTAAATCAGTCATCGCGGAATGTCAACGCACCGGGACGACGTACCCATCCTCGACGGCCCACGCTATTATCGTCGGGTTCGGCTGGAACTCATCCCTGATTTTCTTCGGAGTTCTTTCCCTTGCATTTGTCTTTTTTCTCTTCCCTTCGGTTTCCGGTATTGGTTCATCTTGTCTCGGTCGCTTCTCCGCTTGGGATGGAAGTGGGGTACTGTCGTCGGTTTCGAAAGAACGAGGGGGAGAGGGTGTCGCGCTGGAAACTGATGGGGGTGCCCAATGCTTGAAGTTCGAGGTGGCCGGCTTTGGATGGTTGAGGCTGGCGTCGTTGCGATGTGCAGAGGTATTCCCTTGAGGGAATGATGTAGGGATCGGGCCTGTCGTTGGCCGAAAATCCTTGCCGATACTGCGCGGTGAGCGCGAATGGTAAAGCGCGGGTCCTGGGGTGGACTCTGCTGCGGGTCGCCTTGTTTCAGCGCTGCAAAAGGTCGACCAATCAACCTCTTGGTTCGGGAGATATCAAGATTTGAAAATTTACCTTGGCTGGTGTCGATGGTTGTTGTTTGGTGACGGTGCTTCAACGCTATGAGCGGAGCTGGTTATCGAAGATGGCCTGGCTCTTGCTTGGCCAGCCAACCTAATATTTTTTGAGCTTGATGTCTCCCTCATTGGAGGGTCGTTGTCGCGTGGTTGGGATATGTCGGGAAGTTCCTCGAGCGCGGCTCCTGCATCTTATGAGCACCCGCGTGTACATCCACGGATGGCATACTCACGAAGATATTGCGGGATTTGCTAGGGTTGTTTAGGATGAGTATCGACGAGATGGATTCTGGAATACTCACTAATTCGGCACCCTCATATGAATATGATGGATCGTGACAGGGTAATAAAGATGGGTGGCCTAAGTTCGGGGTCTCTTTCGCGTTCGCATACGAGAAGTTTGGCATCGCGTTCGGTTGTGTATTCGATGCCGACAGTGAACCCGCGGAAGGCGAGATCGAATTTTCCATCATGGGGATCCACGCAGATGAAGATGAACACGGATACGGAAGAGGGACATCCCGCGGCTGTTGAAATTCAGTGGTGAAGGGGCCTTCGTTCGAACAGGGTATTGGCACTGCCTGAGTCCACGCTGACCAAACTGGTAAGTTTTCTGAAAGCGTGTGCTGGAAATTGGGAGACTCACCATGTGCGAAGGGAGCCATCCCGTCCACAGAATACCTTGGTGTTGCCTGGGGCGGTGCTAAACAATTTGTGAGTATTTCAAACTTCATGCAATAAAGGCTGGAACATTCACCGTTTTCAAAGCCTGGATGATATGGTAATACGGGATAGGACGATTGGGGGGCATAGTCTATGTTGAATGACCTTGGCATCGCCTCGATAAAAGCTGAAGTTAAAAGTCCTTGTGAGCTAGCTCAACCATCACGCATCACACGGTGGCACACTCACCATTTCCAAAAGGGCGCATCGAACTGTTGTCGAAGACTCGGGGTCGGTGTGGTTGGTTGGCGTAGAGAGTTTGGGAGGTAAAGGTCTGGGTTTGAGAGGGGAAAATATCGACGTGCGCCAGGGTATTTATGCACTTGGCTCGGATGATGCCTCGCGAAATCCAACAGTTGCATGGAAATGCGGGTTCGCAGCGGGAACACAGCGTGTTCCAACGGTTTTACTTAGAACGGTACATCTAATTGCAGGGCCGTTGCCACCAATATCGCTCGATGACTCCAACTGACAACGAAACTTGAGGCTTCGCCCCGTCTGACGCGTACAAGGCGAGGGACGCTCCGACTTTTGGGTCATGCTTTCCTTTTTTGGCAGCCCTGGAAACTCTAAATAATCTTAAGTAAGCGGTTAGAGTTTCACGGTCCTGATGCTTGCTCTTTTGTCCTTGCGTAATTGGACTATATTGTATTTCAAAGATGGGAAAGATGACATGGGTTCTCTTTGAATAACCTTTGAATTGAGGTGCCATACTCCTCAACTTCAAGACCTTCGAAATGATACGTGGACTTTGGAGATTACGCTCCCCAAGATCCCGTTATCCGATGTTATACTGATCCTGAACACCATGGCCATGAATGAAGTCTACTTCTACGAAATGAATCAAGTTCTTTCTCAATACATCTCATGATTCCTACTCCTCCCCATGTTTTCTAATGTTCGGGATCGCATTTGGAGGCGGGAAGTTCGAGTACGTAAAATCTCCGTTTTCATCACAACACGTTGCCTCATGCCTCCTTCCTCGCCCTAAACCCAGGACCGCCACCTTGTGTGCAACGTCCTGCATGCACCGCATCTTCATTTTATTTTGATTCATATACTCATTGTGACGTTCCCCGACTTTTCTGTTATCTGGAAACTAAAGTTCCAGGCGCGGGCGGGCGCTTATTTGTGATGTCGGTCATCGATACGCAGTGCCACACGGCCTCTGATTTCCGTTTGCCGAACTCTGAATGCCCCGATGGGGTAGTGGATTTTAGATATCAATCGTAAATATTTGGTACAAAATGCTGTCCTGCAGGTTAAGATGTGGTGCAACGGGATTCGGCGCCCGCCTATAGTCTCCTTCGAACACCGTTAGAACCTCTCGATAAAGGGAAATGCTAGCCAGAACCTTAAATAGATAGTTTACTGTTAGTTTCTGGAGTTTTCAAGAAACTTTCGAGACAAAATATCTGCCTTCAGTGCTAGCGCTCGACCATTGGTCACTTCCTTTTTGTTGGTTATCACTGGACCTTCCACTTCCCTTGCATTATTTGACCCATTGAGACCCCGATAGGAAGGGGATCAGATGCATTCGTTCCGACAAAAATGGTTTCATGGACATGATTTCTACATAATACTCCAGAATCCATGCCGGCGTGGAGTCTGCGAATTCATCCATGAATGTGATTCGAGAGACAATATGGAAGCCAACACGAATACCGAACACTTAGTAAGGAACAGACTCAGTTTCAAGTTCACGCGCCGCCAGGACCGTTGTCCGCCGCCAGCCTGTTTCATATGGATTTCCCTGCGGATTCGACACATGAAACCATCAACCGTCGCCCTTATGTATATATTAAATCGAAATCCACTTACGGTTGGCACCACTTCAGTCTGCGTCACTTCATACTCGCCCTCCGACAGAGTATTGTGGATATCCGGGGTGTAAAGCACCAGACCAATGATGAGAAGATTGAACCTGGGGAGCGTTCTGCCCAGAAGGGAATTGTCCGTGTTAATATGGAGTCCCAGAGAAACTTGCAGCACGAGCTCGAGTGTCAGGAACACGAAGAGTGGGTGACGGAGTGCGGGGATGTGGAGTACGGGTTGTATTGTGCCAAGAAGCCCACCAGGGAACAGCGTTAGGGGTCCCGGGGGCACCCATCGTATGATTGTCGTTGTAAGGGTTTGGGGGACCGGGTGCCGAGGAGAATGGTAGAAGGGAATACTGGTGGTGGGGTAATGCTCCCGTCAGCTCCAGTCAAATAAGGCCCATTTGAGGAACGCAAAGGCAGAACGGTAACGCCTGGGATAACAGGCAGTTCCGCGGGAGTGTCCTGACTCATGATCAGGTGTCGTTCTTCCCTTGAATCGGGTTATAAGGCGACTCGCAATCGCCTTGAATTTTGTGGGCTTATGATTCAAATATCACAGTGCATCACTGTCAAGTATGTCTTGTAGAGACGAGTCTTATTCCATTTGCAGCACTTCAACAATACAGTTTCTTTTTTTTGGTAACACAAACGTCTAAGTACAAGGGGCTTGTTCTGTATCGAGAATGGACTTTATTTCAAGGAGTTGTGAAATCCTGTTGCTAAGGTAGTACAATGCTCCGTACAATGTCCTACTTCTGTTTGATGAGAACTGCCCGACGAAACCACCTTCTTGAACTTCATCCGACTCAAGAGGATGCTCGACTGGATCGGAGCTGCTTAAGTTCGAGAAATAGTGTCTTTTTTCTACTCTCGGGATCCACATGCTTTTGACCATCAAAGTTGGACAATCACCGAGGCCGATACATTCGTCTCATCGGGTGAGAATGCGACGGACTGCACGAATATAAGCCATGGTGTTAAAATTGATGAAAAAGGGAAAATATGGGATGAGATGATATGTATGGTATCTGCTTTATGATTATGCCAGCGTTGCAGCTGTCTCTGCATCCCAGATCCGAACTGTCCTATCAAGCGAGCCAGAGACTATACTCTTGCCGTCAGGCGAGAATGCGACAGAACAGACCGAACCTGCATGTCCTTCAAACGGCCCTCCTACCAGCTTCCCCGTCTTCACATTCCAGATCCGGTACCCGATTGCCTCCAGAGTATGATGCTGGGTGCTAAAGCGCCAATCGATGGAACGAACGCCGCCCAAAATTGCATCACATGGTACTATTCGCCGCAATACGGCATACATTATTATTTACAGATACCCCTTTCCCTCGTACCGTATACTTACTTATTCTATTCAAAAGCACAACCGATAAGCGACTCGGAGTGAGGATACTTACCGGGTACCCTTCGCTCCAATGAAGTAATATCATAATATATTGCGGTTATGATCGATATATACATGTCTGAGTGTGTTATAAAATGTGAACACGGGAAAAAACTCGAAACGATTAATGTCCAGAACACAGTCCCTGATAAATAAATGCCGCACGAATAGATAACCGTGGGAATGATTGACTCGTTGATTGGGCCAGGACTGTGGGAAAATACAGATGGGTACAAAAAGTTGGTTGACGTTCGAGTTGATCCTCTCTCGATCCTCTCCATCGATACAGTCCGATAAAGAAAGGAATTATTGAACGGTGAGTTCATTTACCCCCTGGCTGGTGCATAAAAAGCTCGAAACTTGTCCTTTTCGCCTTTGCTGTAGGCAAGTCAGTCATCGCAGAATCTCAACACAACGGGACGACGTACCCATCCTCGACGGCCCACGCTATTATCATCGGATTGGGCTGGAACTCGTTCTTGGTTTTCTTCGGCGTTCTTTCTCTTGTATTTGTCCTTTTTCTCTTCACTTCGGTTTCCAGTATTGGTTCAGCGTGTCCCGGTCGTTTCTGCGATTGGGATGGAATTGGGAAAGTGAAGTCGTCGGTGTTGAAGACAGGAGGGGCAGAGGACGCCGAGCTGGAAATAGATGGAGGTGCCCAATACTTGAAATTCGGGCTGGCCAGCTTTGGATGGCCCTGGGTGGTGTCGTCGCGATGCGGAGAGGTATTTCTTTGACCGAATGATGAAGGGATCGGGCCTGTCGTTCGCCGAAACTCCGTGTTCGTTCTGCGAGGTGAGCGCGGACGATAAGGCGTGAGCTCAGGGGGGGCCTTTTCTGTCGGTCGCCTTGTCGCAGCGCTTCAAAAGATCGACCAATTAACCTCTTGGTTCGGGAGATATCAAGGTTCGAAATTTTACCTTGGCTGGTGTCGGTTACTGGTTGCTGAGTGTGCTTCTACGCTTTGAGCGGAGCTGGTTATCGAAGATGGCCTGGCTCTTGCTTGGCCAGCCAACTTATCATTTTTGGAATCTGATGTCTCCCTCATTGGAAGGTGGTCGTTGTCGTGCGGTTGGGATATATCTGGTAGTTTCTCAAGTGCGGAACCTGCGTCTTATGAGCACCCGCGTGTTCACCCGCGGATGGCATACTCACGAAGATATTCCGGAATCTGCTCCAAGTCGTTAAGACGGGTATCGACAAGATGGGTTCTGGGTTACTCGCTAATTCGGCCCTATCATATGATGGTTCGTGACCGGGGAATGACGATAGGTTGCCGGAGTTATGAACTTCATTCGTGTTCGCATGCGAGAAGTCTGGCATTGCGTTCGGCGGTGTATTGGATGCCGAAAAAGCAACTGGAGAAGGCGAAATCGAGGTTTCCATCATTGGGACCCATGCGCATGGGGATGGATATGGGGATGTACGAGCTGGGACGTCCCATATTCGTTGTGGTTCGGCAGCGAGCGGGCCCTCGTTCGAGTAAAGCATTGGCGCCGCCTGGGTCCACGCTGAACAAACTCTTAAGCTGTCAATCACCATGTGCTGGAAGTTGGGACACTCACAATCTCCAAAGGAGGCCATCCCGTCAACAGGATACCTTGGTATTGCCTGGGTCGGTGCTAAACAATTTGTGAGTTCAAACTTCATGCAATAAAGACTGAAGCACTCACCGTTTTCAAAGCCTGGACGATATGGTAATGCGGGGTAGGACGATTGGGGGGCATAATCCATGTTGAATGACCTCGGCATCGTCTCGGTCACAGCTATTGAAGTCAACGTCCTTGTGAGCTACTCAACCATGACGCGTTGCAAGCTGGAACACTCACCATCTCCAAAAGGACGCATCGAGGTGTTGTCAAAGACTCGGGGTTGATGTGCAGGTCTGTATGGCTGGTTGGCGTAGAGAGTTTGGGAGGTAAAATGCATCTCGAATGTAGTGTGGTTTGAGAGGGGAAAATACCGACGTGCGCCAGGGTATTTATGCATTTGGCTCGGGTGATGCCTCGCGAAATCCAACAGTTGCATGGAAATGTGGGTTCGCAGCGGGAACACAGCGTGTTCCAACGGTTTTACTTAGAACGGTACATCTAATTGCAGGGCCGTTGCCACCAATATCGCTCGATGACTCGAACTGACAACGAAACTTGAGGCTTCGCCCCGTCTGACGCGTACAAGGCAAGCGACGCTCCGACGTTTGGGTCATGCTTTCCTTTTTTGGCAGTCGTGTCGTGTCGTGGAAACTCTAAATAATCTTACGCGGGTAGAGTTTCACGGTCATGACGCTTGCTCTTTTGTGCTTGCGTAATTGGACTGTATTGTATGTCAAAGATCGGAAAAGACGTTGTGGGTTCCTTTGAATAGCCTTTGAATTGAGGCGCCGTACTCCTCAACTTCAAGACCTTCGAAATGATACGTGGACTTTGGAGATTACGCTCCCCAAGATCCCGTTATCTGACGTTATACTGATCCTGGACATCATGGCCGTGAATGAGGTCGACTTTCACGATACATCTCATGATTTCTGCTACTCCGCATCTTTTCTAATGTTCGGGATCACATTCGGAGGCGGAATGTTCGAGTACGTAAACTCTCCGTTTCCATCCAACACGTTGCCTCCATGCCTCCTTCCTCGCCCTAGACCCAGGACCGCCACCTTGCGTGCAACGTCCTGCATGCACCGCATCTTCATTTTATTTTGATTCATATACTCATTGTGACGTTCCCCGACTTTCCTGTTATCTGGAAACTAAAGTTCCAGGGGCCGGTGGGCGCTTATTTGTGATGTCGGTTATCGATACGCAGTGCCACACGGCCTCTGATTTCCGTTTGCCGAACTCTGAATGCCCTGATGGGGTAGTGGATTTTAGATATCAATCGTAAATATTTGGTACAAAATGCTGTCCTGCAGGTTAAGGTGTGGTTAGTGCAACGGGATTCGGCGCCCGCCTATAGTCTCCTTCGAACACCGTTAGAACCAGGCCTCGCTACGTCATACAACCCGCATTGCATATTTCTTCCTGGAAGTAAGCCGTGAGGCCTTCGACTAGATGACTGGTGTTACAAGCCCCGAGGCTATGCATGTGATATTTAGGTGTACTAGTTCACGGCAGGTCGGGGCGGATTCTTATGCTCCGCAGACAACATTATCGCGAGAAAGTACGTTGGTTTTCAAATGGATGCAAGTATGAATAGCGATTGGGAGTACTGGTGGAGTCTCAAGCTTAGTTGTCAGGAGCGAACCAGCTTCAAGATCGGAAGACGGTAGGCTATTTAGATGGGCCTGTCACTAAGGGGAAATGCCGTGAAGCGCTAGCTAGAGCCTTAGATAGATAAGTTAACTGTCGGTTTCTGGAGTTTTCAAGAAACCTTCGAGAAAAAATATCTGGCATCTGCCTACAATTCCTTTCAATGCTTAGCGCTCAACGTTAGTCACTTCCGTTTTGTTGGTTATCACTGCACCTTCCAGTTCCCTTGCGTTATTAGACCCATTGAGACCCCGACCGCCGATAGGAAGAGGACCAGGTGCATTCGTTCCAACAAAAATGATTTCATGGACATGATTTCTACATAATACTCCAGACTCCATGCCGGCGTGGAGTCTCCGAATGCATCCGTAACTGTGATTCGAGAGACAATATGGAAGGCAACACAAATACCGAATACTTAGTAAGGAAAAGACTCAGTTACAAGTCCATGCGCCGCCAGGACCGTTGTCCGCCGCCAGCCTGTTTCATATGGATTTCCCTGCGCATTCGACACATGAAATCATCAACCGCCGCCCTTATGTATATATTAAATCGAAATCCACTTACGGTTGGTACCGGTACCACTTCAGTCTCCGTCACTTCATACGCGACCTGAAAGGAATGCCTTCGCCCTCCGACAGAGTATTGCGGATATCCGGGGTGTAAAGCACCAGACCAATGATGAGAAGATTGAACCTGGGGAGCGTTCTGCCCAGAGGAGAATTGTCCGTGGTAATATGGAGTTCCAGAGAAACTTGCAGCACGAGATCGAGTGTCAGGAACGCGAAGAGTGGGTGACGGAGTGCGAGGAGGTGGAGTACGGGTTGTATTGTGCCAATAAGGCCACCAGGGAACAGCGTTAAGGGTCCCGGGGGCACCCATCGTATAATTGTCGTTGTAAGGGTTTGGGGGACCGGGTGACGAGACGAGAATGGTAGAAGGTACTGGTGGTGGGGTAATGCTCCTGTTAGCTCCGGTCAAATAAGACCCATATGAGGAACGCAAAGGCAGAGCGGTAACGCCTGGGATAACAGGCAGTTCCGCGGGAGTGTCCTGACTCAGGTGTCGTTCTTCTCTGGATCGCTCCGTATAAGTCCCATTGGGATGGCAGAATGATGCCGGCGGGTACCCATGAATAGACAGCTGAGATCCCTGTTCTCGACGAACGTGCTGTATATTCTGGGGATTCCCCACAGCGCCGCTGGAGGAGCCAAACTGCCCGGGATGGTAGGAGCCAGGTTGGAGGTAATTTGTAGGGTAATTATCAGGATGTCGTGGAGGATATTCCCCTTGGCGTCTTCCTGTGTTGTATTGGTGGTGTGTCATAGCACTTGATATACGAGAAGTAGAAAGTGGGAATGTGCAACAGTGTTCGGGTAGAGAATAATAGTGTGGCTTTACTGCACTTTATAGCTTTCGATATTATAACAGTCGTCAAGGTGAAAACGTCGCTGAGGTTTAAAAATTGTGACCATTCCTTGATAGTAAACAAGGAAGTGATGATTCAGCAACAAGGGTATCCCGGATCGGGGTATAAGGTCACTCGGAGTCGCCTTTGAATTTTGTGGGCTTATTCCTCGAATATCACAGTGCATCACTATCACAGTTTATCTTGTAGAGACGAGTCTTATTCCATTCGCAGCAATACTTCGCAACAGTACATACACTGGTCTTTTTCCTTGGTAACGCAAGCGCCCAACTACAAGGGGCTTGTTCTCGAGAATGGACTTTATTTCAAGGGATTGGGAAATTCTGTTGCTAAGCTTGTGTGCTAGTGTGAGTACAATTTCCTACCTCTTGCTGATGAAATGCCCGTCGAAAGCACCTTCTGGAATTTCGTCGGACTCGGAAGAATCCAGTTTAGAATGATGAACATCGCAAACTGCCTTCGCCGTGGCCCCTTGGATAAGGTCGCGTACGAGTGAACCCTACTCCCGTTCAGAGCCATCAGGCTCAGTTGCGAATTCGTCGAGGCACTGAACGCCCCAAAAAATTAACGCATGACCGTAGAAAGACACAAGAGCCTTCAAGAGGTTGCCGGGGCGATGCCAAGTAGATTTAAATGTCTCGTGATCGTGGGATACTGACGATCCTTTTAAATTTTCAACATTCCCACACCCTCCTTTTTTCTTCGATTCTTCCACAATCAATAACCGCTGATGACGATAAAACTCTGGTGCAGTGCGATGAGCCAGCCGCGTCTTCCTCTTGGGAGATTTGCAGGCGGCGTTGACCTCGCCCGTTCGGCACCGCATACCTTGTTATAACAAAGGGACGGGCTCGATACGTATCTGATGGCGGCTTTTCTCCATTTCCTTCTCTCTCGGGCTGTCTGTCATGTGCTAGTCTCTGGCTCCGTGTACTTAGGTGCGCTAGTTGTCTCTCTTTCTACGCTGTACTTCACTGACGGATATATTTAGTGTATCTTCTCGTACCACTTGATGTCTTCCTAGAATACACATATGTCGTCACCATATCGCTCCATCATGCCATACTCCGAACAGAACCCTCCATTGATCATCCTTCACTCCTTATATTCAGTGTACGTACGAGTAAATTCTTCTCTTCTCAGGAAGAACTCCGCGTCATCTCAAATGACGCATTGACATGTTTCTGGAGGATCCCGGACGAGTTGTCGGAGGATATCCGACGACTCTCCAACTAAACAGCTTGAAATGAGATATTGAATATTGAGGTGCTCGTGGGTCCAAATGCTGCATTCTTGTCTGCATTATTTCGCCAAGTCCACGTGTGGTGGATTATAATTAGAACCGTGCCTAAACATTTCGTCGTCATCCCCTTTTACTTCCGTGAATTCCCACCCGTTTTCGCACCCGTTTTCAACCCCAGGCATATCCTCCCCGCCGCCTCTACGTAAATTTATACCACTCTCTCTAATAACCCCATTGTATTTTGATTCGATGCGACATAATTTTAATGCTTCTACTTACCAAGGTCAAAAGTGACCACATGGACGGCGCCTCGGCGTTACGTGTTTTCACGTGATGAGCTGCCGTCTCGTTTTTTTTTGAACGGACGACATCTCAACCAATTCGAGTGGACGACGGCACAAACGGGCGGTATTGTTTTTCTTCCTGAAGATCCTGGATATTCTTTTCGTACCCTCCAGGCCCTTTCACTCTTTTCTCGCCCCTTCCTTAACTCTTACGACACCTGACCTGACAGCAGGACGACAACGACACTCAGGACCCTGCAGCCAGCTAGGACGACAGGACGCCGCCTCTTTTCCGTTAATATTTACCACCCGCGACCCACCAGCGCAATGCGTGCACTATCTAAACTCTTCTCAACATGCACGGCGACGGCATACATCGTCCTCGCTTTCCTATCGCTGCAGGTATCAGGTATGTTCAAGCACAACATTCGTTCCTGAAACTATCTTATTTTTTTCTTGCCAGCTAACTACTTCATTATCACCTCCCCGGCCGCACAATCACAATGGCAGAACAACGCCGCCAACCTCGTATCGTGGGAGAAGGGAGTGCTGGACGACATCTACGGGTTTGATGTCGAGATGGCGCGAATGAGCAAGGATGGTCTGACACTGGTCGCTCGGAACGTCCCCGCCACCCAGAAGAGACTCAATATCTTCTTGCAGGACGTCCCCGCGGGGGATGACTACTTTCTGATCTTCATCAATTCGACACATGGGGTCATGCATGCTACGTCCTCGAAATTCACCATCCTGGCATCCAGTGCGAGCCCATCGTCGACACCGCCAAGTCCTGCAGAAGGTATCCCCACGGTGACGGTCAGTGGTAGCCCCAATCCGACGCAGCTGTTCGCGACGACGTTCCCGGCGATTGCAAGTGGGGCTCTGCGGTCGGTGCTAGAGAGTGCACAGGTTAATGCGTTGATCGTCACTTTGTTCGGAATCGGGTTTGGCGCGGTATGGACGATTGGGCTATAACATTGAGCGAGGGCCCCGAGTGCATGGCGATAGGTTGGTGTTTGTGGTGGCCAACGTGGACTAGTAAAAACCTGATTTCTTCTAACTTATTATATCGACCTTACTCAATAACCTGCGGTCGCCTCTCACGGACTTTCCAGTACTTACATTAATATAACATCGTCACCTTATGTAGTTCAACATTTCTTGCCAGTGATATAGATTTTTGGGGTTGTTTGTCGGGTATTATATTTGTCTGCTTCCTCTTTCCTCGGACCTTTGCGACAAAGGCACACTCAGGTCATCCATTCTATTTTTAGATTTCGATCGCGTTGCCTTGCGTGGATTCCTCTGAGGCTCTGGGAGACTGTATTTTTATATCTCATCCAGCATTCGGAGACTGACACATCCCAAGTACGAGGCACATGATGCATGAACGACGACTCACGGCCTTCTCTTGCCGCAGAACCTGGAAGAGAAATGACCATTCATGATGCTGATAGATGGGCATCCGGCCCCCCTATCGGTAACATGTCACTTTCTTCCAAGACTCTCACTGATGGTGTGACTGGGAATCGAGTTCATGGCTCCTACCCCGCCGACTATACAGGTAAGGCACATCCCGAATCCTGATATCAACGTGACAACGTCATCACTGAAAAGACACGAAGCCATGCATCAGGGTCACAACATTCCATGGGATCTGATCTCATCCAACTTCAAGTTCGTGCGCGACGACAAACGATTCACGCCCCCATTCACAGGCCTCGTAAGCCTCGATAAACCGAATACCACCAATGAGCTCAAGCATCTCATGAAAAAGATCGCCGGAACTATTCCCACCTTCTCCGAGACCGAAAGGAAGAAATATCAACGAAGCTTTACGCCTCTGCTTACTGTAACCCTTTTCTCGGATGAGCTGCGGGACCGCTACCCGGAATATCTCAACAAACGGAACCAAAAAGTGGAACATTGGATTGAACGCGCATATAAATCGGACGCGGAATCGAGGTACGATACCCGGGACGCGGAGCTGGCAGACGTCGTAAAAGTCCTCTTGTACGAAAACGAGATGACAAGCCTCCTGATGCTCGCTCAACATCCTCGCGTTCCGATCCACACCCTCACCCATCTCAGTTGGGGCCACCACTTTGGTTTCTCGAGAGTCATGGAATCGGCCTTACAGTCCTACATGTTCTTCAACGCTGTCGCAGCCATGGATATGCTGGAGAATGGTGCATATATGGAGTTGCCCGAGTACGGTTCTATTGTCCGGGACACAATGTTCTCCATGGATTATCCTGCCCAGCAGATCCCACATCGGCTGTTCTTCCAACAATGCGGGATGAAGTTGGAGAGCATAACGTACGAAAATGTGGGAATAGATGTAGCCGTGCATGGAGATTATGGACGTCTTCGCGAACACCTGAAGTTACTCTTCGCCCTCATGTACCGGTACGACCTCCTCCTTAGGGAATCCGATTTGGATCCGGATTGGGAGAATCAGTTGGTGTACTCATTCCCTTTGAGAGCGGCGGTTAGGGTCGAATGAAATAAGATTGAATAGAATTGTGGACTTTCCGAGTTGAGGGATTTCACTTTACTACAAGATTGACATGCGCTGGAGTCGCAGCGGGTACTAGTAGCGTTCTTGCATGCGAGGAAAACGGGTAAAAATGCCTGTGTTATATACTGCTCCTCCACAAGGTTAACATTTAACACTCACTCCGTTGAAAGCCGTTTTTCCCGAGCACCAAAAGTACTACCGGGTGGCGAAGATCTACTCATCAATAGTCGCATGAACATCCGGCTCGATTTGGATGAATAATGGGAGAGGACAGGCACGAGCGAATGCAAGTCTGGGCTGGCCCCTAAACAAGACCAAGTCGACTTTGCAGATAAGGATCCTATCTGCACAAAAGTAAGCGCCCGTCGAGTGTGACCATCACTGCATTAACCGTATAATTAGTATTGTTAATCAAATATATGCCCAGGGAATGAGCTTCGTCGGCTCCGAGACTCAAACTATTTTCGAAAAAATGGGAACTCCGGATATTTCGTTTGAGTACGTATATGTAAGAAAATAATGTATTTATTGGAAGCAAGCAGGCCGCTGGCTAAGTTTGTAGTCACTTTTTGAGCGTCATATCACCGAGCAAATGCCTACAAATCTCTAGAGTCGTACCGGAAATTCTGCGCATCATCATGGGACAGCCTTGTCGTTCGTCTCCATTTTTTTGATGCTCAATCCACATGCGGTGCTTAGAGCATAACTCATTCGCATCCTTAAAGCCCTGTTCATCCGTCAGTACCCCAGTGATATAGAGGCAAATCCGAGTTTCAGACACACCAGTGACTCAATGTTGGAAAGAAATCCTGGGACAAAAACGGAGGAGAACTGCTTGTCTGCACCACCTCTCCGCTTGATAATGGATTCAAGGGATAAGTCATAGATGGCACTTCGCAAGTCGGGGGTTGGATTTGCTTTCGACAGGTAGTAATTGAGGCTATTGAAAGAATCCCGGAAAGCAGTAACGGCGCATCCTGTCAGAAACGTATGATTCGCGTGATATTTTGAAAAACGATATAACATATAGACTCACCAGATTTTGTGAGATTACGAAGGCATTGGATTGCGAACGATGTATGAGATTCCGTGGAGTTGATGAAGAATTCTTTCGACCGCAGTGCGTCGAAGATGAACTCCGTGAATGAAGCATGTTGCACGGAGATGCAGTCATAATAATATCCATGCGATCCAGACGGGGAGATTTTGATAACCACACCCTCCAACTCGCTAAGAGTGAGGTATACCTCCCCGTCTGGTAGGTCGAAGAAATTTTCGATACACGACACATAGTTCTGATAATGGAAAGGGGAGAGAATGACGTAGCTGAGGATTTTCAGCGTCGCCTCAATATCTTCCACAGAGGAGAGAATCTGCGCGTATAGAGCGTCGAGTTCGACGAATGGCAGTTGACGCCGTGGAGGGTGGAGTCCCAACGCTATTTCCAAGCGATCGGTCGGTCGATGTCGGATGGATGAGATAAAATTCACCAGCGTCGAGACGTAAATGAACTGCCCTGATGACCGTTCCACCAGATTATCTATAGTTTGCGGTGTTGGCCAAGAGGCGGGGATATAAGCTTTCATAGGATGGGTGGCTTTGATGCGATTAAATTTGTCCTCCAGAAGGATACGGATATCTCGCTGCGGAAGGTAGGTATTGTCCAATGGCAGACGAGTGGTGAGATTCGTGTGATTTAATGAATTAAATGCAAACGAGATCGATTGCTCTGGTCGGCTCGCGATGAGGATCTTGAGCCGGATTTTGTGATTTTGCAAGGCCCGGGAGATTACCGCGATGATGTTAGACTGTGCATCAGAATCACGACATTCGTCAAGACCATCAATGATGATCAACTGCGGTGAAGCTTTATCGATATCCTGCAAACCCCCCGAGGCGGACATTGTTTGAAGTGGTTTTATAATGAGGGCCAATAATTGGGTTTCGAAAGATTTGGTGAAGATTAATGGATCTTGTGAGATATAACTCTCAATTAGGTCCTCAAACCCAACAATATGTGTCCTAATTTGATACGCAAGTGTTGCCACAAGAGATCCGGGGTGGTTTCGTGTGGCGTCGGAGCGGGAAAAAAAGAAAGCGGCGAGGAGGAGACCAGCAGCCAGACACCGCTCCGCAATCGTCTGCGCAATCGCAGACTTTCCCGTACCTACTGGACCAAACATCCAAATTATCTGGGCCTCCTCCCCATTCTCATGCCCCTCGGCCCAAATCATGATCCTGTCGAGAACCGCAACGCGCGTATTTGGGTGACACCTTGGCGGATCGAATCGTTCACCAGAATTATGAAGAGCACTGTAGGCGGTAGCATTGTAAAGAAGATCGAATGCTATTCCCGATGTCAAATCAGTTGGTAATGTAGGGATTTATGTAATTCGAGGACCCACCTGCCATCTTATCGCTCACACCCGACTGAATGAATGTGCCTCCAGTAACAAGAACATTTCCGGAGAACATTGAACCTGATTCCAAGATAATGTCAGTATTACAATCAACTGCTGAGGAGTTTCGGGAAGAGGCGTAAGTAGTCACTGAACTTGAACGTTGAACGTTGAAACTTGAACGCGTTGAACCTCGAGGCCATCAACGCCCTTGGCGCCCGCCAGCCGGGAACAGTTTCAAACTCAGCCGTGTTTATTTTGAATCCAGTGGCACTGCGGTCAGTACTCCCATGATGACCGTTCCAACAGATCCCAGATTATTGATGATCTGTCGGGGCCAAGAGGCGGGCCGTCGTCGAATCCTTTCACTGATGTGAAATGAATAGAATGTCTCTATCCAAATGTAAGAGAACCGTGCGCATGCTTGTGGGAAGCTGCCCAAAGGCGTTTCAGAATAGCACAAGGTATGAGAAGTCATCAGTAATCTCTGCTTGTCGCAGTGATAATGGACATTCGAATGCCGCGCCTAATTGTCGAAAGTGCGAAACGTTATCAAACTCCAGTTCGAATCCTAATAACATGTTCGAAAGCATACAGATCAATGTAAATACCAATGTAAATACTTATAATTTTCACGGGAAGTACAGCACTGTTTGGACTGAAGCTTCAAGCGGAAGCTCCTCCAGAATGGTTCATTCGAGGGCAAGTTACACGATCACGTTGAACATCAAGGGTCAAGAAATTGCCAGGCGCTTCCGCGCTGAGAGGTTTCGCAGCTTCGCACCCCACGATTAAGTGTAAGAAAAACGGGTTCGGAAACGAAGATTGATAAAGATGGGGCGAAATGCGCACTTCGAAGAGATGTAATGAGGTAACATAGAAGGGCTACGAGGCGGCTGTGAACATATACTAATGATTTATCAGTGAAGTGAATGAAGCAAAAAAAGGAAGGAAAATCAGCGTGCCTAGGCCAACGTAAGCACAGTCTGAAGAGAATATGAAGGGAGCCGCCATCAGATATGTATCGAGCCCATCCCTTTGTTATAACAAGGTATGCGGTGCCGAACGGGCGAGGTCAACGCCGCCTGCAACCCTCCCAAGAGGAGGATGCGGCTGGCTCATCGCACTGCACCAGAATTTATCGTCATGGGCGGTTATTGATTGTGGAAGAATCGAAGAAAAAGGAGGTTTTGAAGGAGGTCGTGGGAATGCGGAAATTTTATAGGACCTCGAAATTTCCACGATCACGGGGATCGCCTGGATAACCATGCCAAGACCCAACGCAAATTATAGCAACGCAGTTCCCCTTCTCGGTGTCAGAGATCCCACGTTGACGTCCTATCAACGGACCTTCACTAGCACTTTGTGCGGCCGCCAACAATGGGTAATGAGATGGACAGGTCATCCTTGGATTCACTCGGATTCAACTTGGACGATAAAACCAGACAGTGTCTACTCCGACCATTGCCTCTCTCTTCATACTTATCCTCTAGCCCCCCTCTGTCTGAGAAGGATACATTTAATTGGCGTTAATTGGGCCTTGGTTAGATAAACTCCTCCATATTTCAATTTTTGTGTATTATCAACGCCATGGCTTACAATTATAGGCTTGTCAACAGGAAGATCTTCGGTACAATATCTACTTAGTCGATCAAGCTCGGACGTATCAGGTTGGGCGATTGTCGGTTGTTCTCAATCTATCACCTCCCATGCCAGTGATAATGCATCAACCTCATGTGGTAAGGGTTTACAAGCGCATTTCTCAACGAAAGCCTCACGATGCTATGCACGGATTGAGTCCGCGATCCTTACTCCTTAGATAATGATACTGCCATGAGGATTCTCTGGCTTAAAAAGATCTTATCATGGACTGGTTCTCTTCGACTCAACCCCCATTCCTCCCCTTGCATCTCTGGTCATCATTTTAGGTAGTCGGTCTGGAAGCACGCCAAAAATGAAAGTTACCCTTGGAAACACTATCGGCGCAGCTCTTCTCGGCGCAGTTGCAGCCTCCGTGTAATATCTCTCCATCTCTTTTCCGGTCTCTTATCTGATCCTTTGACCCGCTTCCATATCTAGCCTTTTTGGCATCACCGTAGTGCAAGTTTACACTTATTACCACAACTTTCCGAAGGACTGGAAGTTCCAGAAATATGCAGTATGCCTCATAACACCTCCTTGTATGTTCCACTCTCATCCTAACCTCGCCTTTTCAGGTTGCCCTTCTCCTGTACCTATCCAGATTTTATTATATTTCCATTTCTGACCCTCCATAGATTATTAGAGATCTCGCATGCCCTTTTCACCATCCTCGCGATTTACCATTACCTCGTCGACGCGTTCGGAGATATCGGCGCTCTCCAATACCTTTCATGGTAAGATTCCAAATGGGTCGAACGGAGTTGATTTCATCATTTCGACATTAGGAGCTTCAAGGTACCGATAATCGTTCATTTTCCTTGTGCCGGCGCTAATAGGCAATCCAAACTAGTTGCAAGTAGCCCTCAACGTGAGTGTCCCTATGTCTTCCCTTGAAACTTCGGCATCCCTTAACTCTTACGCAGGTCGTGATTGTACTCGTGGTACAAGGGTGATGAGCGCTATATATCTCCTTCAAGGATCTCTAGAGTCACTGATAAAGATCACAGCCTCTATGCATGGAGGGTCTATCGCCGTAGGTTCCCTAAATCTCCTCGTTCTAGAAGGACCTAAATACGGCATCCAGTTGGGATAAACTTCTCGCTTCTATGGCCCTGGCTGATCGTAAGTCTTTCGGATGGTCTAAAGCTTTGACCGTAGATTTACCTACCATCATAGATTATTCTGGTTGCAGCAGGATGGGGTGAGGATTCTTTACCTTGGACGCAATAAACTGCCACTGACGAGTAATCATTGCAGGAATAGGGATAGGTACGAATCCGTGAACTAAACAGAATTCAAAATTTGAATCGTGCGTTTCAATATTTAGTTTTAACTGTTAGGACGTATGTTCCATATCCCTAGACTGACTTCGCATTACTCATGCAAGTGCCCCATAAAGATATGGAACAAACACCTTCGCCTCGATACATGAACTAGAGGTTCGTCACTCGGAACTTACCTCTGAATTCCTGATAATCTCACTACAGGGGATTCTCAATGGTTCATTCATCTCGGCGACCATTATAGACTTCGCGATTGCCACCGCTATTTGTTACTACCTGCAAACTAACCGAACCTCCTTTCGTGGGTACGCGAACATCAAAACCCTCTTAAGCATCTGGATAACCGTGGAGCCTTTTCAGGACAAACAACAAGCTCGTCAGGATTATGCGATACGTCCTGATTTGCGGTTTCTTGACGAGGTTTGTCCCCTGTTGATTTATTCACAAATATTGCTCTCTAACCGTGAATTAGTGCCTGTTCGCTCTCCGTTTTGATCACCGTACGTATCCTCTTATGGACGATGGACCCACCAATTTACCTGTGAAATCACAGTACGCAACGATGCCTACCAATCTCATCTTCGTAGGGATTGACTTCCTGCTTCCTCATCGTAAGTAACTACTTGGTCGACATTTCTATGCAATTCGATGCGCCTTATTGATTTACTTCAAGTTTACATCAATAGCTACCTCGCAATGTAAGCCAGTTGTCTTCCTCGTCTAGTGCGATTTACAACATCCTCCCGTAGGTTGAATGCACGAAATAGTTTCAACGATGACGAAACCTCGTTGGATGTGAGCAAGAGTCTCAAGTTCCGGACGAGGGTGACGCGACAATCTGAGACGACCAACCTTGACGGCAATATTCACCAGGTGACACTCGATTTTTCCCTTGATGAGAGTACCTTTTTGATAATCCGACAACAGAATTCTATTTCTCTCTCACCTTCTCAATTTCGGGACGGACCTCAAGAGTCTAAAATGTATGTATGACGCTTCACATATAAAAACAAGTGCGGTCGGGTTATATTTGATAGAACTGGGCGGAGCTTTGTATTTACCTCATGTTTGATATGTATTCCAACGCTACAACGAAGAATGAGTTCCTGTTATATCATACCCGTATTGAGTATGGACATGCATGGACATAATAATTGTGGAAGTCTCAGCGGAAATGATCCAACAAGGACCCATTTCTCAGCGGAATATTTATATCCCTCAGGAATCTCATCAACTGAATATATTCAGGATTCACACAATCGAAATAAATACATAGATATGACTACAGATACACAAGTGAACTAAGATCCTGGGCTGGAATACACGACTGTCAGAAAGGGACAGCCTTTATTAATCCGGTAAATTACTCACACTGGAGCAACGGTAGGCGCTGGACCGGCAACAGTGGCAAGACTTGGGAAGGCAGATTGTACGCACTATCATCTCCAATATTTAGGTTTTACAAATTGGCAGAAGGAAAGGAAGAGTGACCCACAGCTTGTTGCACATCTGCCTGGGAGAAGCTTGCGGGGTACTTGATGGGCCCAGCGAAGGGCTTGGGGACAGGGATAACCTGAATTTAATCAGTATTGAGCGCTATGAGCATTTAAATATGATGTTGCTCGAGAACGAACATCAGAACAATCCGTGAGGGTCCCTTGTCCAAGGAGTTGCATTTTATGCATCGCACGCTTAAACTGCCTCGTCATTCTAGTCTGGTTGTCTAACGATCTTCTTAGTGAGTAATCAAAAATAATAATTTTGGGAGAGTAACCCACTGATCATATTCTGCCACAAACAAGCCGTCCTCGAGTCTAGGTTCCGGTAATACACTATGAGACCAAAAACCAAGTGCACCTGGTTGAAGGACAGACCTTGCGAGATGACAAAATCGCTTTGAAGCCTCATTTCCCCGGCCAACGGAGACAAGACTTCACCGGGCTGGCTGCCATTCCTAGAAGTAGCCACGTTAAATCGATGATTGCATGCGAAGACCAAGTAAGTTACCCAGGGAAGAGTTTGCCCTTCAAGAGAACTTCGAGGAAGACTTGACTATCACTGATGTTGCAGGAGGTTAACAAATCATGTCACCGGCACTGATACAACGGCATGCTCACAATGTCCCGACAGTGCTGTAAATGGGTCATTATAATGGGTTCAATAAGAAATATAGCCTCCACACCTATCGAACGGGGTCCCTGGGATCGTCTAGAAAGGCAGAGCTATGTTTGTTACATGAGAATGACGGAAACGGGGAAAGAATTACCGGATCAACTTCATCCTAGATAACGGAAACTTTAGAGAGTTTCCTAATCATAATAATATACTTACGGCAGCCGCAATTGTATGGGAAGAAAGGAGGGCAACTGCTTCATGAGGGGCAAATCCGGCATCGGCGAAACGGGAGAGGATAGCGGTGACGCTATCTATTGGGAGCCATTACGATGCTGGATCAATTTCGACATTGAATACTCACCAGTGGGCTCCGGCACAGTAAGATCGGGAGCAGCGGCCTTCGGTGGTGGGCGACCGAAGAAAAATCTCAATCTGGGCGCACCAGGGCAGTTGCCTGTCCCGACTGCAGCCGCCAAATGCACGCTAAGCACAGTATATTCCATCACTATGAGGGAGATCTAAGAGAAAAAGAATGCTGACAAGTCGCCGGCACTTAAACCGGTCTCGAGGAAGACAGGGAATTGTCGATCGGTAATGTCGTCAATTCTTGATATTTTCAGAGTGAGCGACCAGCGTCTTCCAAAGAAAATTGATATACCCTGCATTAGCATCTATAAAGATCGATCAAAATTTATAGTAACCTTGGGAGAAGTATCCTACTTACGGAAAGCATTTTCGGTCTTGTTGAAGGCCAGAATGGAACCATCAGCCCCTCCTCCCCTTGGTGATGGCAGTGAGTATAGCAACAACGATGAGCATTAAGCCAGGTTACTAACTTTCCACCTAAAAAATAGCAATAGATCAGTCAAGAGAAACGGTATCGCTATGAAAGGGCGTGCCATTAATGGAGAATCCGATGGCATCGTGGAAAGCTAGGCGAAGAGCGGAGTGAGCCTGTTGAGGTTTGAGAATGGACTACAGGCGCTGCAGATTCATTTTGCTGACCTCTTCTCCGCACTCGCCACCATCAAAAAGATCTTTTTGGATCCGATCGACGATCGGGAAAAGGGCTGCAGCCAGACATAAGAATACGGTCAAGGAATATGGGCGATATCTGACCGCAGCAAGCTTTGTTCGCGGTTACCTGTCCAGAAGGACATGTAATACGTTTGATCAGACTACCTTTCGCAACCTGAACAGTGGCAAACGCAAACGCGATGACAGCTGAGAGACGAGCAAAAGCCATTGGAACTATAACTGAGGTCCAGTTGAACGAGGATTGACAGAATTCTTCGCCCTTTTTATACGTGTTGGGTCGCAAAAACAGTTTGCGGCCGTCCAGCGACTATCGTCCAAAGTCTCCACATACAGTGAGAATTACCAGAGAATGGCGAACCGGCCACTCCCACAAATCCCAAGGCAGAGGTGGGTTGTGTCCATGGGATGCGATTTGAAAACAACCGGGAACGCTCGATCATCGCCTCGGGAATTAAAGGGCGGGGGTTATTTCAAAAAGCGTCCATGGGTTTGTAGCATAGCGTGGGCTAATGGTAAAAGAAGGTTCCCATGGACGCAAACCACAAGAGTGGGCGGCCAGCTCACTTTGACGTATGGACAAGATGAATTCCGTGTTTTGTCGTTTCGGGACCGATGGCTAGCGTCAGGGCAAAAAAAAAGGAAGCAAACCGTTTCACAGAAGCAAAATGCATATAACTGTAAGGGCAACTTGACCGCCGAGATGTGGATTCCTTCAAATCCTTAACCAGTAAATCCTTGGTTCTGCGGAATAAAGTAAGCCGTAGCATCCATCCTTGTAAACTCACGGATAGATAAGTGCCGCAGCCTGTTCCACGATCAAAATAAATGCTCTCCAATGGTCTGGTAACTGACAACGACGGAATGAAAGTTATGAAACCCAAGAACAGCATTGGTGGAAGATTCGGAGGTTGTTTTGACGCAAATTTGATGTGACGATTTCTTCAATTGATGGCCCCGAGTTTTACCCGGCATCTAATCTTATCATAACATGGCTTCAACATGCCAATGGTTACAAACTTACAATATGGGATCTCGAGTATTATCTATTCTTGTGGAAGATAATCGATAAATGATGGGACAGGCTCGGGGTACCGAACTGCCGGATCCATGTGGCTTCAAATTAGTAGACCTAAGGGAACTTACATCGGGAAGCAGCATCCATGTATATTTCTGAGCACATTGTGACTGCTCTATCAAGGGCAATGATTACTATTCCAGGGTACAGACACCAGCCAACAACAAAACACAGAGGAAGCTCCTAAGTTTGACAGCCGCACGCATACAATATGTACACATGTTCCATGTGGGTATCCGAGCCTCAGGCTCACGCCGGTCACTAGCCCCTCGCCGCCTTCTATAGAGCGGAACTGATATATCTCTGTGCCAGCTACGCGGTGGGAAATGGGGTCACTTTCCGAGCTGGACCCGCTTTTTCTATGATTGTTCAGTTCATTGTTCAAATAAGGATCATCCAGTAGATCCAATGGAATTTTGATGAAACGACCGCAGCGCAGATATAATCGTCTCCCTCAATTTTGGAACGCTATTTTCGGCACAAGTGCTATCTGCACGGTGACAGGATATCTACCGAGGACACGAACTCTTCCTTAAGACTTTGCGTGAAACTGAACCGGCAATATATCACACCTTAATGTCTGACTTATACAAGGCCGTTGCGTAAGTTTCTTGATTATTGGATTCATTTCCCTTGGCTCATTGTTCCTCCTAAGTGCGAAAGCGACTCGGTCAGCTACTCACATTGCTAACACTGCTATGGCATGGCTCAATCTTCCGGCAAAAGCAACTCAGGCATTGTCACAGGGGGCGGCTTAGTTAGAGCACCGCTATATTGTTTTTCCACCTCTATACCCATGACTAGCACTCTTTTTCATCTCTAGGCTCTCTCGTTACACCTCCGGAAACTTTAATTACCTTCTTTATATGCTACCTTAAATACCTTCCGTTTTAATGACAACCCGTTAATGTGTACACTGTGGAATTTCAGATTTGGTGTGAATGGTGGTTCACGAAGGTAACCAAATTTGCGAACCATTGACTCAACATTGACTGCCAAACCACGTCTGAGTACGCAAAATGGTCACTATTGGTGCACCATTATCCGAGGCATATTTGTACCAATGTTTCATTCTGTTCATTGAGTACAATTTGCTCTATTAGCTCCATCATGTAAAATTATGTGCCATGAATGCACCATATTGCAATGTTCAGATTCATTTATGATCCATGGTGCATAATGGTCTATTTCAGGTTTTCCAGATGCATGCGATGTGTAAATCCACTTGACCACCATGTTTAAACACAGAAAGCGCCAAATGGAAGTGGCATACATAGCACTACGTGGATTGGTACCAGCCAATCTATTCATAAGCATCAGCACGGAAGTCGCTTTTGCTTCGTTTATATCCTTGGCTCCAGTCGTCGAGGGAAGCGTGGTTCTACGTGGCTCAGTACAACATGCAACACGAGAAGAATTAATCAAACACACCGTCGTCGCAACAATACAGACCATCGGGATAGGCAGCTCGAGTTCGTCCTTTTCTGGACCAGTAGAGATACTGGAGGAGAAGCGAGCCTCGTGCTTTTGAGCCAACGTTCCGTGGCTTCCAGTAAAAAAGAATTCTTTGATCGACGAAATAATGCACGGATGAAAGAATGGCCGTTTAGTGTTGACAACCCCATTCTAAAAGAGGAACCTTTACAGTTAGACCCGCGACGAGCAGAATTCATGGAGAGCATACAGAATTTATGGGGTAAATGTAATCTTGGTTTTCATCAGTCAGGGATTTGACGCGTTTGCTGGCTTCCTCGCCGGCAAGAAGCTGATAGAAACCCTCGACTTTACCATCAGTGACTTTCTTGCATCGGGTACGCAAATTGGAGATACGAGCATTGATCTAGATAGAATAATTTTGAATCAGCAGGAAGACATATGATTTGATAGAAATGCTTACCACACGAGCGCACAATTTGACTAGCTCATCATCACGTTGAATGCGCTTGACGATCGCGTAATACTTCAGGCGTTTGGCGCATTTGACGAACACATCCCTGTGGTAAGTCTCAAACTGAACCTTCTCGGCAACGGGGTATGCAGAATCAAACAGAATACTGCCACTAATGTGGTTAACGGCAGCACGTATCATCTTTCGCATGGGTAAAGGTTGTTCCCTAATGCTCAGGTTACGAGCCTTTGGGAGAACAGGTGTATAATGGGCTTCTTCGGGCCACCCATGGTTGACATCTCGATGCTTGTGGTGGCGATCATCATCAGAGGACTCTATTTCGAGACTTGAACCTTGAGACGAAGAAGAACGATGCTGGTGTTGGAGTGTGTGAGACTCAAGAGCCACGTTACATGTTGCGAATAACTTACCTTTGCGGCGGCGGTATCATGGCGTTTTGATTTCCATCGCAGAACCTTCAAAAGGGAATGATAGGCTTGGTAAGTACGTGAAACAAATATGATGTTTGAACTGGTCTTACTTCGGATAGACGTGCCACGTCACGTTTCGATTTGGTCTACGGAAGTTCAGGTGCAGGCCGTGAAGAAGAGATGTTGGGTGCGAACCTTCTTGGAATCTTTCCTACGCTTCGGTTTGGCAGAAGCTCAGCCCTCATCTGACTCATCTCCCTCAATATCATCCATGCCATCCATGCCTTCATCTTCATCTTGATCGTCATCTGGAGCGCCATCAAATTCCGAGGCTGTTGTTCCTGCCTCACGACATTGCGCATCCGGGATGTTGGCATTTTGATAATCCTCGTCGGAGATATGCTCATGATCGAAGAGACGAGCAGGGTCTTCAATGGAGTGGTTTTTCCACTGTGGGCGCTGGATTAACAAATGTTTAGGACGTATATACATATGAAGAGAAATACAAAGTGACTTCACCTCAGATGATATCTTTTTCTGCAATGCGGCACTGTTGAGACCAGTCAAGTCATCATTGCCTTCACTGAGGTCGTCTTCAATGCTGTTGGCATCAGGATTTTCATCGCCTTCCGAGCCGTAAATTTCTGACCCATTTTCGAGGTCATTGGAGGTAGTTGGACGCCGGCGACGGTGCTGGGAGGACTCATCAATATCCATCATGTCCTCAGGTTCTTCGTCATTGTCGACATCCGAGTCACAGCTAATTCTAGCTGGCATTCGACGAGATGCTAACAACGAGCAATATATTAATAAATAAAATGGTTTTTTTAGATCGACTGACCTTGTCGAGTCACTGTGGTAGATTTGGTAGGCTTCGGCGGAGCTGAAGCTGTGGAGATTTAAGAAATGCGCTCACGAAAATTGGCACAAGAAAGGATTAAACCTTTGTTAACCTCTAATACGTCTTCATCTCCGTCATTCTCGTCGTCATCCGAGTCAAGGCTAACTCTGACCGGTTTTCGACGAGGTGCTGACTGAGCTTGACCTCGCCGACTTGCTGTTGTAGGTTTGATAGGGATTGATGGAGCTGAGGCTGCAGGAAATTAAGAAATAGGCTCACAGAATTGGGATAAATGAAACATACGGATTGAACCTTTTTTAACCTTCTTCGATGGTTGATCGATGGGCTCAGCAGTGGAAGCAGTGCATTTACGGTTCCCAGTAGGAGCTGCGCCTACCCAAGCTGTCATAAACATAAGTATAAGGATGAAGTCGGAGGTCGAATGATCACTTACGGGCAGCTGTATAGGCGTCTGTCTTGGATTTTCTTGCTGCTAGTGGGGCCACGTCAGAATATGAATATTATTAAGTGAAGAACATACGCCGCCCGCTGGCTGGTCCTGTCGCTTGTTGGGTACTACCACGTGTGGCTGGGGTGGCAGAGATATTTTTTCGTGACGCTCTGGGTGGAACGATATTTTGAGAAGCACTCGGGGCCATGATGTGGCGAGGCTGGAGGACAACGGAGGGAGTGGACAGAAAAGGTTAAGAGTTGAGATATCTGAGAAATTGGGAAAGAAAAAGAGTGTGGTGAATACGTTGTTGAGTAAATTGAATGCAGGGGAAAGAAACAAAGAAGGACTGTCACGGTGTTTGAAAAAATGGACATTTTGAAATTCCGAGTCATCCAACATCAACGACAAATTTGAACCAACGCACCAAATTCCATCCCGACACTTTTAACAACCCCAAGGAACAGTATCGACCCAGCTACTTCAATATTGACCAGAGGATGCATACTCTTTGCAGATGCGGGGCCTCGTTCAAGCGGAGTGGTATTCGGAACCACCAACAGCGCAGTGATGACCCCTGTTGCAAGGAAACTGTGCACCTCCATTTTCCCGTCGAGGAACCCGAAGATTCTGATGACCAACATATCGAGGACAGAATGGAGGAGGACTTGGATGTCTCCGATGGGATGGTGGACTTTGAAGTCGATCCGAGGGGCGATTTCTTCGGTGATTACGAGGACTACAGCCCTGAAGAATTTGGGTTAACACCTGAGGAAGATGGATATGAGGAGATGCTCACTCACGATGGAGATAGCGACGATGATGAGGGCATCGATGAAGTTTCCTTGGAACCCGTACGACTGCCAAACCCATCGACGTCCAACTCAAACGATACTGAAGCGAGCAGCGGTGAAACACAAGGCGCCAAACGACTTCGGGGTGGAGCAGAGGTTGAGCTGAAGAACAAGCCCTATGCCGTGAAGTTCAGTAAGGGAAAGGCAGGCGCGGTGTATCCGAACCAAGACTGCGTTGATGGGAATACCTTGTACACTTCTCAGGTTGGCAACCCAGACAATCCGTTCAGCCCATTTGCTTCAAAGCTCGAATGGGAGATTGCGCATTGGGCAAAAACTCGAGGGCCAAGTTCAACTGCATTTACAGAGTTTATGAAAATTGAAGGAGTGAGTGGCAATACGACGCACCAGATTTGAAGCTGATTTAACCCAGATACATGATCTGCTTGGCCTCTCCTTCAAGAACACGTCAGAATTGAACAAGATCATTGATAAATCGTTACCTGGCCGCCCGCGCTTTGATCGGCATGAGCTGGTCATTGGGAATGAAGTGTGTGAGGTGTACTTCCGCGATGTGATTGAGTGCATCAAGGCATTGTTCGGCGATCCTGCCTTTGCCCCGTATTTGGTGTTCACGCCAGAAAAGCACTACACAGACGACATGGAGGCGAAGCACCTGTACCACGATATGCACACCGGCAGGTGGTGGTGGTCAACCCAGGTGAGAGATCTCAAATTACGGTCATCGTGACACCATTGACTAAGTCCCACGCTTGATGTGATATAGGAAGAGCTCGAGAAAGAAAAACCAGGAGCTACAATCATCCCCCTCATCATTTCCACCGATAAAACCCAGTTAACCACCTTTCGAAACAAAAGCGCCTACCCACTCTACCTTACGATTGGCAACATTCCGAAGGAGATCCGTCGGAAACCATCAAAACGCGCTTATGTCCTACTCGCATATCTTCCGACAACGCGGCTCGAGAACATCACCAATAAATCTGCTCGACGCCGCCAGCTCGCAAACTTATATCACGCATGCATGGGTCGTGTTCTCGAACCACTCAAAGAAGCTGGGGTGACAGGAATATTTATGGCAAGCGGTGATGGCCAGGTACATCGAAACCACCCGCTCCTTGCCTGCTTTTCTGGCGACTACCCTGAACAGGTCCTCACTATGTGTGTAATGACCGGGGAGTGTGCTACGTGCCCCACACACCGAAACGAAATGGGCGACTATGTCAGGAATCACGATCCTGGGTTGCGCGATCTTGATCTTATCCTCGAGGCCCTCGATTCATTTGACGATGATCCAGGAGGCTTTTTGCAGACTTGTGCAGAAGCTGGCATCAAACCGATTGTCGATCCCTTTTGGAAGGACCTCCCCTACGTCCACATCTATCGCTCTATCACACCCGACATCCTCCATCAACTCTACCAAGGCGTCTTTAAACACTTGATTGGCTGGGTTACTGCAGCACTTGGCCCCCTCGAAGTTGATGCGCGGTGTCGGCGATTGCCACCAAATCATAATATTCGGCATTTCGTCAAGGGAATCACAAGTCTTTCGCGTATAACTGGCCAGGAACACGACCAGATGAGCCGCATTTTATTGGGACTGGTGATAGATGTTCCCCTTCCAGATGGACTGTCTAATGTTCGCCTAATCCGTGCAGTCCGTGCTCTTCTTGATTTCCTTTACCTTGCGCAATATCCTGTCCACACCGATGAAACCCTTGACCTTCTTGAAGATGCTCTTGAACAGTTTCACAACAATAAGCAGATTTTTGTCGATCTCGGTATTCGCAATGCATTTAACATCCCGAAGCTTCATTTCGCGAGGCACTTCGTCTACTATATCAAACTTTACGGGACCTTGGACAACTTTAACACAGAGTACACGGAACGACTTCATATCGACCTCGCAAAGGACGCTTACGCTGCGACCAATCACAAGGACGAGTTTACGCAAATGACGGTTTGGCTAGAGCGGAAGGAAAAAATTCTCCGGCACCACCAATACGTCGACTGGCGACTCAAAGGATCTCCTCCGCCTCCGCAAGTCGAGTGGACACCGCCTGGGCTTGAGCTTAATCGAACCCTTATGCTCACAAAGCATCCGACAGCCCGAATGGTTCCACTTGACATTCTGGCCGCAGAGTATGGCGCAACCCATTTCCGCACATCCCTCGCGCGTTTTGTTGCATTGACCAATAATCCCAACCTCACACGTGCCCAGCTCGAACAAAAACTTTGGGGAATTCGCATTCCATTCAGTAAGCTTCCAGTATGGCACCGTATCAAGTTTGTGCGAACAGATCCATCGACGTCGAAGGTCTCAACTGCCGATTCAATCCATTGCCGTCCAGGACGGAGCGATTCACGCGGAAAACATGTTCCTGGACGTTTCGACACAGCGCTGATCAACGATGGAACAGGAGAAGATATCGGGCTCGATGGTACGTCAAATTGGAATGTACCCGATTATATATACTCAAACTGTCTGTAGGCTATCACGTTGGACGTATCCGTGTTGTTTTCTCAATTCCTAACCGTTTTCTTCCTGCCATGTTTTCAGATGGAGCTGAAATTCCCGAGCATCTTGCCTATGTCGAATGGTATTCCCCTCTTCGAAATAGCCCCGAACCGAATCACCTTCTGTACAAAATCTCACCTCAAAAAGAGCCAGATGGGAGCCGTGTTTGCAGCATCATTCCCCTAGCTAACATCCGTCGCAGTGTACATCTGTTCCCCAAATTCGGTCGATTTGCCCCTCAAGTATGGACTAGTAGTAACGTTCTAGATCTGTGCGATACGTTCTTTGTAAATGACTTTACGGATAGGCATATGTATAGGATAGCATGTTAATTTCACATTGTCATTTACCGTTCAGCCAAGATAGTTATACTGTACTGTTAATAACAGACTAGCGGAGGATGTAATATGACTGTTATACACCGGGCCAACGGACTCACCTGATACCCCGACAGCACACTGTTAAAGACAGATGAGCTGATATCCCCAAAGCTTTCTGTCATAGACAGGTGGGCGGAGGCTCGTTCCAAGGGGGGATTTGGGGGGGGATAGGGCAGGGCACATTCCGGCATTCGGAGTTTTTCTTTTGGGCCATAAAATTCCGGCCCCCAGAATCATTTCCGGCGAAATTAGCATTGGGAAAATGCGCGCACGCCGGGTTTGTGCGGAATCAATTCTGGGACCAGAGGGTATTCTGAGGTGCGGAAATTTCTGGGCGCCAGAATATATTCCGGCGGAAATTC